>ML785000.1:198919-238486 GCA_009831015.1 Picea engelmannii
TCACTCCTATCAATAAAAGGATTCCTTTCATTAGTCCATTGTATTCCAACAATATTTTGAGAGAATTATAGAATCCATTGATTTAGCACCAATGCTTATTACCCTTGATTTCACTTTTCCCTTCATTGTTGAGTGTGACTCTTCTGGGTTTGGTCTCGGTGTTTTACTCTTACATATTGATCGCCCCATTTCCTTTGAGAATCACAAGTTGACTGACAAAGAAAAACACATACCCAGATAAAATAAATAATTTTTTTCCATACTCCATGCAATATCTAAGTTATTTTGTAACACCCTCATATTACGCCTAAGAAAAGTTGGAGCACAAAGGTAATTTTTTTTTTTTTTGCATTAAGAATTCAACATCAACACTTATTCACTAATCATAATTAAATCAGTACCCATTACTCATCATGGAAATCAGTGACGTTGCAATCAACGGGTCAACGAAGGATAGTGACACATAAACATACATAGCATAGCATATTAGCACATCATAAAAGCTTGAAGAAAATTACAACAACATTCAATTATATAAATATTATAAAATGGCTATCCGTCCAACCTACTCTGCAAGGTTAGGACCTCCACGACACATAAGCAACTCTCAAGCCCAGGTTCCAGTTGATTTTAACCATTTAAGGTCTCAAGGATGGCGACTATTATGAGGAACAACAAGGTGTCTAAATCCCACTGATCACAATAAAGTACCAACTAACTATGCTAAATCAACAACATCATCAAGAAGAAAATTCATCAATCCCTGAGTCCTAATCCACAATTAAACATGGTGCGTGAGTAATCAATTGCTTAACACATCATAGACCATATTAAATACAAGGTTTGATATCATTTATTAGTTATATTCAAGGCACAATTCCAATCACAAATGCAACCATCTGTCATAATAATTTTCATTTCGCACAAGAAGACTAATATTTAAAACCATGCATTACATTAATATTCAGTGCACGCAAGGAGTTGAATTACTCAACTAGTCATAGATCACATTATAGAATTGCACATGAGAATTCTATTCAATTAATCCATCATTTATACATCAACAATTCAAGACGCGTGAGATATCGACCTTATTCGCAAGGCGCAAGAGAATAAAATTAATAAATCATTCTTATGACAACATTATCCTAAGGGTGTGAGTATAAACAACTTTATTTTTAAAGATGCGTGCAGGAACTAATTAATGAATTTAAGCTTAATCAACATCAGTCCATTTCCAAGATACAACATATTATTCTATCACAATCAAAATCTTTAGCGATAAGGAAGTGCATGAGAAGCAGGGTATCACATACAAAGTAATTAATAAATCCAATAATTGTAGTCCAAACTCGACTAGCTTAACTATTCATTTATATTTAGGCTATCTTCTAGGAGGGTGTAAGGAGAAGTTGATCTACAATTTCATTAAAAGCACCCCAGAAGATCAATGCTTTAATCTAACACCACTTTTCATTATGCATCCATTTAAAAAAACTAATGAAGGTCATTTATAAATAGAAATCATTTAATCATTTAATAATTAATGAAAATCATTTATAAAAACTAATGACAATCATTTATAAAAGGATAGGCTAGATACTTCATATACTAACTTGCAATTACCCAGGTTCTAAACAACAACTCACATGTATAAATGAAAATGACTATTGAAATCAAGCAAAAAGGGGTGATATAAGTAAGATTGTTATTAAATACAAATTATGGGACCGAGGCCCAATTATCGGTCTTATAAAGAACCACTCAAGCCACAAGCTCTGATATGAAATCCCAATGCCAACTCAGCACCCAATACCAAACACAAGGAGCAAGGAGGAGAGCCCACGAGTTCGTATTTCTTGAACCACACATCAACACAGGTGAGATACCAGAGGAGGGATTTACACTGGCAATGAAAAATAGAATCTATCGAGTAAAGACAATAATAATTGTAGAGCAATAAAGAGGTATTTTCATTGTACAAGCAACGAATTTGTTGGGCAATTAAAAACGAAATTGGATGAGTAAAAACAACAATAATCGCAGAGAAATGAAGAGGTATTTTTGATGTACAAGCAATGGATTTGTTGGGCAATTAAAAACGAAATTGCAGGGAAATAAAACCATGCTAATTGCATAGAAATAAAGAGGTATTTTCGTTGTACAAGCAATGGATTTGTTGGGCAATTAAACGAAATTGCAGAGAAATAAAACCATAATAATTGTAGAGAAATAAAGAGGTATTTTCGTTGTACAAGATTTGTTGGGAAATTAAAAATGAAATTGCAGAGAAATAAAACCATAATAATTGCAGAGCAATAAAGAGATATTTTCGTTGTACAAGCAATGGATTTGTTGTGTAATTAAAAATGAATGCAGAGAAATAAAACAATAATAATTGCATAGCAATAAAGAGGTATTTTTGTTGTACAAGCAATGGATTTGCTGGGCAATTAAAAATGAAATTGCAGAGAAATAAAGCCATAATAATTGTAGAGCAATAAAGAGTTATTTTCATTGTACATAGCAATGAATTTGGTTGGGAAATTATAAAATAATTTGGTTGAGTAAAAGAAACCATAATCGCAGAGCAATAAAGAGGTATTTTCGTTGTACAAGCAATGGATTTGCTAGGCAATTAAAAATAAAATTGCAGAAAAATAAAACAACATTAATCGTAGAGTAATGAAGAGGAATTTTCCCTATACAAGAAATGGATCTACTCGGAAATTTAAAAATGAATTTGCAGAGAGTAAACACAACATTAATCGCAGAGAAATAAAACGTTTGGTGAACTAGATAGAAATCCCCAAAATCATTGTGTGGAAGCACGAGTTTGCAGAGAATAAATCACAATAATCGCATAGGCTAAGGAGGGAATAAATGCCCAGGAGAGAATTCCTTGTTGGGCAGAGAAATGAACCTACACTTATTATCCATGCACAGGAAAGAAAATCATTTGAATCTAAAAATTTAACACCTGAGTCAAAGATAGTCGATTCATCTCCTGGCTGACTGCTCAGGCACAAACTAATAAATTAAAAGATAAAGGAACATAAGATAAAAACACGATTATTTTTGTATTAAAAACAATAAAAAAAACGCAGGGAAGAATGTGCAATCGCAAAGGAAGACTTTTCTAGAGAATAAGCAATCATGGGTAAGGATGAGAAGAAATTTCAAATCAGTTCTGCATCAAATGCCTCGCAACGAAATCATTTTTAGGGTAGAGATAAAACTTTTGTGTGAAGGTGCCATAAAAGATTAGATGTAACCACTGAATCAAAGCGTGGGTTTCGCCTAGGAGGAAATGAGTTAGATAAGAAAGTATCATTCCAATAAATTACAATCAAGGGTTTTCCAGGGAGAAAATGAGACAATAACACAATGATGAAAGCATAAGGCTGGGAAAATGTCTTATGGAGGAACGAATACAAAGATGGGATTACTACAACGACATGCTTAATTAAATCTCAGCAAAAATATAAATCTTTGAATAAAATTTCCCAGCAATGCATATGCAATAGAAATTAACTACATTTAAATTTAAACTTCATGAGTACAATCTCAGTTTATGATTACCATAACCGGAGACGAAGAGTCTGAAGTTGTTATTTCACGCTTGCACTCCCTCGTTTCTCCTGCTTACTAACCATGAAGACCTCACCGGTACCTCCCATCTAATGTTATGGGTAATATTCTTCCCCCTGAGTCCCCCAAGCCACAAAAAGGCCACACACACAATACCAGATAATGGTAGCTCCCAGCTCGCCTTGCAAGGTCGAGCTACCACTCATTACCCGAGATGGGTATCCCAACTCCCACAAAAGAAACTCAGTGAAGAAAAAATTCGGCAGCGTAACGTTACGCAAGCCATATGTGATCCATAATCCTCCTCCACCATCCTTTTTATAGAGTTTTCAAGTGATTAGTTTCCCAAACCCTCATTAGATTCTTTTTTCATTTATTTAATAGGAAAAACCTCCCCTGTACACAAGTTGCCTGATTCCCTAGATGCACAAGAAAATTAATTTATTAATTAATTAAATTTTCCTATTTTCCTCACCCACCTAAAACATTTCCTAAAAATGATCCTCGATGTCCCATTATTTCTTTACAATTCTTAAATGACTTACGCCTTACTTAAATCCTAGTTGAGTTCATAAATAGAAAGTTCCAAAGGCTAGATTCCTTACTAAGTTAGACAATCCTGTTTTTCTTTAAGTTTCTCCTTTTCTTTAAGTTTTCCCTTTTTTTTAGGTTTCCCCCTTTTCTTTAAGTTTCCATTTTTCTTAAAGTTTCGCCTTTTTATAACTAAGTTCAAAATTAGCAGGTTTGGACAAAAACAACCAAATACCCCTTTTTATTAATTAAACCTTTATTAAAATTTTCACTTTGATTATTAATGCTTGAATTTTCTTTACCCCCTTCCTGTTATATGTCTAATTAGTTTTTTTTTGTTCTAAGGTTCTACTCAGACCTAGGTTTTCAATTCACTAGACTTGACAACAATTCTTAAGGGAAAAATTAGTTATTAAACTTTACTTATCACATCATTCATTTTAAGGCCGACTAGGTCCTAAGGAGGCATATTTTTCTAGGAACTAAGCTTATTAACTTACCAGTTATAATCATGGTGTGCCCTTAAGGATGCACTACATGCTCCAAGGGTGCCACTCTCCTCTTTCTGTTTTCTTTGCTCAACGTTCCCTTCAAGACTCACTACGTGCTCCAAGGGTGATACTCGCCTCTTGACTGAAATTGCTAGACGTAAAAACCCAAGAGTCAATACTCTATTAGGTAATCTTGTGGGAGACTAAGGGCCTCTAAGGAATAAGGACCCCACCTTATTTCACACCTCTTAGATCATCGTGAGCGACTGTCAAAGTCTTCCCTCACAACATCGTGGGTCTTCTCAAACTAGGTAATCGTTAACCTACAGTTAGAGCCACAACGAGAGTGCTAGTAAGTTGTGGTAGGGCTGCTTCCACACCTCTCCCTCAATGTCTCTGGTTGTCGTGCATGACCCCTTTATTCCAAATGTGAGTCTGGTTGGAAATCTATCGTCGGCTTGTATCCATCAATGAATCATGTCAGCAGTAACAACCAAGATCATAATATCTAATCATATGTACATATGTCACATCAACAACATTCAAACCCTAATAGTCCACTCCCTCACTCGATCTGGAGTACAAGGGGTTTCATCGATGCTTCAGCATCCTCAACGTCCAGAGTCTAGCACACTTGGGAGAACCCAGTCAATAGAACCTGTCTATGTAAATACAACAAAAATAACATATCATCAAATCCACAATAATTCATAATCATAATCACAACAACCAACCGTATAAAGAACCGAATCACTTGCACGCAAGTGTCCTCAAAGAATAAGTTCATTCAGTGCATGCAAGAGTGGGATGTTACATACACCCCCTCTTGTTTTAAACTTCATCCCAAAGTTTCACAATATGTAAGTGACGAAATAAAGTGTATCACAATATTATAGGTCTAGATATCAAACCAAAATGGAAACTGTTGACGAATATCATATACGTCCTCCTAGGTCGTCGAGTGTAGACTATAGTTGTCCCACTGGACCTTGACCTGATCTATTGTTCGACGTTGTACCTGTCGAATGCGATGGTCCAATATGCATATTGGCTCTGCCGTGAGTGCACCCTCATCTGATACCTACAAGGAAATCATGTCAATAACATGTGTCGGATCACTAACATAATGTCTCAAAACAGATACATGAAAAACATCGTGCATATGACTCAAAGAGTCATGCAATGTTAGTCGATAGGCCATAGGCCCCTTCCTTTCCAAAATCTCGAAGGGTCCCACGAACCTAGGAGAGAGTTTATAAACCTTTACAAACTTGATCGAACTCTTATGTGGTTTCACGTACAAGAAGACTCGATCGCCAACTTCATAACTACAATCGACACAATGCGCATCGACATAAATCTTCTACCGATCCTGCACTTCCTTTATCCTTTGTATTATGGTTTTCATTTGGTATTCCATTTCTTGGATCACTTCAGGTCCCACCAGGACCCTATCCTCAATTCAATCCCAACTCAAAGGCATCTGACACGGTCGCTCGTAAAGAAACTCGAAAGGAGCCATCTTAATGGTGCTTTGATAACTGTTGTTATATGAAAATTCTACCAATGGTAATAATTCTTCCCAACGCTTATGTTGGTCCATCATGTACATACACAACATATCCTCCAAGATTTGGTTTGTTCACTCGGTCTTCCCATCTGTTTCTGGGTGATACGTAGTACTAAAGTTAATTTGGGTTCCCAAGGCCTCTTGGAAACTAGTCCAAAATCATCATGTAAACATTGATCCTCTATCGGATATAATCCTCTTAGGCACACCATAAATCCTCACAATATCAATTATAAAAACTCTAGTTAAGTCAGGTGCTCGATACATCGTACGCACAAGAATAAAATGAGCACCTTTTGTTAGAGTGTCGACTACCACAAAAATTGAGTCATGTCTCCTTGTCGTCAGTGGCAGTCCAACAACAAAATCCATCGAAATGACCTCACATTTCGATTCCAGAATAACGTGTGGTTGTAGTAATCCTACCGAATGTCTATGTTTAGCCTTCACTTGCTTACATTCTAGACATCTTGCCACATAGTTGACTATGTCTACCTTCATTCATTTCCAAAAGAATAAGGGTTTAAGGTCTGCCCTCATCTTCATGACTCTAGGATGAGCCATGTAAACTGTTGTATGAGCCTTGATTAGGATCAAACTCCTCAACTCATCATTGGGTGGTATATAAAATTGACTTTTAAATATCAATAATCTGTCATTGTCCACAGTAAATCGCTTGAATTTGGTACCATAATTGCGTTTTTTCCGATAAAATCCTTGACCTCTTTGTACCAGTCATCATCACGTTTTAAATTTAGGATCTTTTCACATAGATTTGTTTGAAGAGGCATCACTAAAAATATGTGTGGTCTCTGACTCAATGCATCTGCCACTCTATTCATTATTCCTTTTATGTAAGAAATCTCGAAATCGTATTTGCTAAGTAATTTTAACCAACACCCTTGTTGCACGTTCAAGTCGCTTTGCGTAAAGATGTGTTGTAGACCATAGTGGTCCATTTTTAGTTAAAATATCCATCCAATAAGGTAGTGTCTCCAAAATCTCAAGGCATAAACAATGGATAACAACTTCAAATCGTGCGTCGCATAGTTCTCATCATGCCTTCTCAACTTTCTCAAGATGTAATCGATCACTCGACCGTCTTGCATCAAGGCTCTGCCTAAGCCTTCTTTGGATGTGTCAGGGTGTACCAAGAAGTCCATGTCCATGTCAGGGACCTTTAGTATCAGTGTTTTTGTCAAGAACTCCTTGAGCCTCCGAAATGCCTCAGCGCATTTCTCGGTCCAACAAGATTCTTGTTCTTCTTCTACAATTCTATGATCGAATTTTCTATCTTTGAAAAACCCTCGACAAAATGTTGATATTATCCTACTAAACCCATGAAGCTACGCACTTCTGGGACATTCGTCGGTGCAGGCCACTCCATAATAGCCTCGACCTTTGCTGGATCCACAACGATACCTTTGTCAAAGACGGCATACCCTAATTAAAGAATCTTTGATTGATAACAAGATCATTTGGACAACTTCCCATACAATTTGTTCTCTCGTAGACACTGTAGTACCATGCGCAAGTGCTCATCATGCTTCTCCATCGTTCGAGAGTAAATAAAAATATCATCAATGAATACTTGGACGAACTTGTCCAAGCATTCGTGGAACACCCCATTCATCAAAATCATAAATACCCCTGGGGCGTTCGTCAATCCAAACGGTAAAAGAGTAAACTCGTAATGTCCAAATCTCATCTTAAAATTGGTCTTAGGGATGTCTTCCTCCCTGATCCATAATTGGTGATACCTTGATCTCAAGTCGATTTTTGAAAACATCATTGTGCCTTTCATATGATCAAACATATCATCAATCCTTAGCAACGGATATTGATTCTTGATCATTTCCTTGTTCAATTGACGGTAGTCAATGCAGAGTCTCCATGACCCAACCTTCTTCTATATGAAAATAACACGTGCTCCCCATGGTGACACACTCGGACGTATAATTCCTAGGTCCAACAACTCCTTCAATTGCATTCTCAACTCCTATAACTCTGGGGTTGGCATCCGATAAGGCCTTCTTGTTATCAATTCAGTTCCTGATTTTAGGTCGATGCTAAATTCCAATTCCCTCTCTGGTGGCATCCCAGGTAACTCCTCAAGGAAGACGTCCACAAACTCTCTCACCACCAGAAGGTGTTCTAGACCTTCTGCTACTCCCTTCTCGTTTAATGCAAGGATCACATAAATCTTACATCGCTTGCACATTCTCTTCTGTAGTTGCAAGGAAGAGATGAACCTCAAGGAGACTCCCTGGTTTCGACCTACAATCACGTGTCTTTGTCCCTCATCATCGACCAAGCTCAAGTGTTTCGTCTTACAGTAGAGTATTGCATCATGCGATTCCAACCAGTCCATACCGGTCACGACATCATAAGACCCTAAGGTTGTGACGTACAGGTTGTCCCTAGTGAAAAATTCTCCCAGGTTAAGGCTACAGCCCATAACCTTCCCACCAACCTTATGTTTGGCTCTTGAAGCCATTTATACAAAGCTAAATTCGTCATGTTCGATTTCCTTTACCTTAATTCTTTTTAGCACTGTACCAGAAATAAAACTCTCGGTAGCACCTGGATCTATCAAAATACTAAGGGTCTAGTCAACGACGATACCTCACGTCTCGAGCACAATTGCCTGGTGCTCTGCCTAGCAGCTATTCACTGCTGCATGAATCCGATGGGTCTTTCCCAAATCTCCCATGGTAGCGGGTCTGGCTGATATATATGCTTTGGTACTCTCCATTGGGCAGTCACACTGGTAATGTGGCTCCCCACATTTCCAACACCCTTTCTTCGGTCCAGTACTCCTGGTACCTGAAGTAGAAGTTGATGGCCCACCGTCGTGGAACCCTAGTTTGTTCTACAGAATAGGCCTAAACTACTGTTGCTGCAGTCGACGCTAATGTTGGTGTTGTGGTCCTCGGTAAGGAGTTTTCTACTGAGGCATTGGTCGTCGAGGTATAGTGAAAGTGGATCCTCTTTGGAAGCCACAATATCTTGGTGAATGTCTAGTTGGTGTATGATGTTGTTGTGCACCAAATGACACTTACCCCGTTGGTGTTGCTAGAGTCCTGCTCTGACCCCTACTGATAAGCTCCTCCTCTACTATGAGGGCCTTCTGGACAACATCATGCAATTTTTGAGGCATCAGAACCCTAACCTTTGCACGAATGCTGACATTAAGGCCAAACATGAACCTATTGACCTTAAGTTTATCGGTATTCAGGTGCATAACATACCGAAGAAGCTCCATAAAATGAGCCTCGTACTTGAGCACCATACATCCTCATTGTCGCAAGGCATTGAACTCATTGAGTTGATGCTCAATGAATTCCTCAGATAGATACCTCTCCTCGAACCGTTCCTTGAATAGTTCCCATAACACGTCTTCAATGACCATGTTCAATTGTGCCAGGAGTGTCTTCCACCATAGAAGAGCGCTCCCCTTCAGTTGAAATACCACCATCCAGACCTTCATGTTGGAGGTATATTCACAAAGTTCAAAGAACATCATCATATTCTCCAACCATGCCTCGGCGGCTACACCATCTGGGGCACCAAAGAACTAGGTAAACTTGACCTTCTTGAGTTCTTAGTGAATGATATCGGTACCAACTGGAGCACGTGGTAGACCCTCAAGGGGTGTCAACTCCATGGCTTCATCTCTATCCAAATGGCTGATTAATGCCTCAGACATCTGCTGAAAGGACTTCATCATCCCAACCACATCACCCACAACTACCTATTCCTGCCCGACAACCTGTTTGTCTCCCTGGGGGTTATACCCCTCGAGTGTTGATGCTACTAGGGGCGTCATGCCTCCTCCTCTAACACCCTGTCATCTTCCTCCACGACGTCCTCTAACCATGATTACTTGCACGAATACAAGTGAACTTAATTAGAAACATTCTAATCAAATATCAAATCAACGGAAGTCGTAGTGATCCCAAGTCACGGGTCGAACCGGATATGATACCATATGTAACATCCTCATATTACGCCTAAGAAAATTCGGAGTAAAAAGGTTAAAAAAAAATGATTAAGAATTCAACATCAACACTCGATCGTGACAATGCCTATTCAATAATCATAATTAAAGCAGTATCATTTACTCATCAGGGAAATTAGTGACGTCGCAATCACCATGTCAATGAAGGATAGTGACACATAAACATACATAACATAGCAGATTAGCACATCGTAAAATCTTGAAGCAAATTACAACAACATTCAATCAGATAAATATTATAAAATCACTACCCACCCAACCTACCCTGCAAGGTTAGGACCTCCAGGACTCATAAGCAATGCTCAAGCCCAGGTTCCAATTGATTTTAACCATTTATGATCTCAGGGATGGCGACTATTCTAAGGAATAAGAAGGTTTCTACATCCCACTAATCCCAATCAAGTACCAACTAACTATGCTAAATCAACAATATCATCAACAAGAACATTCATCAATCCCTCAGTCCTAATCCGCAATTAAACATGGTGTGCGAGTAATCAATTTCATAACACATCATAGACCATATTAAATACAAGGTGCGATATCATTTATTAGTTATATTCGAGGCACAATCTCAATCGCAAATGCAACCATCTGTCATAATAATTTTAATTTCACACAAGAAGACTAATATTTAAAACCATACATTACATTAATATTCAATGCACGCAAGGAGTCTAATTACTCAACTATTCATACATCACATTATGTAATTGCGTGCAAGCATTCTATTCAATTAATCCAACATTTATATATCAACAATTCAAGACGCATGATATATCAACCTTATTTGCAAGGCGCAAGAGAATAAAATTAATAAATCATTCTTATGACAACATTATTCTAAGGGTGTGAGTATAAACAACTTTATTTTGCAAGATGCGTGGGAGAACTAATTATTGAATTTAAGCTTAATCAACAACAGTCCATTTCCAAGACACAACATATTATTCTATCACAATCAAAATCTTCAGCGATAAGGAAGTGCATGAGAAGGAGGGTATCACATACAGAGTAATGAATCAAGCACATAATCATAGTCCAAACTTGAGTAGCTTAACTATTCATTTCATATTTAGGTTATCTTCTAGGAGGGTGCAAGGAGAAGTTGATCTACAATTTCATTAAGATCACCCGAAAAGATCAATGCCTTAATCTAACACCACTTTTCATTATGCATCCATTTAAAAAAAACTAATGAAGGTCATTTATAAATAGAAATCATTTAATAATTAATGAAAATCATTTATAAAAACTAATGACAATCATTTATAAAAGGATAGGCTAGATACTTCATTTACTAACTTGCAATTACCCAGGATATAAACAACAACTCACATGTCTAAATGAAAATGATATTGAAATCAAGTAAAAAGGGGTGATATCACTAAGATTATTATTAAATACAAATTATGGGACCGAGGCCCAATTTTAAGTCCTATTAAGAACCATTCAATCCATAGGCTCTCATATAAAATCCCAATGCCAAATCAGCGCCCAATACCAAACACAAGGAGCAAGGAGGAGAGCCCACGGGTTCATATTTCTTGCACCACGCATCAACACAAGTGAGATACCAAAGGAGGGATTTATGTTGGGTAATGAAAATTGGAATCTGCTAAGTAAAGGCAACAATAATTGTAGAGAAATAAAGAGGCATTTTCATTGTACAAGCAATGAATTCGTTGGGAAATTAAAAATGAAATTGGATGAGTAAAAACAACATTAATACTAGAGCAATGAAGAGGTATTTTCGTTCTACAAGAAATGGATTTGTTGCGCAATTAAAAACGAAATTGCAGAGAAATAAAACCATAATAATTGCAGAGAAATAAAGAGGTATTTTCGTTGTACAAGAAATGGATTTGTTGGGCAATTAAAAATGAAATTGCAGAGAAATAAAAGCATAATAATTGCAGAGCAATAAAGAGGTATTTTCATTGTACAAGCAATGTATTTGCTGAGCAATTAAAAAGGAAATTGCAGAGAAATAAAACCATAATAACTGTAGAGAAATAAAGAGGTATTTTCATTGTACAAGCAATGGATTTGCTGGGTAATTAAAAATGAAATTGCAGAGAAATAAAACCATAATAATTGTAGAGCAATAAAAAGGTATCTTCGTTGTACAAGAAATGAATTTGTTGGGCAATTAAAAACAAAATTGCAGAGAAATAAAAACATAATAATTGCAGAGCAACAAAGAGTTATTTTCACTGTACATAGCAATGAATTTTGTTGGGAAATTACAAACGAATTTGGCTGAGTAAAAGCAACCATAATCGCAGAGAAATAAAGAGGTAATTTCATTGTACAAGAAATGGATTTGCTAGGCAATTACAAACTAAATTGAAGAGAAATAAAACAACATTAATCACAAAGCAATGGAGAGGAATTTTCGTTGTACAAGAAATGGATTTGTTGGGGAATTTAAAAATGAATTTGTAGAGAGTAAAAACAACATTAATCACAGAGAAATAAAATGTTTGGTGAACTAGAGAGACATCCCCAAAATCGTTGTGTGGAAGCACGAGTTTGTAGAGAATAAATCACAATAATCACAAAGGCTAAGGATGGAATAAACGGCCAGGAGAGAATTCCTTGGTGGGAAGAGAAATGAACATACACTTATTATCCATGCATAGGAAAGAAGGGCATTTGAATCTAAATCTTTAACACCAGAGAGAAAGACAGTCGATTCGGCTCCTCGCTGACTGCTCAAGCATAGACTAATAAATTAAAAGATAAAAACACATTTTTCTTTGTATTAAAAACAACAACAACAAAAGCACAGAGAAGAATGTGCAATTGCAAAGGAAGACGTTGTTGGAGAGTAAGAAATCATGGGTACGGATGAGAAGAAATTTTAAATCAGCTCTACATCAAGTGGTTGGCAGCAAAATCGTTTTTGGGGTGGAGATAAAATATTTGTGTGAAGGTTCCATAAAAGCTCATATGTAACCACTAAATGAGAGTGGGGGTTTCGCCCAGGAGGAAATGAGTTAAATAAGAAAGGATCATTCCAATAACTTACAAGAAAGAGTTTTCGAGGGAGAAAATGAGACAATAACGCAATGATGAAAGCATAAGTCTGGGAAAATGTCTCATGGCGAAACGAATACAAAGATGGGATTACCGCAATGACATGCTTAATTAAATCTCAGCCAAAATATAAATCTTTGAATAAAATTTCCCAGCAATGCGTATGCAATAGAAATTAACTAGATTTAAATTGAAATTTCATGAGTACAATCTCAGTTTAGGATTACGGTAATCAGAGACGAAGAATTTAAAGTTGTTATTCTGCGCTTGTGCTCCCTCATGTCTCCTTCTTGCTGACCGTGAATACCTCACTGTTACCTCCCATCAAATGCTAGGGGTACTCTTCCTCCCCCTGAGCCCCTCGAGCTGCAACGGGGCCATACACAAAATACTAGAGAATGGTAGCTCTCATCTCACCTCACAAGGTCGAGCTACCACTCGTTACCCAAGCTAGGTATCCCAACTCCCACAAAAGAAACTCAGTGAAAAAAAAAATTCAACAGCGTAACGTTACACAAGCCAGATGTGATCCATAATCCTCCTCCACCATCCTTTTTATAGATTTTTCAAGTGATTAGTTTCCAAAAACCTCATTAGATTCTTTTTTCATTTATTTAAGTAGGAAACCCCTCGTACACATGTCGCCCAATCCCCTAGACACACAAGGAAATTAATTTATTAATTAATTAAATTTTCCTATTTTCCTCACCCACCTAAAAGCATTCCTAAAAATCCTCCTCGGTGTCCCATTATTCCCTTACAATTCTTAAATGACTTATGCCTTACTTAAATCCTATTTGAGTTCATAAATAGAAAGTTCCAAAGGCTAGATTCCTTACTAAGTTAGACATTCCCCTTTTTCTTTAAGTTTCTCCTTTTCTTTAAGTTTCCCCTTTTCCTTAGGTTTCCCCCTTTTCTTTAAGTTTCCATTTTTCTTAAAGTTTCCCCTTTTTATAACTAAGTTCAAAATTAGTAGTTTTGGACAAAAACAACCAAATACCGCTTTTTATTAATTAAACCTTTATTAAAATTTCTACTTTAATTATTAATTCTTGAATTTTCTTTACCCCCTTCCTGTTATATGTCTAATTAGTTTTTTTTTTGTTCTAAGGTTCTACTCAGAACTAGGTTATCAATTCACTAGGATTGGCAACATTTCTTAAGGGAAAAATTAGTTATTAAAATTTACTTATCACATCATTCATTTTAAGGCCGACCAGATCCTAAGGAGGCATAATTTTCTAGGCACTAGGTTTATTAACTTACCAGTTACAATCGCAACGTTTCCTTCAGGATGCACTACATGCTCCAAGGGTGCCACTCGACTCTTTTTGTTTTCTTTGTGTGATGTGCCCTTCAAGATGCACTACATGCTCCAAGGGTGCCACTCGCCTCTTGCATGCCCCTTAGAATCATCGTGAGCAACTATCACAGTCTTCCCTCACGACATCGTGGGTCTTACCAAACTAGGCAATCGTTAACCTACAGTTCAAGCCACAAAGAGAGTGCCAGTAGGTTGTGGCAGGGCTACTTCCACACCTCTCCCTCAATGTCTCTGGTTTTCATGCGTGACCTCTTTTCTCCAGATGTGAGTCTGGTCAGCAAGCTATCGTTAGCCTGCATCCATCAATGAATCATGTTAGAAATAACAATCAACATCATAATATCTAATCATATGTACATATGTCACATCAACAACATTCAAACCCTAACAGTCCACTCCCTGAATCGATCCAGAGTCCAAGGGGTTTCACCGGTGCCTCGGCATCCTCAACGTCCAGATTCATGCACACTCAGGAGAACTCAGTCAATAGTTGTTAGGGTCCTAACCCACACATAGGTAGAACAATATATTCGGATGTAATAAAGGTCAATATTAATAAGGCCTTTCAATAAAATAGAATAGGGAGGATGTAAGAAGACCTAATAGAATCTTTCGCTTCTAGAAGGATCTTCTTCTAGATGCCTTTTTTTAGTATAAATAGGATTCAAGGGTATGAGAACCCTAACTTGGATATTATTGTAATAGAGCTCTGCTCAACTGGAGGTTTCCCATTTGAAGAGGCCCATGAACATTGCTTTTATATTCAAAGTGTTATTTATGTTATTATTCTCACATCATTTAAGTGCTATTGTGGTGAATGTTCTGGTTATATTGTTGTTATTCTACCATTTCTAGAATTTTATTTCTGTTCTGCATACATTTTATATCTGGTATATTACAAGTGGTATCAGATCACTTTCCTCGGCAGAAAGTCTGGGTTAAATTTTAATTTTTTTCAGGGTAGAGACGTATTTCGGTTTCCTTAAGACACAAAGATCTGTCGTTACGCGCATAAATCCATGGTTGCGGGATTCATACACGTAGGAAATACAAGTGGTACTTAAGCGCATATCTATTGGCCACCCTTGTAACCCCTATTGGTACCCCTTCGAGTGGTAGCACATTAGACAACACATGTGTACGGATCATCATAGATTACCTAAAATCCCTCTTTAGATAAATCGATCGGTCGCCTGACTACTATAGTGTCACCGAGAACAACACTTGGGAAGATACTCTCTAGTACCTGCGTAGTCGGGTAGTACAGATAAGGGTACGGTCTATCCTCCTCAGTTGGTGCCCTAAGATATTGGGCCGAGTACTACTGTTGGACCTCGTACGTATATCAAATCACTATAGCACATGGAAAACCCTTGTCTGTAGAATGCTTGAATACCTAACCCTTGGGGACAGAAACATAAACAAATTAAAACAAACAAGATCTATTGTTGTGCAACTGTGTTCAGGTTGCCAAGTAAATACACATTTCTTTCTGCTTAAGCATTTGGGCATTTCCTCTCTGCAGTATTCTTCAAACTGGAGTCTAACTCTGCCATTTCTAGCATTTTATTTATGTTCTGCATATTTATTATATCTAGTATCTTGCAAGTGGTATCAAAGCACTTTCCTTGGCAGAAATTGTGGGAATTTTTTTTTCAGGGTATAGACGTATTCTGGCATCTTTAAGCCACAGAGATCTGTCATTACACACATAAACCCGTGGTTAAGGAATTTATACATGTACGAAATAGAAGTGGTTATTAAGCGCACATCTGTTGGCCACCCTTGTAACCCCTGTTGGTACCCCTTTGAGTGGTAGCGCATCAGACAACACCTGTGTATGGATCGGCCTAGATTTCCTGAAGCCCTCTTTAGATAAATCTATCAGCCAACAGACTGCTATAGTGTCACCGAGAACAACACTCGGGAAGATACTCTCTAGTACCTGGGTAGTCAGGTAGTACATATAAGGGTATGATCTATCCTCCTTAGTTAGTGCCCTGAGATATTAGGCTGAGTACTACTGTTGGACCCCGCACGTATATAAGAGAGCTATAGCATAGGGAAAACCCTTGTCTATAGAACCCTTCAATACCTAACCCTTGGGGGACAAAAATATAAACAAATTAAAACAGACAAGATCTATTGTCACGCAACTGTGTTCAGGTTGCAAAGTAAATACACATTTCTTTCTAGTTAAGCATTTGGGAATTTCCTCTCTGCAGTATTCTTCAAGATGGAGTCTAACTCTTCACCCTTATCACATTCATCCATACAATTTTTTGGTAAAATTTTTTACCCTGCCCTCCCCTTTTCAATTCCCCCATCCTCATGGCCCATAGTCGTAGCCAAGAATTGGAAGCTCGCTTCAACACCTTGCAATCTGGTCTCATCGAGACCCAACAAGAAGTGAAACAACTCAGTGCCAATGTTGTCGCCATCAATACAACCATGCATTCCTCAAGGGAGGAAATCAAACAAGACCTCACCGCCCAGCTTGAATCAGTATTTTCAGCACTTTGCACCAAACTACATATCCCTACAGATAACCCTTCCTCTTCCTCACCTCCACATACTGAAGGTGACCATTCGCCTCATTCCCATAAATTTCAAAACCATCACTTTCAATGTGACCTACGCCTTCCGTGGGTGGATGTAACCAAATTTGATGGCTCAGAGCCCATTAGTTGGGTAACCCAAATGGAACATTATTTCTCTTTATACGGCATTACAAATGACTTGGCCAAACTCTGGTATGGTGTTCTCCATCTATATAAAGAATGTTAGCAATGGTGGCAATGGAGAAAATCTTCTCATCAAGGCTATATTGCTTGGACACACTTTGTGGCAGAGCTTTATGAACGCTTTGACACTGACACCAACCATTTGGGTCATTTTACAAAGTTGAAACATTTAGGAACAGTGGAATACTTTATAGCTTCCTTTGAGAACTTGGCTTTTAGAACAGAGGGGATGTCTGATGCCTTTTTCCGAGAGTGTTTTATCAGCAACCTCAAGGACGAGATTCGGGCCCATGTCATCATGGCTCGGCCTCAAAATTGGGTGGAGGCTACTAAAAGAGCTAAAGAAGCACAATAGGTTGTATCTTCTCAAAACCGAAAACCCTCCTTTATCCCTTGCCCTAAACCAATAAATCTCACTACTCCCTCTACTCCACTAAAGATCCAAAAATTGACCAGGACTGAAATGGTTGAACGCCAACTCAAAGGCCTTTGTTATAACTATGATGACAAATATTTCTCGGGCCACAAGTGTAAAGAACAAAATATTTTTATGGTCGTCTCCGAGGATATTTCGGAAGAGGATGTAGAAACTCCCTTTGTGTCTGAGTCACTTGAATCCACTGACATAACCCCTCCCTCATACCCTCTCGAAGTAGAACCAGTCATTTCCCTCAATTCTCTCACTAGATTCTCCGCTCCCCAAACCCTCAAGCTAATAGGTTACATCAAGCATCGGAAGGTCATCAATCTGGTTGATAGTGGGAGCACCCATAATTTAATTCATCGCCGCATCACCCAAGAAACTCACTGCTACATCCATGCCATCAATAATTTCCAAATCATGATTGCCAATGGTGGTTCCATGAAATGTGGAGGGCCTTGTGAAAATTTGCCTCTCCAAATTAGTGACTACCACCTGAAATTCCATATGTTTGCTATCGACATGGGAGGTTGTGACATTGTATTGGGTGCAGACTGGATAAGGACTTTGGGTCCCATTCTCATGGATTTTAAATACTTAAATATGAAATTCGACCAGGAGGGCCACCAATATAAGTTTCAAGGCATCACCACCGGTTCACCTGATATCATTAGTTCCCATCGCATGGAAAAGCTTCTAAAAAAAGGTCATTTTGGTGGTATCGCCCAACTCCATTCCATACAAGCAACAAAGACACCCTTGGTCCCGCAAGACCTCCAAGCCATCATTTCTAAACATCAATTGGTCTTTTCCACTTCCCAAGGACTCCCTCCTTCCTGTGGTGTTCATGATCATTCCATTCCCCTGGTACCTCGAAGCCTTCCTCCCAATATCCGTCTATATCGTCACCCCTTTTCCAAAAAAAATGAAATTGAGAAAATGGTCCAGGAACTCCTTAATGCAGGCATTATCCGCCCTATTATGAGGCCCTACTCTTCTCCTGTGGTCATGGTCCTGAAGAAATAAGGTTCTTGGCGAATGTATCCTAACTTTTGTCCCCTCAACAAACTTACCATCAAAGACAAATTCCCCATTCATGTCATTGATGACCTCCTGAATGAATTGAGTGGTGCCCAATTCTTCACTAAACTTGATCTTCGTTCAGGCTACCACCATATACGTATGAAAGAGGTAGACATTCCCAAGACTACCTTTAGAACTCATCAGGGCCACTATGAGTTTTTGGTCATTCCCTTTGGCTTGTGTAATTCCCCCTCCACCTTCCAAAGCCTCATGAATCATGTCTTCCATCCTTTTCTCCTCCATTTTGTCTTAGTTTTATTTGATGATATCCTCATCTATAGAAAAACATGGACATACCATCTTGCTCATGTGGATCGAGTTCTCCATCTACTCTCTCAGCACCAACTTTTCCTGAAACAGTCTAAATGTGCTTTTGGTACCTCAAAAGTAGAATACTTGGGTCATCTGGTTGGAAAAGATGGCATTAGGGTGGATCCTAAAAAGATTGAAGCTATGCAAGACTGGCCTCACCCAAAGACTCTTAAGAGCTTGTGTGGATTTCTGGGCTTAACAGGGTATTATCGCAAGTTTGTTCAGAATTATGCGAAGATTGCAACACCTCTCATTGCTCTCCTAAAAAGGAACTCTTTCACTTGGACTCTAGTTGTTGCTAAATATTTTCAAACCTTGAAGATGGCCATGTGCACCACTCCAGTCCTCTCCCTTCCTGATTTCACAAAGACCTTTGTGTTGGAATGTGATGCCTTAGGGAAAGGAATTGGTGTTGTCCTTATGCAAGAGGGTTGACCTTTGGCCTTTACCAGCAAGCAACTATCTGAAAGAAATCTGGGAAAATCCATCTATGAAAAGGAAATGTTGGCTATTCTGCATGTTGTTGATCTGTGGCACCCTTATCTAATGGGGAAATGTTTCCAAATTAAGACAGACGATCAAAGCCTCAAGTATTTTCTGGAACAACGCATTTCCTCCCGAGAACAACAAAAATGGGTGACTAAACTCTTTGGATATGATTATGAGATCATTTAAAAGAAAGGAAAAGACAATGTGGTTGCGGATGCACTTTCTCAGAAATATGAAGATGAAGGATCCCTTTTCTCTCTTTCATTCATTGTACCAAATTGGCTCCAAGTCGTTTGCAAGAATGGCTACAAGATCCCAAAAGTTCGCAATTGATCCAACAATTGTAGTCCAATGCTCCAACTTCCCTAGGGTACTCTTGGCTCCATGATGAACTTCGATACAAAGTCTGTTTGTATTTAAGTAAACAATCAAAGCTTAAATCCACGGTACTTTCTGAGCTTGATGCTAGACCCACAGCAGGGCACTCTCGGTTCACCAAAACCTATGATAGGATCAAACGTTCCTTTTTCTGGGATGGTATGAAATAGGACATTTGTAATTTTGTAGCTGAATGTGATGTGTGTCAACGCAACAAGGGAGAAACAGTCAAATCTTCAGGCACACTACAATCGCTCCCGATTCCACCTGCTATTTGGAAGGATATCCCTATGGATTTTATCACCGAATTACCTAAATTGGGCAATAAATCTGTCATCATGGTGGTTTTTTATCACCTTTCCAAGTATGCTCATGTATGCTCCCTTCAACACCCATTTATAGCATCCACAATGGCTCAAATTTTCATGGATCAAGTCTTCAAGCTTCATGGCATGCCGCACTCTATTGTTTATGATCGCGACCCAACTTTCACAAGCAATTTTTGGCAAGAACTATTCAATATACAAGGCACCAAATTGTATCTCAGCACAACTTATCATCCCCAGACTAATGGCCAAATGGAAGTTGTCAACAAGTTTTTGGAAACATATTTGAGGTGTTTTGCCTCAGAAAAGAAAAATCAGTGGGCTCAATGGTTACCCCTGGTTGAATGGTGGTACAACACTTCATACCATACAACTACACGCATGACTCCTTTTGAAGCAGTATATGGACAGAAGCCACCTTCATTTCTTTCATACTTATCGGGTGCCTCGAAGGTCCATGTAGTTGACCTAACACTTACAGTTCGAGAGGCTATTCTCCATACCCTCAAAGAGAACTTGGTCATGGCACAGAATCGCATGAAGCAACAAGCAGATCAAGGTTGCTCTGAACGTTAATTTGCATAAGGGGATTAGGTGTTTCTTTGACTGCAACCTTACAAACAAACTTCCCTCAAGGCCGAGCATTGTCAGAAGATAGCGCCCAAATTTTATGGTCCTTATACCGTTCTCAAGCGTATGGGACAAGTAGTCTATCAGTTAGCTTTGCCCATCCATTCAAAGCTACATCCTATTTTTCATGTTTCATGCTTAAAGAAGGTGATTGGAGCTAAGTGCCAAATTCAAACCAACCTTCCAGAGTTAGCTGAAGAAGGATCCATTTGGCTACAACCAGAAGCAGTTTTGGACCAGTGTGAGTGGTGCCTATGTTAGA
This sequence comes from Picea engelmannii, assembly GCA_009831015.1. Classification (NCBI taxonomy): domain Eukaryota; kingdom Viridiplantae; phylum Streptophyta; class Pinopsida; order Pinales; family Pinaceae; genus Picea; species Picea engelmannii. Next base: position 220,135 of record ML785000.1, read on the forward strand.
GAACCATCAAGGAAGTGCTAGTCCAGTGGATAGATACAACTCCAACAGATGCCACTTGGGAACCAACTACCATTCTGCAGCAATTTCCTCATCCCAAGCCTTGAGGACAAGGTTGTTTTTAAGGCAGCGGACATGTTAGGGTCCTAACCCGCACATAGGTAGAAAAATATATTTGGATGCAATAAAGGTCAATATTAATAAGGCCTTTCAATAAAATAGAATAGGGCAGATGTAAGAAGACCTAATAGAAGCTTTCGCTTCTAGAAGGATCTTCCTTTAGATGCTCCTTTTTAGTATAAATAGGAGTCGAGGGTATGAGAACCCTAACTTGGATATTATTGTAATAGAGCTCTTCTCAACTAGAGGTTGCCCCCTCGAAGAGGCCCGTGAACATTTCTTTCATATTTAAAGTGTTATTTCTGTTATTATTCTCATATCATTTCAATGTTATTGTGGTGAATGTTCTGGTTATATTGTTGTTATTCTTCCATTTCTAGCATTTTATTTTTGTTCTGCATACATTTTATATCTAGTATATTAAAATACCCCATGTCTATGTAAATACAAAAAAAATAACATATCATCAAATCCACAATATCTCAAAATCATAATCAAAACAACCAATCATATAAAGAACCCGATCACTTGCACGCAAGTGTCCTCAAAGAACAAGTCTGCTCAGTGCATGCAAGAGCAGGATGTTACAAATTTCAATTCCTTTTAGGTGTAAATTTATTCATTATTACAACTTATTAACACAAGGAACTTTAAAAAAGGAACAACACAAGTGGATTTCTCAAATCCAAGCATATCATATTTTGATATCCTCTATAAGAAGGGTAAGGATAATAATGTTTTCCATTCCTTATCTTGACATGATGAGCCACCCATATTTCATTCCATATTAGTTATCCAACCTAGTGTGTTACATGATATCCTCTCTGACTACATATAGGGTCCCCTTAAAATGTAGTGTCCCCAAGGCCGAGCCCCATTGTAAACCAAGTTTTGAAAGGAATTTTCATTATGTTTTATCGGCTGGTGAGCCAAGTTCTTATAAGCTGGAGACTTATGTGTTTGTTAGGCCAGGGAGCCTAAGTGTTGAAGGCCAAGAGCCTATTGTTGTACTTGTATGTATGCAGAACATTTAATAAAATATAAACACCTTCAGGTGAAAACCGACCACGATGAATGAGTGAAGGGGGACTGAGCATCCATAGAGTGGGCAAGGAATTAGGGGTTGGAAGGTGGGAAAGGGGCTAAGTGTTGAGCCTGGGGGCTAAGCCTAGGGGGCTTAAGCCTAGGAATAATATTTTAATATTATTCCAAAAGAACATGTACATTTTATGTTTCATTTCATCCTAAGTTTTGGAAAGGGTAAGCGTGCAAAGGGGATGCATGTTGATGGAACGCATGCAATTCCAAGGGTGACAAGTGTCAACCCTTGTGCATACAAATAAAATGGCTAGGAGGAGCCGTGAGAGGAGCTCTCCTCCATTCTACCTGATGGTCTGAAGGTAAACGATCCGACCTCTGCAAAAGAATACCCTGGTGCATCCTTGAAAGCTGAAAAGCCTAGGTTGAATTCTGAGATAGCCGGTACCACCCCTGTCTGAACAGTTCGAACCTTTGTTGACCCTGCATGGATTGTTTGTCATGCATCCCCGACAACCAAAGCGTGAGTCTATTCTATGCTGGAGGATTGGGAAATAGAAGTGACCAGCCATTGTTGAACCTGTTGGGAAGCCCGTGTCTATTTTCCCCGTGACTTGTTGTGACCACACAGTCCTGGACTACGTGGGGTCTTATTGGCCAGTGGTGCAATGCTCTCTCTAGGTGAGAGAGGTGATTGAGGTTGGAAGAACAGTTTGTTGGCCTGTGATCGATTCTCTCCAGGTGAGAGAGTGCGCGAAGGAAGGAGAGGACTCCTGGAAGGAACCCTGTAGCTGCCACAGAGCTCGGAGACTTCCGGTCCGGCCTGTTCCTGTAACCCAAGGCAAGGAAGATTAGAAGCTGAAGGACTGTCCAGGTGACAGAGAAGGTGTATACTCCTGGGGTGGAACAGGCATGTGGGGAATGAGGGTCTGTGGGCAGTGAGCGTGGGAGGTTCCTTGGAGAGAATCACTTCCTTGTGGTTGTGTGTTGTTTTCCCTGTAACCTCAGCCTAGCCTAGATTTCCTTGCCTTGGGGTGGAGATTAGTCCCAGCTCGGGGGTGACCCACTGCTGAGCTGATGAGAAGTGTGGTATAAGGCTGGGAGGTTTGTGGAAGGCCTGCACTTGGTTGGTGGAATCTACCATTGATAAAGATAAGTATCTGATTATGCTTTAATCATGTTTTGCATGAATGTGTTGCTTATGTATCATGTTTTTCGCTGTGTATATGAATTAATATGAAAATATAATTTCTTGTTAATTATGGCAGTAATTCATATGAATACTTTGTGTTGAATGTGTTTATTGTTTAAATGCATGTGGGTTAAATAACATCTGTATGAGTTATGTACAAAGTGGTGTTATAGTCTTCTTTTAAGAGCAATTAAACCTTAGTAGTAGAAAAGGTCTGCTACAATTTGGTATCAGAGCCAACGTTTCGAGACTGAGCCTAGATGGGCCAGTGGAGCGGTCTTTGGACCGAGAATGCGAGGGGAAATTGGGTTTGGAAGGCCAATTTCATACCCTAGTTTGCTCCAAAGTGTCAAGTAGTTACTTGACGAGTTTTTAAAGCTCAGGAGGTATAGCGGTGTTATGAAAACGCAGCCATTGTGGAATGAGTCCACGGGGAGAGAGAACTCCACACAGGTGGTGTGGAAGCTCTAGGATCTGTTCGGGAGGGAAGGCGAACCATTGTGAGCCGTCAGATCTTGAGCAAATTACCCGACAGTCGTCAGATCTGTAGAAGAGTTGCACGGGGTTTTAAAACTTTGTGAACAGGAGGGTGAAAGTCCTGAAAGGAGTTGGCCTATCGGGATATCGGTGTTAGGGATATTGGAGTTCTCGAGGTCGAGAAGGTCGGGACATTTCAATTTTTGAAATAGCGAGAGGCAATCTGAGCCATCCCTCTAAGGAAGGACACGTGTCGCGCGATCGTCCAATTCGGAGATCTGGACACCCGGACTCACATAGGTGAGCGTTTTTTACCTTGCATCGGGCGAAGTCCCAAGATTTGATCCGAGCCATCCAACAGTTGAGACACGTGGAAGAGATCAAGCGACCCATCGGTATATTGGCTACTGGGATTTTGAGTTGACATAGAACTTTTTCATCGGGGAATCGCAAGTTGCGAAATCCCGAGATTGGATCTGAGTCGTCCGTCAGTTGGGACACGTGGGCGAGATTGGGAGCCCATCGGCATATCAAGGTTCGGCGTTTCACAAATCCTGAAGACAAGGCACTTGGAGCATTTTAAATCGTGAAATAGTGAGAAGCGGCGAGGACCATCCATTCTTGGGGACGCGTGGCCGAGATCGAGGCAGTCGGGAAAGTTCCAGAAGGAGAGTCATCCATTGGGAAATTGAGGTTCGGGGAATCACGAATCCTGAGGACATATGTGTTTCAGCATTGGAAAGTCAAAAACCCTGATAGGAGGTATGACTGTGGTCATATAAGGGGAGGCTGTGTGAACCACGAGTCTAGCCTGGAGGGATAACGAGAGTTAGAGCGCATCGGCGTTTTGAAGCTCGAAATGCCGAAAGGATCTGTGCCATAGATCTGAGAAAGATCTGACATGGACACATGGAGATGTACCACGTGCCAGTAGGACGCGAATAGAAGCGAGAGAGGTGGGACCTGTTGTCGTCGTTAAAAGCAACATGGACCCTCGTGAATGTGCTGCGTACCACCCTAGTTGTGGGTGACCACTATACTATGTGGGCCCGGAGGGTAATGTAAATCGAAATTTCAGAAGTCGGGAGTTAGAAAGGAAAGCAAGTTGAAAGTCTTGTGGGTCAAAACCCCGAAACCCGAAGTCCTGAAATTCTGAAGTGCCGAAAATGGAAGCTTTGAAAACCTGAAAAATGAAGTCCTGAAATTGCAGAGCCGAACGAGAACTCATAAAACTTATTTGAATCAAAATGTCTTTCATTCTTGTTCATATTGGCTTATAAATGTTATGAATTGTTTCGGAAGGAGTAATGGCCTGACAAACTTTGAATTTAATTGTACAGTGCATGTCCAGAGTTCAACGGAGGTCAGGACTCCAGTTAAATAGTGTCGAGTATGGAGTGGGGAAAGGTGCATATTACCCCCGAAACAAAAGACGAATGGGAAGGAAAGGATGTCAATACGGGAATGGAAGGATAGAACTCCAACGGGCACGGAAAAGAAAAGGATAAGGAAGGACACATAATGAAAATCATTGAAGGATTGCAAAGAGAGGCCAATGCTCACCGAGCTGATAGACGAAAGATTCGAAAAGTCAGGGATCGACAGGGTGCACTAAACTTAAAATTCTTGAAGATCCTGGAAAGAATAGAGAAGAAAATCGAGAAGGGAAGAGACTCAAGTACGATGGAGAGTCGCAAAACCCATGGGAGAAGAAGTAGGTCGAGGAGTGGTAGCCGATATCTTAGTCGCTGCCAAAGACATTCTTACAGGAAGACACATAGTAGTTCAAGCTCATCCCCTACCAGAAAACATCAAAAATCTTGAAGGGAGGAATTGAAAGGAGAGATGAACAAGATTAAGCCTCCAACATTCGATGGATAACATAAGAAGGACGAAGATGCTGAGACATGGTTGCTGGGCATGAAGAAATACTTTCAGCTGTAGAATTATTCTGCCCATGCAGAAGGAAAAATTGCAATATACCAATTGAAAGGAAAATCATCCATGTGGTGGGATCAGTTTGTGCAGGTGCAGCACATCAAAGAGAAAGAGGTCACTTGGAAGGAATTTAAGAGGTATTTCGAGAAAAAATACCTGACTAAAAGATACTATGATAGAAAGATGAAGGATTTCTTCGAACTCAAGTTGGGAAGTATGACCATTAATGAGTATGAACGAAGTTTTTTGGAACTACTGAAGTATGTTCCATTCATCAAAGACGAGGATGTCAAGATTCAGAGGTATCTAAGTGGACTGCCACCTTCCATTGGTGACAAGATTCAATATGATGATCCTAATACTATGGAAGAAACAATAAGAAGGGAGAAATGCTTATACGAACAACAAAGAGAAAAGCCTACCTTTCGGAAGGCTTGGGATGACCAGAAGAGGTTTAAGAAAGAACAGAGGCAGAAGGGAAAAATGCCTCCCTTTTTCAAGAATGGCCCTAGGGAACAGTCATCCTTTAGAGACCCTAGGAAAGTTGAAGGGAGTGAGCAGATGCCAAGGCCACCTATGGAGTGTTGGGGCTATAAAGGGAATCATAGGTACAGAGACCACCCACACAGAAAAGACAAAGAAAGAATTGTCCATATTGTTCAACAAGTTGAAACAGTAGAGGATATGGGTAGTGGAATGTTGAGGATCTACGCAGCCCTAGACAACAAGCAAGCAGAATTTCAATCGCACATGATTGAAGTGGAAGGTACGATCAACAACTCACCACTTGTTATTTTAATTGATTAAGGGGCTATCCATGGATATGTAGATCCTAGAGTGGTGGAAAGTTTGCATCTAATGAGAAGCAAACATGAGAAGTCTTGGTTAGTGCAGTTGGCCACAGGGACCAAGAGGAAGGTCACTGAATTGGTTAAGTCTTGTCCAGTGGACATGAAAGGAATGAGCACTAAGGCTGAATTGAACATTTTGCCTTTAGGCTCATACGATTTCTTAATTGCGATGGACTGGTTGGACCAGCACCATGCCCTTTTGGATTGCTGTAACAAGAGATTTACATGTCTGGACGAAGAGGGAAATCAGGTAACAGTCCAAGGAATTCCCAGAGCCATGGCTGTGAGGGAAATCTCAGCCATGCAGCTGAAGAAATGTTACCGGAAAGGATGTCAATTATTTGCAGCTCGGGTGGAAGAAGCATCCCAAGATTAAGTCTCGAATCTGGAAGACCAAAAAGTACTCAAACAATTCAAGGACATATTTTAGGAGGTACCTGGACTACCTCCAAGGAGGGACATCGATTTTTCTATAAATTTGATGCCTGGAACAACTCTAGTTTCAAAAGCTCCTTATAGAATGAGTACAACGGAGCTGAAGGAGTTGCAATTGCAGCTCGAAGAGCTACTGAAGAAAGGTTACATTCTCCCTAGTGTGTCACCTTGGAGAGCCCCGGTCCTATTCGTGAAGAAGAAAGATGATATGTTGAGGCTGTGCATTGATTTTCAACAGTTGAATAAGGTCACTGTCAAGAACAAGTATCCTCTACCAAGGATTGATGATCTTCTTGATCAGTTGAAGGATGTGAAAATATTTTCAAAAATAGATCTTAGATCTGGATATCATCAAGTGAGAATAAAGGAAGAGGACATTAGCAAGACCGCCTTTAGAACAAGGTGCGGTCATTATGAATTCACAGTGGTGCCGTTTGGACTAACAAATGTAGCTATTGTTTTCATGTGCTTAATGAATGGAGTGTTCAGAAATTATTTGGACAAGTTTTCCATAGTCTTCCTGGATGATATCTTAGTGTATTCCAAGACAGAAAAAGAACACGAGAAACACCTCAGAATGGTGTTGCAGGTGTTGAGAGAACACCAGCTGTACGCAAAACTGAGCAAGTGCTCTTTTTACCAAAGGCAGATCCATTACTTGGGACACATTATATCTGAAGAAGGGATCGTTGTGGATCCTGAAAAGGTATAGGCCATTCGAGAATGGCCAACACAAAGGAATGTGGCATAAGTTAAATCTTTTATGTGTCTGGTGGGCTATTATAGGAGGTTCATAGCCAGATTCTCAAAGATAGCTCATTCTATCACTTCCTTGCAAAGGAAGGAGAAGAAGTTGTAGTGGACTGAAGAATGTGAGAGTAGCTTCCAAGGATTGAAGCAACTGCTAACTAGTGCTCCAATCCTGAAGATTGCAAATCCAAATACAGATTACGTAGTGTGTACAGATGCATGTAAGGAGGGGCTGGGAGGAGTTCCCAGCCAAGAGGGATTTGTAGTTTGTTATGAATCCCGAAAGTTGAAGGAACATGAGAAGAATTATGCCACTCATGATTTAGAGCTGGCAGCAATCGTCCACGCCTTGAGGAAATGGAGAAATTACCTCATGGGCAAGAGATTTGAGTTGAGAACAGACCATAACGGTCTAAAGTATTTATTTGATTAGCCGACCTCAAATGCCAGGAAAATTAGATGGTTGGAGTTTCTGTGCGAATATGACTGTGATATCAAGCATATCAAAGGGAAAGAAAATAAGGTGGCTGATGCACTCAGCAGAAAAGCGCACAAATTACATGCTATAGCCATTAGCTTGTACATAACTGAGATTAAAGATAGAATTTTGGAAGCTGCCAATGCCGATTTGCAGTACAGAGGTCTTGTAGCAAAGCTATAGCAGCGTGAGAGACCACAGACCAAGGAAAGCTACACCTTGGGAACTAATGGTTTACTTCTGTATAGAAATAGAGTGTATGTACCCAATGTCCGAGAGTTGAAGCTGACAATTCTAAAGGAGATGCATAACGTGGCTTATGCTGGACATCCTGGATATCAGAAGACTGTCGCAGCAGTCAAAAGCCATTATTTTTTGCCGGGTTTGAAGAAAGAAATCACTGAATACATCGCCAGATGTATGGAGTGTCAGAAGGTTAAGGCTGAGCATAGGCACCCAGCAGGGTTGTTGCAGCCTTTACCTATTCCTGAATGAAAATGGGACGTGGTAACAATGGATTTTATCACAGGATTGCCCAGAACAAGCAAGCAGCATGATTCAATCATGGTGGTGGTGGACAAGCTTACTAAAGATGCCCATTTTATTCCACTGAAAACCACCCACAGAGCAGCAGATGTTGTTGATATCTTCTTAAAAGAAGTTGCACGCTTGCATGGAATTCCTAAGACAATTGTGTCTGATAGAGACCTGAAATTCACTTCGAATTCCTGGAAAGGACTGTTCAAAGGATTCAGAACGAATATAAACTTTAGTACAACATATCATCCTGAGTCTTATGGAGAGATAGAGAGAGTAAACAGAGTAATAGAAGACATGCTAAGAATGTATGTGATGGATAAATCATCAAGGTGGGAAGACTACCTGCATTTGGTAGAATTCGCCTACAATAATGGGTATCATGCATCATTGAAGATGAGCCCATTTGAAGCGCTCTATGGAAGAAAGTGCAACACTCCAGTGAGCTGGGATAATCCAGCTGACATAGTAGTAGTTGGGCCTGAGCTGCTCAAAGATATGGAAGATCAAATGATAAAAATTAAACATAATCTAAAAGCTGCCCAGGACAGGCATAAAAGTTATGCTAATAGTAACAGAAACCACAGAGAATTCAAAGTGGGTGACCATGTTTTCCTGAAAGTGAAAACTAACAGGAGTTCCCTAAAGTTGGGAAGTTGCGCCAAGTTGGTAGCAAGATTTTGTGGGCCATTTGAGATCCTGGAAAGGATTGGGCCGGTTGCATACATGCTTGCATTACCTGCATCTATGACTGTACATAATGTGTTTCATGTTTCACTGCTTAAGAAATATGTACCTGATGCTAATCATGTTATCGATTGGAATGTGATTCAGGTGGAACCAGAAGGTGTCCTGCAAGTGCATCCTATGCGCATATTGGACAGGAAAAGGAAACAGCTCCGGAATCAAGATATAGAGCTTGTAAAGGTCCAGTGGACCTGGTATGGTTCTGAGGATGCAACATGGGAGAATGCAGATGTTATGCGGGTAGAGTACCCGCATATTTTTTAAGATTTTGAAAGGCTTGCAGAGACAGTGTAAGTTGCACTGAGGACAGTGCAAAAATAAGGGGAGGGGGATGGTAATGTCCCCAAGGCCGAGCCCCGTTGTAAACCAAGTTCTGAAAAGAATTGTCATTATGTTTTATAGGCTGGTGAGCCAAGTTCTTATAAGCTAGAGACTTATGTGTTTGTTAGGCCAAGGAGCCTAAGTGTTGAAGGCCAGGAGCCTGCTGTTGTACTTGTATGTATGCAGAACATTTAATAAAATATAAACATCGCTAGGTGCAGACCGACCACGATGAATGAGTGAAGGGGGACTGAGCATCCACAGAGTGGGCAAGGAATTAGGGGATAGAAGGTGGGAAAGGTGCTAAGTGTTGAGCCTGGGGGCTAATCCTAGGGGGCTTAAGCCTGGGAATAATATTTTAATATTATTCCAAAAGAACATGTGCATTTTATGTTTCATTTCATCCTAAGTTTTGGAAAGAGTAAGCGTGCAAAGGGGATGCATGCTGATGGAATGCATGCAGTTCCAAGGGTGAAAAGTGTCAGCCCTAGTGCATGCAAATAAAATGGCCAGGAGGAGTCGTGAGAGGAGATCTCCTCCATTCTACCTGATGGTCTGAAGGTAAACAATCGGACCTCTACAAAAGAATACCCTGGTGCATCCATGAAAGCTGAAAAGCCTGGATTGAATTCTAAGATAGCCGGTACCACCCCTGTCTAAACAGTTCGAACCTATGTTGACCTTGCGTGGATTGTTTGTCACGCATCCTCGACAACTAGAGCGTGAGTCTATTCTATGCTGTAGGATTGGGAAATAGAGGTGACCAACCATTGTTGAACGTGTTGGGAAGCCCGTGCCTGTTTTCCCTGTGAGTTGTTGTGACCACGCAGTGCTGGACTGCGTGGGGTCTTGTTGGCCAGTGGTGCAATGCTCTCTCCAGGTGAGAGAGGTGATTGAGGTTGGAAGAACATGTTGTTGTCCTATGAGTGATTCTCTCCAGGTGAGAGAGTGCGCGAAGGAAGGAGAGGACTCCTGGAAGGAACCTTGTAGCTGCCACAGAGCTCAGAGACTTTCGGTCCGGTCTGTTCCTGTAACCCAAAGCAAGGGAGATTAGTATCCGAAGGACTGTCCATGTGATATAGAAGGTGTATACTCCTAGGGTGGAATAGGCATGTGGGGAATGAGGGTCTGTGGGCAGTGAGCGTGGGAGGTTCCTTGGATAGAATCCCTTCCTTGTGGTTGTGTGTTTTTTTCCCTGTAACCTCAGCCTAGCCTAGATTTCCTTGCCTTGGGGTGGAGCTTAGTCCCAGCTCGGGGGTGACCCACTGCTGAGATGATGAGTAGTGTGGTCTAAGGCTGGGAGGTTCGTGGAAGGCCTGCAGTTGGTTGGTGGAATCTACCATTGATAAAGATAAGTATCTGATTATGCTTTAGTCATGTTTTGCATGACTGTGTTGCTTATGTATCATGTTTTCCACTGTGTATATGAATTAATATGAAAATCTAATTGCTTGCTGATTATGGCAGTAATTCATATGAATACTCTGTGTTGAATGTGTTTATTGTTTAACTGCATGTGGGTTAAATAACATATGTATGAGTTATGTACAAAGTGGTGTTATAGTCTTCTTTTAAGAGAGATTAAACCTTAGTAGCAGAAAAGGTGTGCTACATACAATGTAGCGTTAAAAGGAGATCCTTGATCGCAAGAGAGACCAGCCTTGGACTATTTAGAATAGTTTTATACTCTTTAAAAATTGCATCTATTTTAGGGTTAGATATCCCCTTATTACACAATCTCTTAAGAACAAACACGCCTCTCCCTCTATTGGTCAAGTGGGATTCAAAAAAACTTATTAGAATATGTCCTCTTGCTTTTATTGGCATGGAAGTATTATGTTGAGTGATTTGTGATTGAATGTGACACTTAATGGCACAACAAGGTGGAAATGTTTTTATATATTGATCTTCTCCAACCCAATTCTATTCCAAAATAGAAGTGGGAAGATATATCTATGGACTTCATTTCTCAACTACCTCTCTTCAAAGCTAAGGATGTTATCTTGTTGTGGTTGATCATTTAACCAAGTATGCCCATTTCATTCACTTGACTACCAAGTTAATATCTTCTAGAGTTGTTTATTTAGTCTTCAAGAATGTGTATGAACTCCATGGGCTCCCTTATTGTATAATTTGTGACCAAGATCCCAAATTTTCCACTAACTTTTGGCAATAACTATTCAAATTATTGGGGTTCACCTTCAATATGAATAGTTCATATCAACCTAAATAAATGGGAAAAATGAGGTGGTTAAAAAGTGCTTGGAAGGATACCTTTGAAAACTAGTGGGTGAAATGGTTACATCTTGTGGAATAATAATACAATACCACCTACCACTCTTCTATAAAAATGACCCCCTTCAAGAAATTATATGGATATGATCCCCCTTAACCAAAGGATTGGGTTTGCTACTATTGACACTCTATAGAATATGCAAACCATCATTTTCATATTGAAGGATACATTGGTGATGGTCATGAAATGAATTATGTAGTAGGCATATTAGCACCAAATATAATGTCAACTTGTAGTGGGTGATATGGTATTTGTTCAGTTACAACCTTATAAGTAGACAACCTTACATAAGAAGGACAAGAACAAGTGAAAACTTTCATTTTATGGGCCTTAAAAAGTGTATGTGGTGGTTTGAGAGGTGTCATACACATTATACATTATAAATAAGAGAATAATTCATTATGTATTTGATGTTTCAATCTTAAAGCAAAAGCTGAGCAAAGACATAATTACATAGATAGAGATATCATTGATAGATGAGAAAGGAAAGTTGATATTGGAACCTGAAGTTATTTTGGAGGGATGAGTGTGAAAGCTCCTTTATCTTTTTTCATTGTAGATATATTTATGTTTTAGCTCACTTGGTTCAAGTAGTAATTTTGTAAGAAAGGGTCTTGGGTTAAAATATTGCACTCTATTTTTCAAGTGACTTTATTATGAAGTGGATGTCACTTATATTATAAAGTCTTGTCACTTAAGTTGTCAATTTTCGAGTGTCTTTATTATAAAGTGAATTTCACTTAAAGTTTTGAGGGAAATGGTTTTTTAAAGGGGAGGGCATATGTTAGGATCCGATCCTAACCCCTCTCCATGGGTTATTAGTTAGTAGGATATTTTTTCTATTTAATAAAGCTCGACATTAGTTAATAAAGACTAATAAATAAAGAAGAATAAGTCAATGTAAGAAGACCTAATAGAAGCTTTCACTTCTATAAAGATATTCCTCTAGAATTTTCCTTAGAAGGTGTAATTAGTATAGATAAGAGTAGGAGGCATTGGATATTTTGTCTTGGATATTATTGTAATAGAGATATTCTCTCCTGGAAGTTTCCCCCTCGAAGAGAAAAGTGAACATTGCTATCATAATAAAATTTGTCTTCCTCGTGATTATTCTCGTGTTATTTTTGTGTTATTCTTATATTTTTCTAGATATATCATTATGATTTTGTCATTTCCTGCTAGCTATTTTATGTTAATCATAATATATTGTATCAGGAATATTGCAAGTGGTATCAGAGCTATTTCCAGGGCAAGACTTGTGGGCTAAATTTTTTTAAGGGTAGAGACGTAGTCTAGCATCTTTAAGTTATAGAGATCTATTGTTATGTGCATAAACATGCTATTGGGGAGTCATACTGGTGTAGATCCCCCCCCTCACATGTGGTCCACTAACCTCCCGGTCAAGGATATTCAAATTTGTTGAGTCGGTTGACTCTTCGGGCCCATGTTGAGCCCTCAAAATCCCATACACAGGTCATTTTCCTTTGAAAAGGTATGAATAAATACCCACAGGCATTTTCCTCTAAACCTCCTTTACCTTTAAAATTGAATTCAGGCTCTAGCCCTCTATCTAGGGAAGAAACCCGATATAACCTTGGTTGGGAACAGGAACCTATCAAATTGCGCTACCACGGGGCTTCAGAGCTTTAATAAGCTTACAACCCTTAGCACCTACTTCTTTCCGAATGGTCATTCCTTCGAACCACCTTAATCCACTGACACGTTGCTTCGCCAATGAACGACCTCGATTCGAATTCAGGCCCTGGGACTTCGACAATTCCCACTCCTTTGCGCTTCACACCGCTGAATGTGTGAAGTCCAAAGGACTTCCACGATTATCCCTCGTGCTAATTATCTTGATCTCATGACTATTGTAGCCTACACTCATATCCAATGGTGCCTGTAACTCCTCCTCCACGCTACTGTGCTCTCCTCCCGAACTTGGGATATTTCAAAAATACTCAAAGGTTGCGACCTTTGAACCTCCCTCTACAAGGAATTCTTAGAAACATTTTCTCTCTTGAGCTTTGTTCCTCTGAGGGTTTATAGACCTTGGTAGCACTTCCTTTGTGGTTCCCTTAAACACTTGGAACTTCAAACTTAGAAAATTATTTCTAAGTTCCTCCTATGCACTCCTTGCACTTGTTCACCTTGAGACTTCGAAGGTCTCTAAGAACCTTTCACGCACTTCTTTCACTTCACCGGTTCACTCGTCAACACTTAGCTTAGTGTCGGCCCTATGCACACCTTGCATGGGAATTCTTCAAACTTCACTCTCCTTCGAGAAATTGTGCACTCCTTGCAGAATTCCTGCAAAACTCCCCTCTATATATCCTGAGCTTTAGATTCCTATAAGTGAATCTCAGCCCTGGCACTCCTTGCTGGAACTATGCACTCCTTGCACTAAATCTTTGCAAAATTTCAAGTTATTTCCCCTCAAATTCAGATTCGAACTTGACTCGACCTTCACACTCCTTGCGGGCATGGTGCACTCCTTGCATTGAATCTTTCAAGAAGAGAAACAATTGAAACTTACATAAAACAACTTACAGGTTTACACTTACATCCATGAAAACATACTCAAGCATATAAACACATAAAACATAGAAAAATGGAAAGAAGACATCACATGTACTCGAATGAACTCAGAAATTGAGAACACCATACAGAAAATAGATAAGTATAGAGAGTAATATCATAAACAGAAAAAACTTATTTTGTGTTGTCTCTGAATATCTCTATAGATGTTTACAAATATTGGACTGCAACAGAGTCTCAGTGCTTCCTTTCCTCTTTTGATCTCTCCTCTACAACTCTCTCTCCCTACTCGAATAATCCATTTTGATACAAGATATTTTTACAAAAAGGGGCTCCTCAAGCTCTCCCTCCAACTCACCTAACTCTCATTAATTACATTTAATTACATTCAATGGACATCTAGTCCAAATCAGATCTAGATCCCATTATCCTGTCAGCCATTAAAGACGACCTTATCTACATCCTGTACAAAGGCATCGATTTGGATCTTCCAGCCTTACATCATTTAATGGCGTTTTAATTACATTAAAAATTTTAAAAAATGAGGGAAGAATGAGAGGGTTGGTGCCTCTCCCCTTCTTAAATGCACTTTGATGTGTTGGAATGCGAGCGCATTGTTGAGGTGGAGTGATGCTCCTGCATCATACTTCACTATTGGGAAAATCATGGGCCCTTTCTCATGATCTCCTTTGCTCTATTGTTGAAATCCCCCTAGATCCCATACTCTCTTTTGAATCTATTCACCTACTCCTCTTCCTTGTTGTCATTGTTATTGTTTCCTGTCGTTGCAGGTTCCTCCTTGGTTAATCTCCTCCTCTAGCCAACTGTTTCCTGTGTTGATTCCAACATCAGCCTCCTAATCCTTTCAATCACCTCTTGCAGTTGCTCTTCTGGTTGGCTCTCCTTGTGCAGTCTTCTCGACTACAATTATTCTTCCTCATACACATCAAAGGGAAGATCAACTTGATATCTTTTTCTACCTTCATCTTTTGTGGCATTATCTTTCCACCTTGTTGCAGACTGTAGTTCTATAGCCTCATCACTAATTTTTTTCTCACCTTCCTCCTCTAACAGATTGTTCTCTTCCATCTCCTCTTGTGTTTGTTCCACTCCAACCTCCTCTAGTTGTTCCTTGGGCTAGTATACTCTTCCATCTGTCTCCAACTTAGTTTGTTGTATGTGTTGACATTGTAATTTTACCCTTATTTCCAGGGCTTCTAGTTCATCACACACAGATAATCAAAATCCATGATACCTATTTCTTCTTTTGTTGCAAACTTTAGTGTTGCATTCATCTCCTATTTAGCTTCCTAGATGAAACTTCTGAGAATTTTTGTTGAGTGCTCTTCTCCTTGTCTCATCTATTGGGAATATTTTAATGTCTTCTCATTCTCCTCTTTTATGAAAGTCACAACTGGTTGTCTTTTTGTTGTTGCCTCTCCAACACATGCTCTAGCCTCAACTGGGTTATGTGGTAGGAATATCTTGATTCCCCCAATGATCAGAATGAATTTATGATCCTCCTCCATCAACTCTCCTTGTTGATATGAACTCTCAATTGAGTTCACGAGACTTTCAAATAGTCTCCTCTCCTCTCCCTTGCCCACCTAGAAATATGGGACTCCTCCTCTGCACTCCTGGAAGCCTATGAGATCAATTGTTCTCACTTCATTGCCTACCTCGAAATGTGATAGTTCACTCTTTCACTCCTGGAATTATACAAGATCTATGCTTGATCTCCTCTCCTCATCACTGAGGGTCTTCCTAGTCTATGGCTCGCAAAGGGAAATCATCTCCTCTGTACCACTGAGGTTTTCAGTTTCCCTCAGCCATCTTCTCAACACTTGTTGTTTCCTCCTGGCCAACAACTTTTGAACAGGCCACCTGGGTTTCCTTTTCAGAGGCCACTCATACCTCCAATGTACTCGTGGTTCTTCCTTCATCTCCAATGCTAACCTGTCCATTTCTGCTCTTATCTCACTGAGATCCTTGTCAATTTCTACTTTGTTTTTATGATGGAGGTCTCCTCTTTATCTACCTCTCCTATGGCCTTTAGTAGACATTTTCTCTTTTCCCCAGCCCACCTGGTTGTCTTTTGTTTAGTCTACAACTGATAGCACCTCCATCTTTTACTACATCCCACCTAGCTTTCAAATGTTTGTTGCAAACTTGTAAACAAATCTTCATAACACATTTCACTGTCTTCACCTTCTCTTTCTTTTCCTGCTATCTACAGACGGAATTTGGGCTCTGATACCACTTTGTTGGTATAAAAGTATCTCCTCTATCTACTCTTTTTCCTATGATCTATAGACAAAATCAAGCTGTGATACCACCCTGGCACAGACCCCCACCCTCACTTGGGGTCCACTGACCTCCTCGTCAAGTATCTTCTAATTTTTTGAGTCGGATTGACTCTTCAGGCCCCTAAAGAGCGCTCAAAATACCATACACGGGTCCTTTTCCTTTGAACAGGTCTGAACAAAGACCCACAGGCGTTTTCCTCTAAACCCCCTTTACCTTTAAAATTGAATTTGGGCTCTAGCCCTCTATCTCGGGCGAAAACCCCATGTAACCTTGGATGGCATCAGGCACTTGTCAAACCAAGCTACCATGGGGCTTCAGAGCTTTGGGAAACTTGTAACCCTTAGCGCCTAATTTTTCCCAAATGGTTAGTCCTCCGAACCAACTTAATCCATTGACACATTGCTTCACCAATGAATGGCCCCAATTCGAATTTGAGCCCTAAGACTTCGGTAATTCCCGTTCCTTTTCTCTTCAAACCATTGGATGCACGAAGTCCAAAGGACTTACATGTTTATCCCTGGTGCTACTTCTCCCGATCTAACAGTCATTGTAGCCTACACCCAAATCCAATGGTGCTTGTAACTCCTCCTCCACGCTACTGCGCTCTCCTCCAGAACTTGGGATATTTCAAAAATACTCAAAGGATACGACCTTTGAACCTCCATATGAAAGCTCAACCACTTGGTCACTATGTTGGTGTTCTTAGAAACACTTTCTCTCTTGAGATTTGTTCCTCCTAGGGTTTATAGACCTTGGGAGCACTTCCTCTACGGTTCCCCGAACACTCGAAACTTCAAACTTAGAAAATTATTTCTAAGTTCCTCCTATGCACTCCTTGAACTTGCTCACCTAGAGACTCTGAATGTATTTGAGAACCTTTCACGCACTTCTTTCACTTCAGTGGTTCACTCCTCAACACTTAGCTCAGTGTCGACCCTATGCACACCTTGCACGAGACTTCTTCAAACTTCACTCTCCTTCGAGCAACTGCGCACTCGCATTCTTCCTACAAAACTCCCCTATATCTCTCCTAAATTCTGCTCCATTTGACTCATCAGGGAGAACGTCTCAGGCCTCTCTTTATTATTTAGTTTTCCTTTAAATGGAAATCACTGTGAGATCCAACAAATCCCATTCCAACAATACCAGGAAAGCTATGGACAGTTTTTGAAGCGGGCTGCTTGCTTGAGCTTTGCCTGTCATCAAAATTTGTAGCCCGAGATCTGAGTTGTGGCTTTGTAGTTCCATTCGATATGGCAGTTGGTTGTGCAGTTGGAATCAAACAAAACCCTTTACTTTGTAAATAATCCTCAGCTGCTTTCATATCCATCTCCATGTACTTGAAAACAGTGTTCTCAAAGTCTATACTTAATAGTGAGCGACTAGCTTGACCCATAGCCGCTTGTCTGCCACATCCCTGAGGAAACCCAGAAACGATGACATCATCAAACAATTCCACTAAAGGAGTAATTCTAATAAAAACCAACAATCAGGCGTGTTTTAGAGATAATGCTTATAGCTATTGTAATCGTGAGTTTCTAGGTTAACTATTACTGTTGTAATAGTTAGTTTCAACTATGACTGTTGTAACTGTGAGTTTCTAGGTTTACTATTTTTAGCTAATCAGATCCACTTGAGTTAGTGATATGCATGCTATATATGTAACCCCCATTTGTTTGTTAAGTAACGAAAACGTTTTGTGTTGTGTGAATTAATTCTTCCAATCTTGTGCAATGGCTACTCTCTCTATTTCTATTTTGGTATCAGAGCCACGGGAGTAAGGTGCGGAAATTCTAGAGGTTCGCAGGTCTCTCCTCTGGTAGGGTGCGAACCTATATTACTCACCCTTCGTACATCCTCAGAATCAAAGAAGTTCGCAGGCTGTTGTTCATTTAGGTGCGAACATGCTTCACATTCCTGCACCCGGAGTATTCGAGAGATGAGAACACCTCGGAGTCAAGTAAAGGGTGAGGTGCGAACTCCCCGCAGTCAACTCTAGCGTGAGGTGAGAGAACCATGGTATTTTGAAAATTTATATAGTTTCCATGCGTTGAAGTTTTTTTTTTAAGAGCGTAAGTTTTTCATTTTTACTGCATGGGTGAGTATTCTTGCATGCATGGAGTTTGGAGCATAAGTTTGCATGCCGTGAGCAAATCGTGGAGTTTTTTATATAAAAGTCTTTATATAAGATTTAATTTTTAAGAGGGAGTTATAAGTTATTATTAAAGGTGGATGCATGCATGATTTAAGTTGATCATTGTGTAGAGGTATCCATAAGAGGTATAAAGTTTTGGTTATGGAGAATATTAAAGTGAATGCATGTGGATAAA
>ML785000.1:255128-277337 GCA_009831015.1 Picea engelmannii
TAGTCGATTTAATTTTTTTTTTGCCTGCGATTGCTATGCCCTTGTTTTAATGTTAAAAAAAAAAGAAAAAACATTTACGATTTCGGTCTTCACAAATTTATGTGGCTTGTGACTTGAGGTTTATTCCTTACAGTCGAGCCACTCATTCATCTCTGCGTGTTGGGATGGATTTTCCTCGTGCCCCTTTTCTCAAGGAAATATGACCATTTATATATGTTGCGTGGTTGGGTAGCTCAGGAGAAGAAAACGTTGTGAAACCTTCGCACCTAGGCGGATTCAACCATTTGCTGACCGTGTAATGATTTCTTCATTTAGAAGGGTGTAAAGGTTTCCCATGAACGTTTGACTGTGCAGTGATGGTGTGATCCCATAGGTGCTGATTATTATCCTAACCGGTCTGAGGTGATCTTTTAATCTGGTACTTCTGTTGCATTTGGAATGCATCGGATGCTCCGATTAGGTTATTGGTTGTAATTAACGCCATCCACCAACTAAAATAATTGTGAATGTTACTGTTGTTACCCACAAAATTTATAGGTGGAGGGTTCTCTGTGATCTCCCTGC
This sequence comes from Picea engelmannii, assembly GCA_009831015.1. NCBI lineage: Eukaryota > Viridiplantae > Streptophyta > Pinopsida > Pinales > Pinaceae > Picea > Picea engelmannii. Next base: position 255,693 of record ML785000.1, read on the forward strand.
CATGTCTGATTCTATGCCAACGATTTTTGCCCAAAATTCGACCACGATCTACTGACAAGGATTCTTTACACAGTTTGTTTTTATTTTCATGCCCGTTTTACCATAGTTAATGCCCACCAATGGTGGCTCCCAATCGGATGCCATCTGGTAGTGTTTTCCCTCGAAGGTTGCACTGCGTTTTTCCATTGGAAACCCCTTTCCGTTGTAAAGGATAACCATTGTTGTTGGGTTGTATTTTGGTTGCGTTCGGATTTTCCATTGGAAACCCCTTTCTGTTGTAAAGGATTATCCTTTTTGTTTGGTTGTATTTTTGTTATGCCTGAGTAGACACTACAAATAGTTTCAATGCACTAATATTCCAAAAATATGTTTCCAGAATTTTAACTTACCGAAATGTTAATTGGTGATAATTCAATTTAGCCATAAAATTAAATGATCATTGAATGACTTTTAGTCAAATTTAGTACTTAGACCACTTCATGCTTAAATTTTAGTAGCATCGACTCAATTTTATGAAAACTCTTTTCTCCATGTCTAGAATGAACATAAATCGAGAGCATTGAGCTCTCAAAAGTTATGGTTCCAATTCATATCATCTTTAAATTGGTAAAGAAACTAAGGCGAAAGCAATATATACATCTCATCTCCTTCATAATCATACGTTTATTTTCTGCTTGGATTCATGTTACATGGTTATCCTACTATCTTATGTTTATGTTGAGGACAGTTAGATGGTGCGAACTCCTCGCACTATGCTGCATACCTAGTGTGTGAACATGTTCTCAAGCTTGGAAAAAGGATGAAGTCTCGATGGTTCTAGAAGGGAATCTTCTAGAGAATGGGTTGGTATTCGAATGGTTATCATCTTACTGGTTTCCCTGATTTGGTGGGATCATTCTCATCCATGTAAATATCTCATCCTCTCCTATATATTGAAAGGATTCTCATGGAAAAGGTTAACCAAGATTAATTGGAGAATTGGTGAAGGAATTGTGTGAAGAACCTAGCTTGAACGGGAACTTGGAGACTCTAGCAAGTCTATCAAGAGGAATTGGATCTTCTTAATGCAAGGATCGAGAAAGTGTGTGTGTTGGAACCAAGAGTCACTGAAAGGAAGCTTGCGACATCAAGGCGATCAGGTTGTATCTTCTACTTTCGATTACTATGATACAACTGCATGTCATTTTCCCATAAAGTCATTCTTACTTTATTTTGTAATTCCTTGATCATACACATAAGTTGACGATTGAATACATTTTTCTATCTCCACTTTGATTGGTTTGTGTTGTCTTGGTCTTGACTTCACGAGAGAACCGGAGTGAAGTGGAAGCAACAGAGACCCAAGGAAGCGATATAAAGGTAAGTCACTTGTTCCTCCTTACTAGCTATTTCAATGGTCATAACTTAGGGAAAGAGTCATGTCCTATCCTGTTTTGTTCTAGATCCAGGTGGATCTAGGGAGATCTATTAGTGTCTGCACCTACCGATTAGTCCGATAACAAAATTGGCAACTCCACTGGGGATGCAACCCATTTTTTTTTTTTCTGGTTTTTGGTGTTTTTCCTTGGCCATTTTCTATTTCCTTACCTTTCTCTATTTCTATCAATCTCTGAGTCTTAAGGAAACCCTGATAGACCCTCTAGATCCAAAAGTCCCTTCAAATTTTTTGTCTTTTTCCAAAAATTTGCCTAGTTTCAGGCATTCTCGCACTGAACCCTACAATGGCCTGCGAGAATACCTTGAGTTTGCACTCTACTTTTAAGTTCAGTGAGAGGTTCCCACACTCTGCTCAAAGATAGCCTACAAGAATGACCTATTCTCGCACTGTGCAACATTGATAACCTGCGAACCCTCTTTTAAAAATTTTGGATTTAAGATTTTTGCATGTTCAGCTGCCCAGATCAGTATAGGTATCTGAAAAGAACTTCTTGGACCATTGGTTGATGTTTTCTTGTCTTTGGATTTTGTGCACAATCAGCCTTTGAAAATCAAAGGCTCTTCCTATCCATCTTTTCCCAACTCTCATCTCTTGACTTTTCTTGGCAAGGATATGCTCTCTGATCCTGGAATCTGAGTACTTGTTCGGTTAAGAACCGGTGATCGGTTTGAAAGTTGGGATTCTTTGTCTTTCTCATTTTCTCATTATTTGGAAGATTATTGTTCTCATCCAATTGAAAAGACTAGTTTTATCTGCTTGTCATTTTTGTCTCCATTGAAAGATTGGTTTGGGTTTTGTTTATTGCTTGTTCATTGGTTATTGGTTTTCCTTACTTTCACCACCATGTTGAAGATCCTTTTTGAAAAGTAAAAAACATTTTTCTTTTAAAAGCATTTTCATTTTTGAAAATATTGAAAATCAATTGTTGAAATTATTGAAAAAGAACAAATAGAGAATTGTCATTATTGTGTGATTCGGTGAGATTGCATTTTAAAGAAAATTGTGTATCGTAGTTCAAGATTATTCTGGATATCATCTTTTTCCCTCCCGTACATAGTATTCATCGAACGAAAATTGATATATCTCATTCCTATCTATGCATTGTTGGGTCAGAGTCTCACACAACATCAGTTTCATCTCTGTTTCCTTTGAGTAACAACAGTCCTTAATAACATTGCAAAAATTTTAAAATTTAACTAGTAACTCTTTTCTAGGGCTCTATTACACCAACATTTAGCTAGGCTAGCACTTTGAAATAGGCAGAGAGATACACTCTCCAAAGAAAAAAAAACACAGTAGCATTTTGTGTTAAGGAGTGTCAAATTCCATTTGCAACATTTTTTCATAGGAAGCCCTTCTCACACAAGGGTCAAACATGAGGTCGCATTGATATTGACAGAGTCGCTCACCTTGCTTTGTTGATATCAGTGTAGAGATTGCACATATTATGGGGGTCACTTAGAGGTATACACACAATGATGAGTGGAATCCTCTCGAGCTGATTTCGGGGTAGATAACCTACCCTTGCGTGTGGATCAGACTGTCGACTATCCCCATAGGCTTTATTGTTGTCGGTGGTAACCTTAGTGGCCTATCTGTTTAGGGTCTCACGCAAGGTGACTGTGAAGGGGAAAGTATGCACGGTACCTAGAATCGATGTTGGCCAAACTTACTTGGTCTCCTTGGAGGGTAGACCCATGATTATGTGTGGGAGCTTGCACCAAGGTGTAAGTCCATTAAGTAGGTTGTCAGTGTAACTTTTCCACCCTAGCCTAGCCCCTTCTCGTCTCATTGTTGCAACGTTGGATTTTATCACCAACTAGTGACTTCGGAATTAGAAGGTCTTGTTTGCTTGGTTTTGTTTCCTAGATTGTGTTTACTAGCGCATGTTGTTTGTTTACCCAAGTTAACCATAAGACTTTCTTTGTAAGTTTGTAACTCGTTCACGATAGATCCTCTATGTCATTCATGTAGAATGCAGGGTTTATCTCCAGATCATCTAGAAGGTTCTCAACCCCTGCCTACAAGCTCACCCGAGGGATATCCTCAATAGAGTGAATTCCAAGATGTTACCACTCCGCAAGTGGAAAGAACTGACTCTCTAGAATGTTTCCGAATTACCAATTCTCGAGAGGACTTTTGACTTCACCTTGATTCTGAGAGACAAATTATGCGAGTGAATTCTTTCGGAGACTTAGTTGTTGTGTCTTCTGGATCACCGATCGGACCCTTTCTAGGAATTGAGGGCCAAGATCCTTTTTGGTCTATGGGTGTTTTTAGACGGGACCTTTTCGATGCAGGATCAGGCGTTGAAATCACCATCTCACCTGTGTTCCCCGAAACCTCTGACCCAGACACAGTACCATTTACTACTTCTTATTATTTTCCTAGTACAGACGCTCCACGATCTGACCACATCTTGACCATCCCTATAGAAATGGTCCATTACAAAGATACTATGAGTATTCACACCAGAATTACAGCTGCTAGTCAAGCCCCCATCGACACACCACTCTCGCCCAGTGTCACCCCGACACTTCCACCCGAATACCGTGCGTTGAATGATTCTATTCCCACTCCTACCAGAACTCCTGGTGGTACCTCTTCTTCTGGGCACTCCCCTCCTAGATTTATCCCGACACTTCCTCAAACCCCTTTCGGAGGACCTTTCTCGTCCTCTACCAGCAACATTAATCCTAGTGGCACTATTTCGTCATTCACACCAAATTACCAGATTCCTGTTGGTGGACAATTTCACCAAGGAGGTTTGACTCAACCCCCCCTTATGGGGAAAATTCCGATTGGAACACAAATCCCAATTGGAATGCAAATCCCAATTGGAACGCAACCCCCAATTGGAACTCAACCCTTGATTGGAGAACAACCCCCACGGACCCCACCTTATGGACAAAACATACCTCCATCTTTGGCCCAGTATTGGAACCATATGATACAAAATAATCCTCAATCGACTAGAGGGAAACATCCTTCAGCTACATCCGTGATACCCACTAGTATAGGCCAACCATATCTAGGTACGTCCAATCCTATTTGGGGCTCGAATTTTCAAACTCACGTTCCTATTCAAGGATACAATCCCATGAGTTACTTTCCTCCACAACAACCACTGAATTTGCCTGGGTCTTTGCATTATATGCAGACTGCTTATGGTCCCACTGGGTTGCCGAAGGGACTCCCTCCCCAAATCCACCAATACCCGCATGTGAATAGACAGTTACCCTTCTTGGCCACTTTGGATCTCCCAGATCTGTCGAGGATTTTAAACGATCCAATCCGTCACTCTCCCCATTGGCCCGCTATACCATACAAACTACTCTGTGACATCCCTAAATCCGATGGCAAAGCGGGAGAGGACATGAATAATCACATCCTGAATTTTCATCTCTGGTGCTCATCCAACTTCTTGATGGATGACTCTATCTGATTACATCTTTTTCAAAGAACTCTCACAGGTTCTGCTGCGAAGTGGTATATAGAATTACCATGAGGTTTTTTCACCGACTTCAACACCCTAGCTATGGCCTTTCTCACCCACTACCAGTTACCGATCCGTTATGAAATGGGGACCGAGATTTTGAGTTCTTTCAAACAAAACAAAGCCACTCATATATCTGATCACATTCATGAGTGGCGACCGAGACGACGTCTCATCAAACTCGAACTTCCCGATCAATTGCTGGTAGATTGGTTCACAAAATCATTTATGAATGACATCGGTCATGACATCACCATGGGTGGAGTTGTCACGGAACAACAGGCCATAATTCGTTCTCAATACCTTGACCTTGTTTACTCACAAACAAGTACCCTTTACGACTTACTGCCTGATGCACCTCGTCCTTCCACTTCCGCCACTTCAACTGCCCCAGCTGCTACTCATGCAGCCGATGGTGTGATTGGCACTTTCCATGCCCAACCACATTCCACCTCAAGCACCAACCCCAAAACTGCTTCTTCTAATGTTCAAAATACTCCATCTCCTGCCCCTCCCACCGACAAGATTTATGAGGTAAATGCGGTTCAATCTACCCCATCAAGTAAAAACAAATCCAAAGAGGGAAGGGGTAAGAATGAGGAGGAAAAAAATACTTCTCAAGCAGAGAGAACCAAAACTTCACCTGTTGACGATAGGGATAAGTGCAAACCCCAATACTCTTGTCTTATCTATGGTGATGATCACTACAAGAAGGATTGTCCACGACGTGTCGAGGTTACTAAGTTCCTTCAAGGAGCCCCCAAACCACCCACTCTGGCTATTTTGTCCCAACCCTTCCCCTCTCAACAATAGGCCCAATTAGTCATTCATGACCAACATTCCCCTTCCACTACATCCTATGTATTGATGTGTACTGGCGATTCAAACAATAATGACATTGCACTCACCACTCAAGCCAAAGATTATTCTCCCTCTAAAGAGAAGGTTGATGATCTACCTCCTTCATTGGTACAACCTTCTCCCACAACTCCACCTACCAACGGTCCTCTTCACCTCGAATAACCAAACCTTGAAACAGTTCTTCGACCTCCTCCAAAAGGCGTCGTTCGAAAATTGGCTTTCAATCCTCATGCTCATGTTGCCCAGAACTACAACATTGTTGAAGAAATGGCCCAAGCACCCTCTACTATGTCAACCCTCGAAGTCCTCCAAAGTTGTCCTACACAACGAAAGGCACTGTTGAAAGATATCGGTGGAATCAACCCGACGAACACGAATTTAATAATCTTTGACTTGGAAGATCACATTCCAAGGTTACCCCCTCAACTCACATTCCAAATCCAAGTAATTGTCTCTGACAAAAACATTTGTCGAACCATTATCAACGAGGTTGCCTCGATGTGTGTCATGTATGTTACCTATTGGAAAGCCATCGGCTCTCCCTCTTTGACTGAATCCCATAACACTCTCAAAGCCTTCAATGGCTCCGGTTTTAAGCCCTATGGTGTTATTCCTTCATTACCCATCATGCTAGAAGGCATAACGGTCTAGGTCGAAGTGCAAGTCTTCGACGCTCCCCTCGATTACAATCTTTTGCTTGGCCGTAGCTGAATCGATTCCATGCGTGCAGTTGTGTCGACTCTTTTTCGTTTCATACATTTCTCGCATCAAGGAAAGGTAATCACCATTGACCAATTAGCCTTCTTTAACTCAGATACGCGTACTGGCAACATACCGTTCATCACTAAAACCCCTCTGGGTTATGAGAATGTCAGTGTAGGTCTTCTCAAAGGCTCCTTGTTAATGGGCACTTTCCCCATTCCACCGCATGATGTTCCACACTCGTCTGTCGCTTCAATTAACATGATCTCCACCTCTATTCACAAAACCCCTGTGTCTCACGACCCATGGCTGGTACCTGACCCTGGCGATCATCTTTGTTTCGACGATGAAATTCCTTTAAATTCGATCAAATCTGCCTATCAGGCCATTCAATCGACAACCCCTTCTACTCCCTCTCTTGGTGAGTTATCTCTAGATCCTTTTCATGTCATTTTTCCCACAAACGAGATGATCATGTCTGTCATGGAAGACACCCCTTGGGACGATGGACTTCAAAACATACCATCCAGAACTACCAACGGATTTCGACCCCGTCGACCGTTGTCGTCATTTGCACCGTTCCCAAGTCCACACACGATGTGTTTTCCAAAGGTAAATTAAGAAATATCTCACCCACTATCCCCCTCAACATATCCATAAAACCTGGAACTGTCGAAAATGTGCATATCAGAGCTTCGTGTTCCCTTGATAAAATCGTCACCTACACGTCACTTGTCAAAGAGTTTCATGACATATTTTCCTGGAGCTACGAAGAAATGTCCGGTATCGACCCCGACATTGTGATACATGAGATCAAGACATACCTAGATGCTAAACCCGTCTGGCTATGCCTCCATCTAGTTTACCCACGTAAAGCGGCTGCTATCAAACTTGAAGTCGAGAAACTTCTTAAAGCCGACTTTATTTACCCGGTGGCCCTCACTGACTGGGTTTCGAATATTGTCCCGATCAACAAGAAACAAGGCACGAATCGCGTATGCGTTGATTATAGGGATATCAACAAATCTTGTCGTAATGAAAATTTTCCTAGCCCCCCTTTGTCGATCAGATTGTCGATGATTGCACCGGAAGTGAAATATTCTCTCTGATGGATGGTTTCTCCGGATATAATCAAATCAATAGTGTTCCCGAGGATCAACATAAAACAACTTTTATTTGTCCTTGGGGCACTTTCTCCTATAAGAAACTCCCTTTCGGACTCAAGAACGCTGGTGCCACTTTTCAATGTGCTATGTCTTATGCCTTCCATGATATCAAGCACATCCTGCAAGAATATCTTAACAACTTACCCACTCATTCAATGCGTTGAGTCGATCATCCAATCCACCTCCGAGCCATTTTCGTCCGCTGTCATTTTTACCACATACGTCTGAATCCTCACAAGTGTGTTTTCTACGTCGAATTCGGCCGACATCTAGGATTTATTGTTTCGCGTCAAGGGATCAGGGTAGATCCTTTAAAGGTCGAGCCTATCCTTAATCTGCCTCCTCCTTCTACACTTCGCCAGTTACAAATTTTGCAAGGGAATGCAAACTTTCTTCATCGTTTCATCCCAAACTATGCTGAGATTACTCTTGGATTTATGTGGCTACTCAAAAAGGGGTCCGAGTTCGTATGGGATACCATCGCAAACAAAGCCTTCGAAGCTTTGAAACTATCCCTGACACGTGCTCTGCTTCTCTTCCCCACCGATTACAGTCACGATTATTTCCTCTACCTCGCAGCCTCAGATTACACCATTGGTATGGTTCTCATCCAAGAGGATGATTTTCATGACGAACGTGTTATCTACTACTCAAGTTGAATTCTAACGCCTACCGAAACCAAGTATTTACTAGTCAAAAAACTGGCCTTGGAAACTATCCAAGCAGTTCAATGCTTCCGGCACTATATCCTCTCTTGCAAGACTACAATGATTTCTAAATCCAACCCTGTGCAACACATTCTCACACGTCAATTTCTAGGGGGAAAATACTCCAAATAGATCATGATACTCCAAGAGTTTGACTTGGAATTCGAACAATCCAAGTCCAAGAAGTCCTTATTGTTTGCTGAGTTGATATGCGACTTTCCCTACTCTGAAACGGAAAATGTAGAAGTCGATTCATTACCTGATGAATCCCTTTTCCTCATTAGTTCTGATGATCTTTGGTATGGCGATATCATCACATATCTCCAAACATAGACTTTCCGACCTCATTTGTTTAGTACTGATCGGCGTCGAATATGCTACCAAGCCTGTCAATATATTATCCTTGGGGATACTCTTTATCGTCGTGGGATTGAATCAATTTTTTGACACTGCCCCACGTTTAACGAGGTCGAGAAAGCCTTAAATGACTGCCATTTTGGAGCCTGTGGTGGTCATATGTCTAGGTATGCTACTGTCCAGAAGATCTTACGAGCTAGGTATTTTTGGCCTTCTTTATTTTACGACTGCATAATCACCGTCCAAAAATGCCACGCTTGCTAGACCTATAATCATAAGATATGGTCACATCCCTCTCCTCTTCACACTGTGGTCTCTGTCGGTCCCTTTGTGAAATGGGGAATCGATTTCATGACATGTCACCCCCACTCGGCTGGGGGGAATGGATACATTATGGTAGCCGTAGATTATTTTACGAAATGGGTCGAGGCAATGCTGACATTTGACAATACTGGAAAGACCGCAACATTATTCATTTTTAATCACATCATAGCTCGTTTTGGTGTTCCCCGGGCTATCGTCACTGATCGCGGTAGCCACTTTAAAAACTTCATGATGTCTGAACTCACTAAAAAGTTTGGTCTTCGCCATGAAAACTCAACGCCCTATTACCCACAAGCCAACAACCAAGTCGAAGCAATTAACAAAGTTCTCATAACTATGCTCCGACGAATGATAGGGATTCATAAAACAAGTTGGCACACAATGTTGTTTTCGGCATTGTGGGCTTACCAGAAATCCGTCAAGTCCGATACCGTGTTTACACCTTTCCAGTTAGTCTATGGTTTGGAAGCCATTCTCCCAATTGAATGCGAGATACCCTCTTTAAAAATAGTTGTTGAACTCCTACCAAACACTTCTGCTGAGGAAGAACGTCTATTGTATCTGATGTGATTAGGCGAAACTTGACGCGATGCTACCCTAGTCATAGAAGCCCAAAAGAAATGTGTTAAGGCCCAATACGACAAGCATGTCAAGCCTTGCATTTTCTCCGAAAGAGATCTGGTTCTCCTCTATGAATAAGATCGAGATATGCTAGGAGCTAGAAAATTCGAAGCCATGTGGCGAGGTCCTTATATCGTTAGACGAGTTTTGGAAAAAGGAGCTTATGAGTTAGTAGATTAAGATGGTATCCCTTTGAGTGAACCCAGAAATGGGTTGTACTTGAAGAATTACTATGCATAAGATCACCTGTGCATGATTACTTGTATTTTTATTGTATCATACTGCTTGTGTGTTACTGTAGTTTTCTTTTGTCGTTATCTAGTCTCTACCATTAGGTGACGTTGTGTTTGATTTCCAGATGTCGGAGTCTTCGCTACCCTACATTGGCTTCGCTAATGGCACTAGTCGTAGTACTCAGAACCTTGCTTCTGCTGCATGGGTAATTTATGCCCCTACGAATGAACTTGTCACTTTACGAGGTGTGTGCCTTGGTCGTGTGACCAACAATATTGCAGAGTGTAGCACCGTTATCAAATTATTGATTGATTCTATCTCGTTCGGTATCCATCACTTGGTTGTGTGACTCGATTCGCAGCTCGTAGTACTACAGTTAAGTAATGTCTATGCTATTTGAAATCCTACTTTGTTACGGGTGTATTTGCGAATTCGCCTCTTGGAACGTTATTTTGATTATATTGAATATTAACATATTCCTAGATGTCTAAATACATTAACTGATGCATTGGCTAACTATGTATTAGATAGCCATTTGGGTCATTTAGTAATCAATCACATCAATTTTCACACAACACAAGATAAACCGATAGAAGCCGTATGTATATATAACGATCAAAAAGTTTTTTACAAAAAGTTGTGTCCGAGGACCAAAATTTCAAAATCTGAAGCTCATAGCTTCTACAAAGTGACGTCATGGATGACGTTCACGGTAACACATGACTGCCCGGGAAACGCTACGAAGAAGTCGGCCAATGGACTCTGACACTCCCACCATATGATATTGATAACATCGCGAAACCTCTCCAAGAGGCATGTCTATAATGTCTGCTGTCAAACCCTCCAAGTTTTGTTCCACCGCTTTGTAATCTTCAACGTCCCATCATGGCACTGGAGCCAACTCTCCTCGTCGTTGAATGGGAGAAGTACCAGGTGGTTGATAAGGCCCCACATTTGTGTCATCAAAAATAAGTTTTGTAATTAGACCTTGAACGAACATAAAAACATTTTCATATGAGAAAATTCACAAAAACATTTAAAAGGTAAAAATGTGTACTTCTTACCAAGATCTCCCCAATGAGCATCCTTGGGAAGGGCCAAGTCCGGATCTCCTCAAAAGTCCAACCGAGCATAGGCATAATCATCGACCATCAGCATCTGTGGTCGCAACTAGTCGAAGAAGGAATCATTGTATTTGATAATTGGTCCAACTACATACCGGGCCATGAGCTGACACCACCTCATCATTCTTGGATCTGCTGGAGCTGGTAAAGCCCACTCGACCTGCAGCCTCAGCAAGGGAACCCTCTCAAGAAAGAAGGACACCAACAAATACCCATACACTAATTGCTTTAGGTTACCTCGCTTGTATTTGGTCAACTGCCTCTTCATGCTACGAAGCACTGCGTCTGCCCAGTTAAAAACCTGAGGCTTAGTACACTCTATGGATTATTGAAAGTAGCTCTGTAGAGCCATGTGAGGAGAAACGCTCCCACCCATACAAGCAATGGTAAACAAAATAGTGTGAAGGGTCAAATCCCGCACCCCCCAAACGACTACCTTTCCTTTGCTCCTTTCCGCCCCTGGAACACAGTGCAAACGACAATATTCACTCATAGGCAGCCCACCACCTCTGCTACCAGTCAGGCTCACATGCTACCCATGTCGTGACAGTCCTGTCAAGAAGTAAATGTCCTCAATATCCAAGGACAATGTGTGGACCCCTACGTGGAGTACTTGTTGGTCCGGGTCCCACATATGCACAAGGTACTCCAATAACCTGACTTGGGCCCTCATACCCACGATACAAAATAATTTCAGGAGACCACAGTCTCGCAAAGCAGCAACGGTGCCCGGGTTATTCCCAGAAATAGCATCATCTTCTTCATGCCCTCTTTCACGCCATTCCAGAACCATGGTGATAGCCAAATACTTGCATTAGAAACATAAGAAGAAGGTTAGCAACTCTTTTCAACATTTGGTAACTTTTTCATTGAGCAAAACTTCAAAGAATGTTTTCATCTCTGTTTCCTTTGAGTAACAACAGTCCTTAATAACATTGCGCAAATTTTAAAATTTAACTAGTAACTCTTTTGTAGGGCTCTATTACACCAACATTTAGCTAGGCTAGCACTTTGGAATAGGCAAAGAGATACACTCTCCAAAGAAAAAAAAACACAATAGCATCTTGTGTTAAGGAGTGTCAAATTCCATTTGCAACATTTTTTCATGGGAAGCCCTTCTCACACAAGGGTCAAACATGAGGTCGCATTGATATTTGCAGAGTCACTCACCCTGCTTTGTTGATATCAGTGTAGAGATTGCACGTATTACGTGGGTCACTTAGAGGTATACACACAATGATGAGTGGAATCCTCTCGAGCTGATTTCGGGGTAGATACCCTACCCTTGCATGTGGATCGGACTGTCGACTATCCCCACAGGCTTTATTGTTGTCGGTGGTAACCTTAGTGGCCTATCTGTTTAGGGTCTCACGCAAGGTGACTGTGAAGGGGAAAGTATTCACGGTACTTGGAATCGACGTTGGCCAAACTTACTTGGTCTCCTTGCAGGGTAGACCCATGATTATGTGTGGGAGCTTGCACCAGGGTGTAAGTCCATTAAGTAGGTCGTCAGTGTAAATTTTCCACCCTAGCCTAGCCCCTTCTCGTCTCATTGTTGCGACGTTGGATTTCATCACCAACTAGTGACTTCGGAATTAGAAGGTCTTGTTTGCTTGGTTTTGTTTCCTAGATTTTGTTTACTATCGCATGTTGTTTCTTTACCCAAGTTAACCATAAGACTTTCTTTGTAAGTTTGTAACTCGTTCACGATAGATCCTCTATGTCATTCACGTAGAATGCAGAGTTTATCTCTAGAGCATCTGGAAGGTTCTCAACCCCTACCTACAAGCTCACCTGAGGGCTCTCCTCAACAGAGTGAATTCCAAGATGTTACCACTCCACAAGTGGAAAGAACTGACTCTCTAGAATGTTTCTGAATTACCAATTCTCGAGAGGACTTTTGACTTCACCTTGATTCTGAGAGACAAATTATGTGAGTGAATTCTTCCGAAGACTTAGTTGTTGTGTCTTATGGATCACCGATCGGACCCTTTCCAGGAATTGAGGGCCAAGATCCTTTTTCGTCTACGGGTGTTTTTAGACAGGACCTTTTTGGTGCAGGATCAGGCGTTGAAATCACCATCTCACCTGTGTTCCCTGAAACCTCTCACCCAGACACAGTACCGTTTACTACTTCTTATTATTTTGCTGGTACAGACGCTCCATGATCTGACCACATATTGACCATCCCTATAGAAATGGTCCATTACAAAGATACTACGAGTATTCACACCGAAATTACAGCGGCTAGTCAAGCCCCCATCGACACACCACTCTCGCCCAGTGTCACCCCGACACTTCCAACCGAATACCATGAGTTGAATGATTCTATTCCCACTCCTACCAGAACTACTGGTGGTACCTCTTCTTCTGGGCACTCCCCTCCTGGATTTATCCCGACACTTCCTCAACCCCCTTTCGGAGGACCTTTCTCGTCCTCTACCAGCAACATTAATCCTAGTGGAACTATTCCATCATTCACACCAAATTACCAGATTCCTGTTGGTGGACAATTTCACCAAGGAGGTTTGACTCAACCCCCCCTTATGGGGAAAATTCCTATTGGAACACAAATCCCAATTGGAATGCAAATCCCAATTGTAACTCAACCCTTGATTGGAGAACAACCCCCACCGAACCCACCTTATGGACAAAACATACCTCCATATTTGGCCCAATATTGGAACCATCTGATACAACATAATTCTCAATCGACTAGGGGGCAACATCTTTCAGCTACATCTGTGATACCCACTAGTATATGCCAACCATATCTAGGTACGGCCAATCCTATTTGGGGCTTGAATGTTCAAACTCACGTTCCTATTCAAGGATACAATCCCATGAGTTACTTTCCTCCACAACAACCACTGAATTTGCCTGGGTCTTTGCATTATATGCAGACTTCTTATGGTCCCACTGTGTTGTCGAATGGAATCCCTCCCTAAAGCCACCAATACCCACATGTGAATAGACAGTTACCCTTCTTGGCCACTTTGGATCTCCCAGATATGTCGAGGATTTTAAATGATCCAATCTGTCACTCTCCCCATTGGCCTGCTATACCATCCAAACTACTCTCTGACATTCCTAAATTCGATGGCAAAGTGGGAGAGGACCTGAACAATCACATCATGACTTTTCATCTCTGGTGCTCATCCAACTCCTTGATGGATGACTCTATCTGATTACATATTTTTCAAAGAACTCTCACAGGTTCTGCTGCGAAGTGGTATATAGAATTACCATGAGGGTTTTTCACCGACTTCAACACCCTAGCTATGGCCTTTCTCACCCACTACCAGTTACCGATCCCTTATGAAATGGGGACCGAGATTTTGAGTTCTTTCAAACACAACAAAGCCACTCATATATCCGATCACATTCATGAGTGGCGACCGAGACGACGTCTCATCAAACTCGAACTTCCCGATCAGTTGTTGGCAGAGTGGTTCACAAAATCATTTGTGAATGACATCGGTCATGACATCACCATGGGTGGATTTGTCACGGAAGAACAAGCCATAAGTCGTGCTCAATACCTTGACCTTGTTTACTCACAAACAAGTACCCTTTACGACTTACTGCCTAATGCACCTCGTCCTTCCACTTCCGCCACTTCAACTACCCCAACTGCTTCTCATGCAGCCGATGGTGTGATTGGCACTTTCCATGCCCAACCACATTCCACCTCAAGCACCAACCCCAAAAATGCTTCTTCTAATGTTCAAAATGCTCCATCTCCTGCCCCTCCCACCGACAAGATTTATGAGGTAAATGCGGTTCAATCTACCCCAGCCAGTAAAAACAAATCCAAAGAGGGAAGGGGTAAGAATGAGGAGGAAAAAAATACTTCTCAAGCAGAGTGAACCAAAACTTCACCTGTTGATGATAGGGATAAGCGCAAACCCCAATACCCTTGTCTTATCTATGGTGATGATCACTACAAGAAGGATTGTCCATGACGCGTCGAGGTTACTGAGTTCCTTCAAGGAGCCCCCAAACCACCCACTCTAGTCATTTTGTCCCAACCCTTCCCCTCTCAACAATAGGCCCAATTGGTCATTCATGACCAACCTTCCCCTTCCACTACATCCTATGTATTCATGTCTACTGGAAATTCAAACAATAATGACATTGCACTCACCACTCAAGCCAAAGATTATTCTCCCTCTAAAGAGAAGGTTGATGATCTACCTCCTTCATTGGTACAACCTTCTCCCGCAAATCCACCTACCAACGGTCCTCTTCACCTCGAACGACCGAAACTTGAAACAGTTCTTCGACCTCCTCCAAAGGGCGTCGTTCGAAAATTGACTTTCAATCCTCATGCTCATGCTGCCCAGAACTACAACATTGTTGAAGATCTGGCCCAAGCACCCTCTACGATGTCAGCCCTCGAAGTCCTCTAAAGTTGTCCTACACAACGGAAGGCACTGTTGAAATCTATCGGTGGAATCAACCCGACGGACATGAATTTAATAATCTTTGACTTGGAAGATCACATTCCAAGGTTATCCCATCAACTCACATTCCAAATCCAAGTAATTGTCTCTGACAAAAACATTTTTCGAACCGTTATCAACGAGGTTTCCTCGACGTGTGTCATGTCTGTTACCTATTGGAAAGCCATCGGCTCTCCCTCTTTGACTGAATCCGATAATACTCTCAAAGCCTTCAATGGCTCCGGTTTTAATCCCTACGGTGTTCTTCCTTCGTTACCCATCATGCTAGAAGGAAAAACGGTCTAGGTCGAAGTGGAAGTCATCGACGCTCCCCTCGATTACAATCTTTTGCTTGGCCATAGCTGAATCGATTCCATGCGTGCAGTTGTGTCGACTCTTTTTCGTTTCATACATTTCTCACATCAAGGAAAGGTAATCATCGTTGACCAATTAGCCTTCTTTAACTCAGATACGCATATTGGAAACATACCGTTCATCACTAAAACCCCTACGGGTTACGAGAATGTGAGTGTAGGTCTTCTCAAAGGCTCCTCGTTAATGGGAACTTTCCCCATGCCACCGCACAATGTTCCACACTCGTCTGTCGCTTCAATTAACATGATCTTCACCTCGATTCACAAAACCCCTGTGTCTCATGACCCATGGCTGGTACCTGACCCTGGCGATCATATTTGTTTTGATGACGAAATGCCTTTAAGTTC
Organism: Picea engelmannii; assembly: GCA_009831015.1. Lineage (NCBI taxonomy): Eukaryota > Viridiplantae > Streptophyta > Pinopsida > Pinales > Pinaceae > Picea > Picea engelmannii. The sequence goes on from ML785000.1 coordinate 271,890, forward strand.
GGTCGAATCTGCCTACCAGGCCATTCAATCGGTAACCCCTTCTACTCCCTCTCTTGGTGGGTTATCTCTAGATCCTTTTCATGTCATTTTTCCCACAAATGATATGATCATGTCTATCATGGAAGACACCCCTTGGGATGATGAACTTCGAAACATACCATCGAGAACTACCAACGAATTTCAACCCCGTCGACCTTTGTCGTCATTTCCACCGTTCCCAAGTCCACACACGATGTGTTTTCCGAAGGTAAATTAAGAAATATCTCACCCACTATCCCCCTCGACATATCCATAAAACCTGGAACTGTCGAAAATGTGCATATCAGAGCTTCGCGCTCCCCTGATAAAATCGTCACCTACACGTCACTTGTCAAAGAGTTTCATGACATATTTTCCTGGAGCTACGAAGAAATGTCGGGTATCGACCCCGACATTGTGATACATGAGATCAAGACATACCCAGATGCTAAACCCGTCTGGCAATGCCTCCATCTAGTTCACCCACGTAAAGCGGCTGCTATCAAACTTGAAGTCGAGAAACTTCTTAAAGACGGCTTTATTTACCCGGTGGCCCTCATTGACTGGGTTTCCAATCTTGTCCCGATTGACAAGAAACAAGGCACGAATCGTGTATGCGTTGATTATAGGGATATCAACAAATTTTGTGCTAATGAAAATTTTCCTAGCCCCCTTCGTCGATCAGAATGTCGATGATTGCACCGGAAGCAAAATATTCTCTCTAATGGATGGTTTCTCCGGATATAATCAAATCAATATTGTTCCCGAGGATCAACATAAAACAACTTTTATTTGTCCTTGGGGCACTTTCTCCTATCAGAAACTCCCTTTCGGACTCAAGAACGTTGGTGCCACTTTTCAATGTGCTATGTCTTATGCCTTCCATGATATCAAGCACATCGTGCAAGCATATATTAACAACTTACCCACTCATTCAATGCATCGAGTCGATCATCCAATCCACCTCCGAGCCATTTTCGTCCGCTGTAATTTTTACCACATACGTTTGAATCCTCACAACTGTGTTTTCTACGTCGAATCCGGTCGACTTCTAGGATTTATTGTTTCGCGTCAAGGGATCAGGGTAGATCCTTTAAAGGTCGAGGTGATCCTTAATCTCCCTCCTCCTTCTACACTTCGCTAGTTACAAAGTTTGCAAGGGAAAGAAAACTTTCTTCGTCGTTTCATCCCAAACTATGCTGAGATTACTCTTGGATTTATGCGGCTACTCAAAAAGGGGTCCGAGTTCGTATGGGATACCATCGCAAACAAATCCTTCGAAGATTTGAAACTATCCCTGACACGTGCTCTGCTTCTCTTCCCCCCCGATTACAGTCGCGATTATTTCCTCTACCTCGCAGCCTCAGATTACACCATTGGTATGGTTCTCATCCAAGAGGATGGTTATCATGACGAACATGTTATCTACTACTGGATTTGAAGTCTAACGCCTACCTAAACCAAGTATTTACAAGTCAAAAAACTGGCCTTGGCAACTATCCAAGCAGTTCAACGCTTCCGACACTATATCCTCTCTCACAAGACTACAATGATTTATAACTCCAAGCCTATGCAACACATTCTCACATGTCAATTGCTAGGGGGAAAATACTCCAAATGGATCATGATACTCCAGGAGTTTGACTTGGAATTCGAACAATCCAAGTCCAAGAAGTCCTTGGTGTTTGCCGAGTTGATATGCGACTTTCCCTACTCTGAAACGGAAAATGTAGCAGTCGATTCATTACCTGATGAATCCATTTTCCTCATTAGTTCTGATGATCTTTGGTATGGCGATATCATCATATATCTCCAAACAGAGACTTTTCTACCTCATTTGTTTAGTATTGATCAGCGTCGAATACGCTACCAAGCCCATCAATATATTATCCATGGGGATACTCTTTATCGTCGTGGGATTGAATCAGTTTTTCGACGCTGCCTCACGTTTAACGAGGTCAAGAAAGCCTTAAATGACTGCCATTCTAGAGCCTGTGGTGGTCATATGTCTAGGTATGCTACTGCCCAGAAGATCTTACGAGCCAGGTATTTTTGGCCTTCTTTATTTTACGACTGCATAATCGCCGTCCAAAAATGCCATGCTTGCCAGACCTATAATCATAAGATACGGTCACATCCCTCTCCTCTTCACCCTATGGTCTTCATTGGTCCCTTTGCGAAATGGGGCTTCGATTTCATGACATGTCACCCCCACTCGGCCGGGGGGCATGGATACATTATTGTAGCCGTAGATTATTTTACGAAATGGGTCTAGGCGATGCCGACATTTGACAATACTGGAAAGAATGCAACATTATTCATTTTTAATCACATCATAGCTCATTTTGGTGTTCCCCAGGCTATCTTCACTGATCATGGTAGCCACTTTAAAAAATTCATGATGTCTGAACTCACTGAAAAGTTTGGTCTTCGCCATGAAAACTCAACGCGCTATTACCCACAAGCCAACAACCAAGTCAAAGCAATTAACAAAGTTCTCATAACTATGCTCCGACGAATGATAGGGATTCATAAAACAAGTTGGCACACAATGTTGTTTTCGGCATTGTGGGCTTACCAGACATCCATCAAGTCCGCTACTGTGTTTACACCTTTCCGGTTAGTCTATGGTTTGGAAGCCATTCTCCCAATTGAATGCGAGATACCCTCTTTAAAACTAGTTGTTGAACTCCTACCAAACACTTCTCCTGAGGAAGAACGTCTATTGTATCTGATGTGATTAGGAGAAACTCGACGCGATGCTACCCTAGTCATAGAAGCCCAAAAGAAATGTGTCAAGGCCCAATACGACAAGCATGTCAAGCCTTGCATTTTCTCCGAAGCAGATCTGGTTCTCCTCTACGAATAAGATCGAGATATGCTAGGAGATGGAAAATTCGAAGCCATGTGGCGAGGTCCTTATATCGTTAGACGAGTTTCAGAAAAAGGAGCTTATGAGTTAGTAGATTAAGATGGTATCCCTTTGAGTGAACCCGGAAATGGGTTGTACTTGAAGAATTACTATACATAAGACCACCTGTGCATGATTACTTGTATTTTTATTGTATCATACTGCTTGTGTGTTACTGTAGTTTGCTTTTGTCGTTATCCAGTCTCTACCCTTAGGTGACGTTGTGTTTGATTTCCAGATGTCAGAGTCTTTGCTACCCTACATTGGCTTTGCTGATGGAACTAGTCGTAGTACTCAGAACCTTGCTTCTGTTGCATGGGCAATTTATGCCCCTACGAATGAACTTGTCACTTTACGAGGTGTGTGCCTTGGTCGTGTGACCAGCAATATTGTAGAGTATAGCACCGTTATAAAATTATTGATGGATGCTATCTCGCTTGGTATCCGTCACTTGGTTGTGTGACTCGATTCGCAGCTCGTAGTACTACAGTTAAGTAATGTCTATGCTATTCGAAGTCCTACTTTGTTACGGGTGTATTTGCGAATTCACCTCTTGGAACGTTGTTTTGATTATATTGAATATCAACATATTCCTAGATGTCTAAATACATTAACTGATGCATTGGCTAACTATGTATTAGATAGACGTTTGGGTCATTTATAAATCAATCACATCAATTTTCACACAACACAAGATAAACCGGTAGAAGTCGTATGTATATATAACGATCAAAAAGTTTTTTACAAAAAGTTGTGTCCGAGGACCAAAATTTCAAAATCTGAAGCTCATAGCTTCTACAAAGTGACGTCATGGATGACGTTCATGGTAACACATGACTGCCCGGGAAACCCTACGAAGAATTCGGCCAATGGACTCTGACACTCCCACCGTATGATGTTGATAACATCGCGGAACCTCTCCAAGAGGCATGTCTGGAATGTCTGCTGTCAAACCCTCCAGGTTTTGTTCAACCACTTTGTAATCTTCAGCGTCCCATCATGGCACTAGAGCCAAATCTCCTCATCGCTGAATGGGAGAAGTACCAAGTGGTTGATAAGGCCCCACGTCTGTGTCATCAAAAATAAGTTTTGTAATTAGACCTTGGACAAACATAAAAACATTTTCATATGAGAAAATTCACAAAAACATTTAAAAAGTAAAAATGTGTACTTCTTACCGAGATCTCCCCACTGAGTGTCCTTGGGATGGGCCAAGTCCGGATCTCCTCAGAAGTCCAACCGAGCATAGGCATAATCATCGACCATCAGCATCTGTGGTCGCAACCAGTCAAAGAAGGAATCATTGTATTTGATAATTGGTCCAACTACGTACTGGGCCATGAGTTGACACCACCTCATCAGTCTTGGATCTGCTGGAGCTGGTAAAGCCCACTCGACCTGCATCCTTAGCAAGGGAACCCTCTCAAGAAATAAGGACACCAACAAAGACCCATACGCTAATTTCTTTAGGTTACCTCGCTTGCATTTGGTCAACTTCCTCTTCATGCTACGAAGCACTACGTTTTCCCAGTTAAAAACCTGAGGCTTAGTACACTCTATGTCTTGTTGAAAGTAGCTCTGGAGAGCCATGTGAGGAGCAGTGCTCGCAACCATACAAGCAATGGTAAGAAAAATAGTGTGAAGGGTCAAATCCCGCACCCCCCAAACGACTACCTTTCCTTTGCTCCTTTCTGCCCCTGGAACACAGTGCAAACGACAATATTCACTCATAGGCAACCCACCACCTTTTCTACCAGTTAGTCTCGCGTTCTACCCATGTCATGATAGTCCTGTCAAGAAGTAAATGTCTTCAATATCCAAGGACAATGTGTGGACCCCTACGTGGAATACTTGTTGGTCCAGGTCCCACATATGCACAAGGTACTCCAATAACCTGACTTGGGCCCTCATACCCAGGATACGAAATAATTTCAGGAGACCACAGTCTCGCAAAGAAGCAACGGTGCCTGGGTTATTCCCAACAATAGAATCATCTTCTTCATGCCCTCTTTCATGCCATTCCAGAACCATGGTGATAGCCAAATACTTGCATAAGAAACATAAGAAGAAGGTTAGCAACTCGTTTCAACACTTGGTAACTTTTTCATTGAGCAAAACTTCAAAGAATTTTTTTACTTTGCGGTTCTTGCAGGTGCCTTTGGGGTCACCTGCGAGAATGAGGCATTCTCGCAGGTCTCGTGTGGTTGGCCTGCGAGAATGGTTGAGCGCAACTTTAACCCCTAAAACAAACCCAAAAACATGATTTTTACCAATGAAAATGCAAAATTGAACCATGAAAAGTTAGAGGATAAGGAGCTTACCTCATTGCCGGAGACCATTCGTCGAATGGATGCTCGTACCTCCTGTAATCAATCGCCGAAATTCAAGGGCAAAAGAGGGGTTTTGGACTAAAATATTGGTAAAGTTACAAATGACTATGGTAAAAAGAACTTTTACCCATTTATATTTACTTTTACCATTTGTTATTGGTTTTTATGATTGTTTTATTTATTAAAACC
>ML785000.1:303640-314626 GCA_009831015.1 Picea engelmannii
ATTAGTTCATCATATCTTCATCGTGTCTTCCAAATCCTCTCTCATTTATGAATGCAATATACATTCATATATAAAATATATTAAAAGTTTTTACAAGTTTTTAAAGCATTATTCTTCTAATATGTATAGAATTGTTTAGAAGACAAAAGTAATTATACATTTTAAGTGTTAGCAGTTATTATGGTTTTAATTTGTTTATATTCTAAAAATTAAAAGAAAGAAAAAGAAAAGATTTAATGTACCACTTTAAAGGATATACAAAATTTCATTTATTACATTCACATTACCTTCCTTCCATGTACACACTTGGAAACTAAATTCCACCTCTATATTCTCCTTAAGCCCCACAAAATGATATATTTATCTTAACATTTTAACATATTTTTAGTGAGACCAAGAGGTAGTTATCAAACCCATGAGATATGCATGACACTACCAACATGCACACATATGTAAACTAAAGCCCACCCAATAGTTTCCTTAAGGCATACAAAAGAAAATTAGTTTACAATGAGAGGATTCTACATAGTTGTTGCACTTTGTACAAGTTATGAAGTACGAGTTCCATCCATGATCATGGATTCATGCATAGTGAGAAAAAGGCATTGTCTAAACATTCCATTTTTTGAACCTTTTCACTGACGAAATAGATGTTGGTGAAATCTCCATTTTTTGTTGTTTAAATTGCATTTTTGAATTCATAAATGGATTCAACACTATGAAAATATCTCAGGGTGCTCGAATTATACAGACTCAATAAGTGGAATATGGAGTTGCAACAAATTTTGGTCAGATTTCAGTCAAAATTGATGAGAGAATATGCCCGAAAAAACTCAAAAAATCCAAACGTTTACTGAGAAAAATAGGAGGGATAAAGAGATGGTTTGCATACCAATGAGATATACAATTCATCCTAGGGAGATAAGAGGTTCAATAGAAAATATTTAGTATGAGAAGCGTCTATGAGGCATAGCCCTAAATCTTGTGAAGGCAATTTCACTTTGTAAAGGCATGACCCTAAAACAAGGCAAAGAACTGTGTCTAAGCTTACCTCATTGTGGGTTGTTGCAATGATGAAGTCACTTTGCAAATATAAGGGAAAAAATGTTATGACTAAAGCTTATTGTTATATGAATCTCTTCTCCATTGCAAGTTGAGGAGAGCATTTTAAGTACACACTGCTAATTGGAAGAATCATTAAGCTTTCTCTCACTCACCCTAAATTTTCTAATGAAATTGATGTAGTGAACATGAAAAAAATGATTGGTAAAGTGTGAAAGGGTAGAGGAAGCCTTCCAATTGTTTTATGAAATGTTTACAAGAACTCTTTTTACATAGACTACATATGTTAGAGAATAGACTTACCAAGGGCACTATAGGAAAGCAGTAGAACATAGATTGGCCTTGCAACTTGGTTTTCAGTTGAGAGGGGCTATGTAGGTCTCTGTAAAAACCCTTTTTAGGAACATTTTTATCTAGATATGGAGAGTTTGGACCCCATTGATAATGTGAATGCTAATATATAATGCAAGTAGGGGTTTTCTCATAACCAATAAATTAATCAATTAGAAAATGGTTGTTCTATGGTTGATTATAACATATACAAGGAGTTAATATTGCATTTGGTACTCTATCTCCATTGAGACTCTAATATAATAGGGACAACCTCCTCCTTCACAAATCCAAAAGTTTCTCCATTTGAAGTGGATGGGAAATGTAAATCTTCATTCAAATACATTGTTAAGTAGCATTTAAGTTTATTACTATGTCAATCAAAAATCATTATTTCTCGTAAATGGGTTAAGGAGGAAGTTGACCATTCCCAAAACATGGGATAATATAAAGTTTTAATGTATTATGACCATAACTTCGACAACTCTATAAGCAGATTTTTGATTCACATTAGTGTTTCCTGGGGAATCGAGTGTTGATCCACTCGAATGAAAATAATTTTGTTTAATTCTCCATTTTATCTAAGAGTAGGACAAAGAACATAGGTTGATAAGGGCCCTTAGTTTATGGAAAAACTTGGGCTCTTAATCTAACCATGACAACTTGGTTTCATCATGTTTACACAATAATTAGTAAAGCTTCTGATTTGGGTACAACTACTGAGTCTTTCATTTGAATTGGAATGAGAAAAGGTCTTCTAAAAAATATAGTGTTGATATGTGAGAATTACTATTCAACACAACTTGTAGACTATGAACCTATACTATTTTATTACAGGTTTGATTTGAGCATGGTCACATGACATCTTCTTCCAGAAAGGAAATTATTATTGGGCGAAAAGACGGTCAAATAATAGTGGTTGAGTCATCGCCTGGGAAAATTTTGTTTAGAGCCTCAATATGATCATTACGTTGGAATCTGAGTGTAATATACCCATTTTTATAATATAAATAAAAATACGATCTCCTCCTCATTCAATATCAAGCTCAAGCGTTAGATATACATTCTAATATTACCTTTCGCCCTATAAACCAAAATATATGCCCTCTTTTAAAATATTATTACTCTTTACTCGTTGAATAAGGAATATGTGTTCCAATTCCTTTCTCATGTAGCATTGATGACAATCTTGAACAAACATATGTTAACGAATGAAAAGCAAAAACATAGTAAATTGAAAATGCATGCAATGACTGATAATACAGAGTTGGGTTCCACAACACAAGCACATTGATCAATATCTGGAGTCTTATGGGGCACACATTGTCATTTGTCAAGAACCACCTCTCTGCATTGTAAAAATTAAGGAGGAAATTCCCATATAATTCAATGGCATGGCTAGCTAGTTTGAAGATGGTCTACTTCACAACAAAGGAAAGAAAATGTTCTCCAATCATAAAGGCCTCACCTAGAGGATACATCTTTGGAAAAGCTTCAACGAATCCGTGTTTTACCTCTACATTATCTATAGGTGAGACACTCCCAACCTTGCCTACATACCACTAAGGATTCAAAGCATAGACTTTAATATGCAAAGGAGAGTCAAAATATCTTGTGAAGAATGACATTGTTTTTGTAATAAAGTTCTATGTTGTACCTCTAAATATATGTAAGATTTTATTTAACAATAGGCAATAAAGTACAAAAATATACAATAAACTACATAGCTTCGTATGTGATCACAAGCAATGTCAACACAAATTCACCTAGTTTCAGATAAAGACATACCTAGGTGAAAACAAAATCAACCAACTTTCTAAAAAAAATACATTCTAAATTACCTCCAAATATAGATAATACTATTGTTTTCTTATTTTTGCGATATAAATATTAATATATTTTTAAGATATGGTAAATATATATTTAAAACAACATATTTTTTCTTGAAGTTCCCTATAAAATATGAACACATATATAATTAATAAATATTTTTTACTAATTAATTAAAGTTCCAAAGTAACCATTTTTTTAATAAAAACTACCACTAAGAGATAATGATGAACCAACGACATTAGTTAATCATATTTTCATCTTGTATATTGAATCCTCTCTCATTTATCAGTGCAATATACATTCATATATAAAATATATTAAAAGTTTTTAGAGCGAGTCATTATTCTTGTAATATGTATATAATTATTTAGAAGAATACAAAGGTAATTATATATTTTGAGTGTTTGAAGGTATTATGGTTTTAATTTGTTTATATTCTAAAAATTAGAAGAAAGAAAAATAAAATATTTAATGTACCACTTTAAAAGATATACAAAATTCCATTCATTACATTCATATTACCTTCCTCCCATGTACACACTTGGAAACTAAAGCCCACCTCTATATTCTCCTTAATCCCCACAAAATGATATAATTATCTTAACATGTTAACATATTACTAGTGATACCAAGAGGTAGTTATCAAACCCATGAGATATGCATGACACTACCAACATGCACACATATGTAGACTAAAGCCCACCCAAATTTTCCTCAAGGCATACAAAAGCAAATTATTTTAACATGAAAGGATTCTACATAGTTGTTGCACTTTTTACAAGTTGATGAAATGACAGATCCATCCATGATCATGGATTCATGCATAGTGAGAAAAAGGCATTGTCTAAACATTCTACTTTTTGAACTTTTTCACCGGAATCCGATGAAATAGATGTTGGTTAAATATCCATTTACTATTGTTTAAATTGCATTTTTGAATGCATAAATGGATTAAGCACTATGGAAATATCTCAGTGTGATATCCCCCCCCCCAAAAAAAAAAATATTTTTAAGTTTGAAATTTCTTAGGAAAATTATTTCATTTTTGGTAAATTCGAAATTGAAAATTTTTTGCCATTTTTGGCAATTTCAAATTTCGAATTTAATCAATCGTATTTAATGATTGTCACTATTGGGTAGAGACCTGATTTGAACCAACCAACTTCTTGACTATGACACTTGTATGACACAAAATATTTTATAATTATTGCTCGAAGACAAATGGAACAACCATGTTGAAATCAACTCACCATGACTCCATGAGTGGGGAACATGTTGGAACTACCTCAGGGTTTATTGTTACAAGTGGAAAATCCAGAATTTGGCCATTGGAAGCCCCTAAAAATTAGGGATTTGGAAAGATGTGAAAATTCCCAAGGGAGGGAAAAATACCTAGGCAAAAGGACTTTGGATATATGGCATATGTGAGGAGGTAGGACGTTGCCGAGTATGCTGGGGAAAATTACTGATTTCTTGTTGCTATGAACACTAGTTTTTGAGTGTGAGGCAAGGAGAAGAGTGATGAAAAACTGAAAGGCATTTGCTGAGGAGGAGTTTCGATTTAGACCTCATTGAATCATGGTCAGGCTAGGGGGTGAATAGGGTAAGTGATCTGGCTGCCCTGTTCTAAGGTTGGGAGGAATGTGGTTGTTCCCTTTGTCTCCCAGCGAACTCATTCATATATGTTATCCTATTCCTTCTCTGTTTGAATGATTAAATAACTGATGTATGAATTGTCTCTGTTGTATCATATTGTTGAGTGAATGTTAATTTCCGTGCGATGCTAGTTGAAAGAATTCCCTGGTCAAGATTCTGGAAGAATTCATTCTGTAGGCTAGATTACTGCTATACGGTGATAAACTGTAGGATAATTTCTCAGTTAATAAAAAATCCTTATGCAAAACTATCTATGTATAAATGGATTGAAATCGAGTTTATATACATGTGTATTTACATTCGTGTAAGTAGATATCATAGTCATAACACTTATTCGAGACTTCCATTTTCGCATAGAATTGAATCAGAACTAGTACGAAATGTTATTTATTTCATGATTTATATATTACATATATGTGTGTGTGTGTGTATTTATAGTTGGCAATCTGTGCAAATATTATAGAAGAAAACTATGATCAAATGTCAACAACAGAAAACATATATATATATATATATATATGTTCATATACTATATAAGTAATAAGTTGTTCCAACAGGCATGTAACTAACACTGTAAAAATGAAATGCTAGATGCGGGAGGCTGACAAAATTTTACGAAATAGAGAATATGGAACCTCTTACACGTATCATGTAATACGATAAAAGTTGAAATTTCCTAGCCATTGTAATAGTAACAATTCATTCCAATCTTAATACAAATCGATACAATAAAATAAAGGAATACCAATAGATCTATTGATACAGATAAATTATGGAAACATAGTAGTACCAGAACAATCAAATTGAATAAATATGAGTTGAGATTCCCTTAGATTTAATATTTCAAATTCAACAGTAAACAATGTCCGACAATCAAGAGACAAAATCGTTATGATTCAACATATCATTCTGAGTATACACGACAGGAACCATGACTCAATATTAAAGAAATTTATTACATATCTTGACCAGAATTAAAATCAAACAAGGACCCAATCCTTATGTAAGTACCGTGTGTCATTACAACAACGGAAACACTACCACAAGATGGGGTTACTCTTCAACCAAACGGTATTGAAGTCGAAACAAAACTACATTTTTAACGAAAAAACTGGATGGGACCACGACCTCCATTTTTCTAGAACCAGTAATGGTAAGTCTGAAAGATGATGGGAACAGAACTCGAATACCATTTGCGTTGAGGATAGGGGTGGGCATATGAAACTTGTCTAGATGAAAGATCTGCAAAATTTACCCTTTAAATATTAGTAATTATGTGAAAGAAAGGTAAATGGAAACATCAACAAAATGATAATTGGTAGTAATAGAGTATTCCAGAGTGGCACTCAAATTTTAGCATGCAGGCACGTGTCTTTCCCTTTTCGTTTTCTGGCTGGATAGACGTCCGGGCCGAGGGAGGATGGTGCAGTGACTGCCTGATGGGTACCCTCGCATCAACCGGGCCCATCATTAGTGTTGGTACCACATCCCAAAATCCATTACTCATGAAATGAAATAATCAATAGTGCTAGTTTCTTTTAACATACAAATGGTATAAGCCATGTTGTGCAAAGACATAGTATAAAATTTTCACGTAGAACAAAGACTATACCTAACTGTTGAATTTAAACCCTTCCAGAACCAAATTACAGAGAGTATTTATAAATCAACAATCAATACAAAGATATCATTTTACTGAATCCAAATGGGGTAGACTACGATAATGACAATAACTTATATAAGCTCAAAGGACTTTATATACCGTAGGATATCTTTAATGGATTGTTCTAAAAATCGCAGAGGTCGCATTTTAATGGCACCAGAAAGAAATATGTTAGACATAAAAGAAAACAGGATATGCGAAGAACAAGCTAAAGCTTGATGAAATTATAGAAGTATGGATTCACCCCTTTACAAATAAAGGAAAGAGAATACAATGTATTATGTATTACACAATGGGACCATTCCTTTCCGAAAGAGAATTCTCGCACAGTCTCACGAAGATTCAGCTTCAGGCCTCAACTTATGGACTGTAAGGGGTAATGATAACCAAAAGTTACAAAACCCTATGAATTGCAAACACAAAGAATCACATTCCTTTGACACACCAGACAAGAAAGAACTTGCATTGTGTTCTGCTTTATTTTGTAAAAAAATATTAACTTTAGACTAAGACTACATGCACAACTCTAAAAATAAAACAAGGTATAAAAATATTTCCACAGAGGTCGAAAAAAAAGATGAATTGCTACCTATTACAAGAGGCCATATTTTATCACTCCATGATTATGGTTAACCTTCTTGGAAACGAGAAACACAATTTTTCAAAAAAAAAAAATGAAATTTATAACCAACATAGAGATTAAACTTATCTATTGAAAACTTGCATACCAACCACCAACTTAGCGAGTTGTTTCTACCTAATAGAGGAAAAATCAATAGAGGATTCCACCCCCCAGACGGGCGATGATACCACTAGGGTGAAGCGGGGATTATTAACTCTGAAATTTGGACTCTAACCAATGTTTCCTTCTCCATATTTCTTGATGATAGAAAATACTTATGGCACCCACATACCTACTCCACACAACACCAAGATAATTTCCTTCTTTTTCATTTAGTATCTTAGAAATTGCTCATTCTCATGCTATTGAGTGTGTGCATAGAAGGTCTAGAGTGTGTCTGAAGTTTCAACAAATTTTTCCACATTTTCTTGGCTTCTTCTCAAGGCTACAAGCTTTCATTCATGGTTGGTTGGTCTATCATGGGCTTGTATCTCCTCCTCCCATGTCTAACCTCTCTAAACTCATCTCTATCACTTTTTCCAATATCCCTTTTCTCCCAATTTGAATTTTTCTTTATGCATAATGGATAGAGAGTCCAAACTCAACTTCTCCTCTTAGTTCCAAGAATGTAGGGGAGACAATTTGCTAAAATTTAGGAGTTGTGGCTTAGATTGAGGAGTTGGTTTCCTCCACTCCTCTTAACTTATTTTTTCTTTGAATTTCAAATTTGAAAATGGGTGAGGGTTCAAGATAGCATAAGGTAGGTGATGTAGGAATAAAACCCCCTTAGACCCCCTCACCTTTCCCCTCTTGTGATATCATATCCCCTATAGGTGCTCAAGCTCAACTCGTTTTGGTATTTTTTATTAACTACAAAACAAAAAGGCATACAATGATCACATCTCCATGATATGGTGTCAATGTAGCAAAGTTATAAAGAATCCATGAAAAGTATTTAAGAAATTTAATTAAAAATAATTCCAAGAGTAAAATTTGGGATATTACACCAAGGTCAAACTTGATTATCTTTCTAGTTGGAAAGGTATAATTTTTGAATATATATATATATATATATATATATATATAGAGAGAGAGAGAGAGAGAGAGAGAGAGAGAGAGAGAGAGAGAGAGAGCATGGATTCAATTAAACAAGTACTATTTATTGTGAATATTATGGACTAGATTTATTTCCTTATTAGTCAACAAAAAAACAAGAAACAAACAATCACACACAAAATATTCTTAACAATATTCTTTAGGAGAAACTTGTTGGGGAAGAAGCTCAATTTTTTTTTCGTACTAAGGGTTCCTCAACTAGTGAATGTTTATAAATTTGAATATACACAACCTATGATATTTTTCATTCATATGGTTTCTTTTACAATCCCCATTAGTCATGGTAGTAAGACCCAAATGCTTTCCTTCCCTCAAGAAAATCCTTTTTTGTATTATCCCCTCATCAAACCTATTCATTGGTTGTGATCCCTCAATCAACTTTGTGAGTCAATCTCCTAGTATCCAACCCAAATAATATTCATTCTGAAATGTTCCTTCTTATGTTCCATATACAAGAGTTAGGTACGCTCCATCTTGAAATGTTCCTTCTTACGATCCATCTCCAAGGGTTAGTTAAAATGGTTAATCTTATTGTGTCCATACAATTACACAATGGTTCAAATACCATTTTGGTAATCAATGCAATTTTCCACCCAACAATCTCCTAGTCCCTAAATGCTACACAAAATTTCCTCATCACTGACAACTGTCTAACTAAAACTATACTTTAAAAATACCTCATGTCAATCCTTCAATCAATATTGTTTATTTGATCTAATTGGACTTTTATCTTGGACATGAACATACACACACTAGTTGATTCTAGTTTAGTCAACTTCCTTTGTCATTTATCTTCTCTTGGTCAGTTTCCCTTTAGTCAATCAAGTTGTTCTACTACAAATTCCTTATTGGATTCTACCTCCAATATATCTTAATTAGATCCAAATTTTGGATATACCTCCCCTTTTTGGGATATTTTGGTCCGTGAAGCATCATCCATGCCTATGATGGTAGTGGTAACTGTTAATTATATTTGTAACCTCAACAGTATGTGACTATACACTACCAACTGTCATGGCCAGCTGTACGATTGTTTCTTGATTTTCTTGATTTGCTAAAGCTTATTTAGCTCAACTCTTTTCCTTTAATCAAGGCGCTCTGCTCATTCTTGTTTTCCAATTTCATCTTCTCTGTATTATCTTCTTTGATTCTCATTTTTTCATGGTATCAGAGATCTGGATGTAAGCCTCTCCATAGTGTCTGGAGAGAAGCTTGATCATAAGAAGAAGAGCGCAAAGTTGTAACATCCCGCTCTGGTGCACTGGGCGAATGTATTGTTTGAGGACACTTGCTCGCAAGTGATATGGATTATTATGCTATTAAAAAATTTGAATTTGATTATGATACGTTATCGGTAGAACATAGTTACCAACTTAATGAGAACTGTGACCTCAAAACGAGAACTCTGGCCCAAAAAACCCATATTTTTGTATAAAAAACATCAAAATCAACCCCCAAATCAAAAAGTGGTGCTACCGATAGCACCATTTTTTTAAAGAGGGTCAAAATTACAACATTTTTAAAACATTGCCTTCAAAACTTAGACAGTAACTCAGAAAAACCTTAAAATTAGCACCTAAAAACAAAAAAGTTGTTTTTGATTTTTGTTTTTTGTTTTCAAAACGTTAAATTTTGAGATCATTTGAAATCGTATTTTTATCAGTTGGTACCATTAAAACCAAAACCTCAAAATCAACCATCAAATTGAAAAGTACTGCTACCGGTAGCACCCATTCTAAAATTGGGGTATTAAAATGACACATTTTTATAATGTGGTAAAAGAACTCATCATTACAGTAAACAAAATCATAAAAACAACCCTTAAATGTTTACTTTTTAAATATTATCATCATGCAAAGGACAAGGTAATACATAATGCCATGAAAATATCATAATATACTTTAAAAATTCAACGTCACTTTTTAATAATTTTTTCCTTTTAACAATAAAAAAGTAAATACAAGTTACATTGAATGAAACATAAATAGTTTCTTAAAAGTATTTTTATATTGACCATATTCAAAACATATGAACTAAGAAATTTTATTATATTATCCATAATAAAAAAACATATCATTCATAAAACATAACAAAAGATTCATAACTTCATGTAAGATCATATGTAAGTTCAATGGTCTTTTTTAGTTACCATACAAACATCATATGGATAACAAATTCTTAGAATGTTCCATACACTTATTCAGATTGACTCATGGTTTCTAAAATACCATCAGTGTCCACATTGTCTTCAGATGAATGTTTTGATGAAGATGTAGATGATCCATACTTTTCTCTATTGTCGATTAATGCACCATCTGAGTCTACATGCATGCCAAACATTTCAGATGTCAAATTCATTTTAGATCTATGACTAGGTTCAACAGACTCCCATCTTGCATAGGTGTTTTCTACTTTTCTAAAAAAATCCTTAAGATTTTTTTAAAACAAAGGGCAAAAAAAGTTAAATTTAGATATAATTTTTTAACTTTGTTTTAGCTTTTGTATAGTTTTTTTTATGGTTTTTTAGGTTATATGTTATAACATATAACCTTAGATATAATATATTATTGAATACCTTATAAACTAGATTTGTTATTAATCTACTTGTTTTTTACTCATAAAAGGATATAAGCGAATCGTGGTGGTTTATGCTCTTTATCTTGAAGTATTATCTTAAAACATTAGATCACTAATTTCTATAGAT
>ML785000.1:355431-370573 GCA_009831015.1 Picea engelmannii
AGGCTGATTTTAAATATTTTCACAATATGTTTATAATGAAGAATGAATTATTTCAAATGCCTTAATTTTAAGACATGTATTCTTCTTTTGTTGATGAAATAATTGTAACAAATAACCCTAGATACTTTCATCAAGGTCAATTTGCTTCATTAATTTAAAATGACATACAAAATCAACTTATCAAAAAACAAAAAAATGTATTAAAAGTTTTTACAAGTTTGTAAAGCATTATTCTTCTAATATGTATAGAATTGTTTAGAAGAAGGCAAAATTAATTATACATTTTAAGTGTTAGAAGGTATTATGGTTTTAATTTGTTTATATTCTAAAAATTAAAACAAAGAAAAAGAAAAGATTTAATGTACCACTTTAAAAGATATACAAAATTTCATTTATTACATTCATATTACCTTCCTTCCATGTACAGACTTGGAAACTAAATTCCACCTCTATATTCTCCTTAAGCCCCACAAAATGATATATTTATCTTAACATTTTAACATATTGCTAGTGAGACCAAGAGGTAGTTATCAAACCCATGAGATATGCATGACACTACCAACATGCACACATATGTAAACTAAAGCCCACCCAATAGTTTCCTTAAGGCATACAAAAAAAAATTATTTTAACATGAGAGGATTCTACATAGTTGTTGCACTTTGTACACGTTGATGAAGTACGAGTTCCATCCATGATCATGGATTCATGCATAGTGAGAAAAAAGGCGTTGTCTAAACATTCAAGTTTTTCAACCTTTTCACTGGAATTTGACGAAATAGATGTTGGTGAAATCTCCATTTTATGTTGTTTAAATTGCATTTTTGAATGCATAAATGGATTCAACACTATGAAAATATATCAGGGTGCTCAAATTATACAGACTCAATAATTGGAATATGGAGTTGCAACAAATTTTGGTCGGATTTCAGTCAAAATTGATGACAGAATATGCCCGAAAAAACTCCAAAAATCCAAACGTTTACTGAGAAAAATAGGAGGGATAAAGAGATGGTTTGCATACAAATGAGATATACAATTCATCCTAGGGAGATAAGAGGTTCAATAGAAAATATTTAGTATGAGAAGCGTCTATGAGGCATAGCTCTAAAACTTGTGAAGGTAATTTCACTTTGGAAATGCATGACCCTGAAACAAGGCAATGAATTGTTTCTAAGCTTACCTCATTATTTGTTGTTGCAATGATGAAGTCACTTTGCAAATATAAGGAAAAAAATGTTATGACTAAATCTTATCGTGCTATGAATGTCTTCTCCCTTGCAAGTTGAGGAGAGCATTTTAAGTACACACTACTAATTGCAAGAATCATTAAGCTTCCTCTTACTCACCCTAAATTTTCTAATGAAATTGATGTAGTGAACATGAAAAAAATGATTGGTAAAGTGTGAAAGGGTAGAGGAAGCCTTCCAATTGTTTTATGAAATGTTTACAAGAATTCTTTTTACATAGACTACATATGTTAGAGAATAGACTTACCAAGGGAACTATATGAAAGCAGTCGAACATAGATTGGCCTTGCAACTTGGTTTTTAGTTGAGAGGGGGTATGTAGGTCTCTGTAAAAACCCTTTGTAGGAACATTGTTATCTAGATATGGAGATTTTGGACCTCATTGATAATGTCAATGATAATATATAATGAAAGTAGGGATTTTCTCGTAACCAATAACTTAATCAATTAGAAAATGGTTGTGATATGGTTGATTATAACATATACAAGGAGTTAATATTGCATTTGGTACTCTATCTCTATTAAGACTCTAATATCATAAGGAAAACCTCCTCCTTCACAAATCCAAAAGTTTATCCATTTGAAGTGGTTGGGAAATGTAAATCTTCATTCAAATACATTGTTAAGTAGCATTTAAGTTTATTACTATGTCAATCCAAAATCATTATTTCTCATAAATGGGTTAAGGAGGAAGTTGACCATTCCCAAAACATGGGATAATATAAAGTTTTAATGTATTATGACCATAACTTCGACAACTCTATAAGCGGTTTTTTGATTCACATTATTGTTTCTTGGGGAATCGAGTTTTGATCCACTCGAATGAAAATAGTTTTGTTTAATTCTCCATTTTATCTAAGAGTAGGACAAAGAACATAGGTTGATAAGGGCCCTTAGTTTATGGAAAAACTTGGGCTCTTAATCTAACCATGACAACTTGGTTTCATCATGTTTACACAATAATTAGTAAAGTTTATGATTTGGGTATGACTACTCAGTCTTCCTTTTGAATTGGAATGAGAAAAGGTCTTCTAAAAAATATAGTGTTGATATGTGAGAATTATAGTTCAACACAACTTCTAGACTATGAACCTATACTATTTTATTACAAGTTTGATTTGAGCATGGTCACATGACATCTTCTTCAGGAAAGGAAAATATTATTGGGTGAAAAAACGGTCAAATAATAGAGGTTGAGTCATCGCCGAGGGAAATTTTGTTTAGGGCCTCAATATGATCATTACGTAGGAATCTGAGTGTAATATACCCACTTGTATAATATAAATAAAAATACGAT
Organism: Picea engelmannii; assembly: GCA_009831015.1. NCBI lineage: Eukaryota > Viridiplantae > Streptophyta > Pinopsida > Pinales > Pinaceae > Picea > Picea engelmannii. Next base: position 357,979 of record ML785000.1, read on the forward strand.
TTCCTCCTCATTCAATATCAAGCTCAAGTGTTAGATATACATTTCTATTACCTTTCTAATATTACCTTTTGCCCTATAAACCAAAAGATTATTATTCTTTACTGGTTGAATAAGGAATATGTGTTCCAATTCCTTTCTCATGTAGCATTGATGACAATCTTGAACAAACATATGTTAACGAATGCAAAGCAAAAACATAGTAAATTGAAAATGCATGCAATCACTGATAATACAGAGTTGGGTTCCACAACACAAGGACATTGATCAATATCTGGAGTCTTATGGAGCACACATTGTCATTTGTCAAGAACCACCTCTGTGCATTGTAAAAATTAAGGAGGAAATGCCCATATAATTCAATTGCATGGCTAGCTAGTTTGAAGATGTTCTACTTCACAACAAAGGAAAGAAAATGTTCTCCAATCAGAAAGGCCTTGTTAGCACTTGGTAAATTTCCTAGAGGTTGAAAAAGAAGAAAACTACAAAGGTAACTTTATCCAACCGCTTTTAAAGCTGGGATCTAGCCCTTCCAGCTTCAGAGAGGGATCTCTCTATATGATTTAGCTTTGTTTTTAATTTCAGATGTTAGGCTAGGTATAGAAACAGGTAGGTTTGTTGTAAAAGTGTTTTTGAATTGGTCGAGACAGTCTACACCTACATTGGGCTATGGGGTCTGTATGTAATTAAGTAAGAGAAACAACCAGAAACGCCAAAGAATACTTTCACAACGTGAGATAATATATTCATTAGATATTTTAGTAATTTAAATGATGGATAGAAGAAAAGATAAGAAAAATAACTTCAACTAACAAGCAGTTAAGAATTTCTTAATCGAAGATATCAGAGGATAAACACTAAAATCTTTAGAATCGGAAACAGGGTATCAAAGATAAATCCTGTAACATTGCTTTACTCTCAAAGATTAGTTCCAGAAAACAAAATGGTAATAGAGAAAGGAAAACATTCAACTTAGAAGATCAACATCACCAGTGAACATACGCAAGAATCCTGTAAAAGTGCCTCCTCTTTATTAATGGAAAATCTCTTCAAAAATAGTACAATTTGATAGCGATAGGGTGTGAGAATCAACCACCCTCAATACTTCAAGAGTTGAAGTATTTATAATTCAAATTACAAACATTCCTGTCATAACTGATCAGGACGTGCTCATTCTATTTTTAGTCTAACTGTTTTAACTAATAAAAAATAGTTTGATGACTCAGTACAACTGCATGCGGAATTTCTGGGGTAGGTCGTTGGTGAGGTACCTTCACAACCTCTTTTGACTGGATAGGTGACTGGACAGTGACAGCTCATTTGCTAATCCAGTAGATCACAAAGTTCTTCCCAACTGAGATGAATTGGCACTGTGAGTTTAAGTAATCTCCGATACACTTCATCCATGTCTGTATACTTAGAGAATGTAGGCTTAATGAGGAATATATATCGAACCTCGTGTTGGATACTAATATCCAACTGCAGGGCATCCATGAATGCTTTGCCTATGATGCTCCCTTGTATCCCTGCAAACTTGGAACTGTCCTTAGACACTTTAGTCAATCTTTTCTTGTAATCAGGGAGTGTCATTAATTTGTCATTAATGACTTTCAGTCCAGGTAGGCCTTTCTTTTGGAGAGCATCAATCTTATTGAAGAAATTATGTACTCCCTGATCCATGACTTGAACCTTTTCCTCAAGCTGAAGCATTAGACTTCTCTTGGTTAAAACCCTTTTTACCTCAAGTATAGTCTCTGTTCTGTCCTCGATTTTTAGTTCTTCAAGTTCCTCTCTGGTCTTGGAATTCAGGAACCTGATGATCTCATTTGCTTATGTTGGCATGTCTCCCAGCTCCACTCTGATTTTCTCAATGGCCTGTTTTCTCCTCTGGAGCAACTCATTTTGTTCAAACATAATTTGAATCATTAGCCAGATTTCATTGATGGACTTGGTGATGTCTGTCCATACCATCTCTTTGACCTCAGCCAAAGTCTTCCCTTCCATTGTTTGCTTTTGGAGGTGCTGTAACTCCTTCCTGAGATGCTCTGTTACCTTCTTTTCTTTGGATAGGCTTGTTTGAAAGGAAGCTTTGAGCTCTTGGAGGTTCTCCACTTCTTTCTTAAGCCTGCTGATTTCTGTCTCTTGCAGGTTCATTTTCTCCATGGACTTGGCGAGGTCTTCTATTCCTTCTGGTAGTGACACTCGTGTGGCAGAGGAGATTGCTATCACTGTTGTTGTGCTCAATTCGGCAATTGGGATAGCACTCAATGGAATGCCTTCCATTGGCTTCATCTGCTCTTTCTCAGCCTCCATCTCTTGTAGCTGAGCATTATGCTACATGAGTAACTTTAGCATCTCATCCTTCTCACCTTCCTTTTCTGCTATCTCCTTCGCCTATGAATCCTCTGTGGGCGAGAGTTTTAGCTGCTTTCTTAAGGCTGCGATGTCAGCATTTTTCTTTTTTATCATCTCTTCTGCAGCCTTGACATTCACAGGGTCATAACCGATCTTGAGGACCAGCTCCTCCAACGTCTTGATTATGTTGTCTTTCACGAAAGATGACATTTTCTCCAGCTTGAGTTGAGTCTGAGCATTGTTCAATGATACACAGAAATTTTGCTGCAGAAGCTTAAGCGTGTGCCAATGTGTGAAAAACCATCTCCCCTGTTTGTTTGTGCAGATCCATCTGATCTGTTGGATGTACATCCTTCGCTTGGAATTCGAAGGTGGCTCTTTTGTATTCTGAGATCACCTTGGGATCCGGTACCTGTGCTTGGAGGTAATCCATGTGCATCCTACCTTTTTCTGTGTCAAATGCCGAGAGAAGCCTATGTTGAGATGTGGACGACTACCTTCGAAACTGGGCATAAGTACTACTAGTGAGAGTCTGGTTCTTCTTCTTAATCAAATCATACTTCTCAAAAATGCCCAACTTGGGCCCGGTCTAGCTTTGCTGAGTATCCAGGGGAGAATCTGTGGATTTCTTTGGTATTTCTGTTGTGATCTTCTTATATTGGCTCGAACCGAAAGGTCGAATGAGCGACTTTACTCCTGTGGTGGCTATTGTGGTAGATGGGGCTTCTTGTTCTACTATCGTGCCAGGCATTGACACTGTCTTTGGCCTTTTGTTGTGCATCTTGAACTCCTCTGATGACACCTCTGTTACAGGAGACAATGACTCCTATCGGGGCCTCTTCTCCTTGGGGACCTGAGGTGTGGTAGTGGGTGGCACACTCATCGAGGGCACCTGAAGTTCCACTTAAACTTGCTGTTCCATGTCCTTCAGAGTGTCGGGCACCCATACTGTCTGATTTGCAAATTTCTCGATCTCTCGCTTAGACGCATGAGCATAAGGGACATTCTTATTTTTCACTCTCATTTCCAAAATGATCCTGCATGGATCATAGTGCCAGGTGAAACTCATAAAGAATTTCATCTCCTTCAACATTCTATCTGCTTCTTCTCCTATGCCTCGACTATTGCAAATGAAAGAACCAATCTGCCCCTTGATTCTCAATTGTTGCTTCTTCTTCAGGGAAACAAAATGAATGTCATCTGAATTCATTATCTGCCTAATATATTCTAATGAAAAAATTCTTATCGATGCATATTTTGGAAACTTGTAGGGTTCCAATTCCCACCCGAAAACTCTGATCTCAGTGTGATTTTGATACAGGAATCGGTCTCTTGTCTTTGCATTGTCCGAGAGGTGTAGAATTCTCTGGACCTCTTCATTTATTCTTGGTTCAGGCCTGCCACTCAACATGCTTACCACTGGGTGATAGAACAGATCAATGAAAACCTTGAAGCTATACTCTTCTATCTTCTGCTATGACTGGCTGGGGCCTTCCGTCTGCATCCATCTTCTGCATGGAGAAACTGAATTTGTCGGCTTGAAAATAAACGAACATGTACGCCATTATAGAAGAATATATGAACATCCCCTCTGTACCAAAATTCACGAACTGTTCATGAATACTATCGGCCAAGAAGGTGTTGTAATTGAACTGCGTTGTGGGCTTTTCATCGTTTGAGAAAATGGACAGAAAACCCAGGATGGGCTCCTCTACCCATTGGTCAGAATGATAACCAAGCAGAGCACAAAGGCAAGAAATGATTTGGTTTCCTTTGGTGGAGAACATGGATGAAGGGTAAGGGGGATTTGTGGAAGGTAATTGGGTGGAAGCGGGAAAGAAAAGCTCGAATATCTGAGCTCTCTGAGGAAAAGTCATTTTCTGATATAACTCAGTGAGGATTTCTAAATTGAAAGGGGACACAGATTCAGCACAGGGAATTTGCATCATCTGGTCAATGTCTTCAGGGGTGATGAAGAAAAGTACGTCTCCAGATGAAGAGACGATGGCCCTATGGTCGGGGATATAGTGGGCTTGGCATTTCAACGCGAATTCAGGAAAGTGATGTATCTGGGGGAAAAGATACAGCGGAAAATTGGACTCCCAGAGTCCAATTTCATCTCTCTAGTCCAAGAACACCTCTCGTAACCACGACTGGAGGTCCGAAAAATCGAAGTCGCAAATGGTATCTGCGATCAATAAATCTTTATCAACATAGGGGATTTTGTCTAGGTCGACCGTAGGTGGAAGGAAAGGATTCTCTTCTCCTTCCGCTTGTCTTAGTTTTGACACCATTTCAGCAACAATACCTGCAATAAACAATACGTTAGTGGGGTCGACTGGGTGTGGATGAAGGTGGCGGAAAAGCGATGGAGGCGTAAGAGTAAAAATTCTTGGTGCGATAGAAGAATAGTGAATGACGAGGGAGAATGGTAATTTTATTTAAAATTGGGTCGGTTGGACGCGGGAAAATGGTCAGCATGACAACGGGTATGTTATCCAGTTATTAATGGACAATGGGCCACTTGGGGGTGACATGGCAGGTGACGGTGGCCAAAGTATACCGATGGGTGACGTGGAGGCTGGTGATTGGAGGTAAAAGTCGCCAAAAGGGGATGTTCATGAGTGAGGGACTTAGGTACTAACAACAGGGACTGACAACAGTTATGGGATGTGACACGATCCTGGGAGCAAGTGGAACAAGTTGGCTCAGTGGAGGATGATGTCTCAGAGTGATGGAGGTTGTCAGATGGCATACAGGGATAGGATTTTCAGACCAATAGGACAATGCCACATGTAACACGGGACCCACCGAAAGGAATATTCATTCCGGAACCCCCCCCCTTTGGTTAAAAGAAGAACACTAGGGGGGGGTCCAGAATGCACTGTGAGCCGTAGATCTCAGCGCCATGATCGAGACCGTGGGTAAGTGCAAGAAACATAGGCTGGGAGCGGAGAAATATGTACTTGGGGAAAAACTTAGGATATAAAACATTTTTTTGGGTTTTTCCAATTTTTCGTGTTTGCACCACCAAGGGGACCTCATCTAAACTATTCTAAGGCAATGGAGACATGGTGTAGTCTTTTCATCAATCTGGTTTCATGGGCGGTGAAACAAGTCGAGCAACTAACCTACATGCTAACCTATCCTCCTAGGACTATTAACCCAGATTAAACTGTTGGGTTAAGAAATTACTCTACCTAAGGGCTACCTGACCAGGATTAGACAGTCTGGTCAGATTTATTCACTAATTTAACCTAGGGGCTATCTGACCAGGATTAGACAGTCTGGTCATATTTATTCACTAACCTAGCAACATTAAATTTAAAATAACTTGGCCATGCTTGAAAGGTATGGCCAAGTTACTATTATTGCATGGGGCTTTTCTTTTCAATTATTTTATGCCCTCTTCTCTTTTTCTTTTGTTTTTCTTTCTTTTTTCTTTTTTCTTTCTTCTTTTACAAATTATTTGAAGAATGAAACATCATTTGTCAACAAAATCACTAGATACAGATAATATTCAAGTCATCAATTGATTCCCATAATTTATGGGGTGATAACAGCGGCTCCACCTGGGGATGGTACTTGCTCTGTTAAGTGCCAAGAATCCTGGTTCCTGTCATTCTGAACAAATCTTTCTAGCAGTCTTCGTTGGTTTTATTCTCAAAAATGGAGAAACAATGATCAACAGCTTAGGGCCTTCTCTTTGGGCTTCAACCAAATGACTAATGTTCCATGCTCAGAAAAATGAAAGTAAGAAATGAAAATTAAAATGGTATGTACATTGGAGAGTGGAAAACTCAAATCTTCTACTGAGGTGGTACATAATGTTTCAGCATCCTGCCATTCACTGGTGCTCCCGGCAGATCTGACCCATCAACATTGTTTAACAAAAAGACATTGTTTCCTCTAAAAGCTTGGATCATATAGGGCCCTGTCCACAGATGGTCAAATTTCCCATGCTTTCCCTTGTCCTCATTCCTGGCATCCCACCTCAACACCAGATCTACCAGCTCAAAATCATCCTGCTTGGTTCGTTTGTCAAAGATCTTTTTGATGTTTTCTTGGATGACCTGTGTTTTGTTGAACACTTCTTCTCTAGTCTGCTGCAAATGAATCATCTGGTTGATTCTTCTCTGTGATTCATTTGGCTCATCTTGCATGTATTGTAGCAACTTCATGACAGGGACTCCTAAAGAAGTGGGGAAAACAACCTCTGTACCATAGACCAGCTGGTAAGGTGACATACCAATTGACCTTTTGGTGGTCAGTCTATATGCCCATAAAGCAAATACCAACTTATCGTGCCATGATTTTTTGTTTTCCTGCAATGTTTTCTTGATGATATTTACCAAAGTTTTGTTTGAAGACTCTGCCAACCCATTCCCCTGAGGGTAGTAGGTTGTGGAATGCCCCAAACCAATGTGGTACCAATTGCAGAAATCTATGAGTTTCTTCGATCGAAAGGCAACTGCATTGTCAGTGATAATCTTTCTAGGACAACCAAAACGAGATAAAATATTGTTTTCAAGGAATTTTATAATTACTGAGTTAGTGGCTTGCCTGCTCGGTATGGCCTCGATCCACTTGGTGAAATAATCGGTGGAAGTAAGAATCCACCGGTGTTGGCCTGAAGAAGGTGGGTGTATCTCTCCAATGAAATCGAGTCCCCATTGTTGGAAAGGGGCCTCAACTGAGATTGGTTTCAGAGGTAGAGGAAGGAGCTTCCTTTTGCCTTCAAACAGTTGACACTGGTGACATGCTGTTACTTTCTGATGTACATCTGTAAACAGGGTGGGCAAGTAAAATCCGGCTCTGAGTATTTTGTTGGTTGTAACCTTCCAGTTCAAATGTCCACCACATTCTCCTGCATGAAAATCTTGTAACACTTTATCAGCTTCATCTTTCAGTAAACAATTTAAAAGAATACCTGCAGGGTCTTTCCAATACAAATTTCCTTCTAGAATACAGAATTTCAAAGATTTCAACTTTAAAAATCTAGCTTTAGTTTTAGTTAAACCAGGGGGAGCTTGTAAATTTTGTAAGACAAAGATAAGGTCTGCATACCATGGAGAGTTGAGAAATACCTCTCTAACGTTTGGAGTCACCATCTCGCCCTGTTCATCTTCCACATCTAGAAAATTAATGTCAAGAGCCTGGAAGTTAGATTCAGCCATTAATTTAGCAAGGCCTTGGCCTTTGATTAGTTTTGTGGGCTTAATCTCTATATCGTATTCTAAAATGACCGCAATCCATTTTCCCCTTCTTCCATCCGGGTTGTCCTGTGTCAAGATATCCTTTACTACTGTGTTCAGAACATAAGCTATGGTGTGCGAATGGAGAATGTAGACCCTGAAGTCCTTTATGGATTTTACCAAAGTAAAAGCTTGCTTCTCCATGATATTGTAGTTCAGGGCAGCATCTCTTAATGATTTACTGAAGAAATCTATGGGCTGTTCATACCCTTCACTGTTCTTCTACAGTAATACCACTGCTATAGTATGTTCGGAGGCGAAAGAAAAAAGATAAAAATCTTTAGTGAAATCAGGACTGATCAGAACCGGGGCCTCTGTGAGTGCTCGTTTGACTTGTTCGAAGGATTGTCTAGACTCAGAGTCCCATTTTATTTTTGTGTCCTTTTTATGCATGTTTGTAATGTTTCAGAGGAGTTCGGTCAGATTTGGAATGAATCTTCATAGAAAGTTAATTTGTCCGATAAAAGACTGTAGTTCTTTGAGGTTTCTTGGGTGTTCTACTTTTAGTATGGCCTCTATTCTGCTGGGGTCGATTCCGATTCCATATTTAGAGATGATGTGTCCCAACAATTTACCTTCTTCTAACCCAAAGAGACACTTCTTGGGATTTAATGAAATCCCAAACCTTCTACATTTATCGAAGACTCGTCTAAGGTGTCACAGGTGTTCATCATCAGATTTGGAAAACACAGTCACATTATCTAAGTAAACGACAATAAACTTACTAGATTCTTCCACGAAGGCGATATCCATGGCCCTCTGAAACGTGGCTCCTGCATTCATCAGACCGAAAGGCATCTTCACGTACATGAAAGTGCCCCATGATGTGGTAAAAGCGGTTTTGTCTTGATCATCGGGGTGAACTAGGACCTGGTTGTAACCTGAGAAACCATCTAGCAGAGATATCCTACTAGAATTGACCACTCTTTGCAGGAGGTGGTCCATTTTTGGTAATGGGTAATTATCTTTCAGGGATACTTTGTTTAGATTTCATAAATCAATACAGAGCTTGATTTCCCCGGTCTTCTTCCGTGTAGGGACTAAATTAGAAACCCACTTAGAGAAACGTAGCTGGACTATGATCTTGGCATCATACATCTTCTTGATTTCTTTTTCTATTAGAGGGAGCAACTTAGGATTTATCCTCCTAAGTTTCTGTCTAAATGGTTTTTGGTCTTCCTTTATGGGAATTCTGTGTTGTATGATGCTGGTATCATAGGCTTTCAAATCTTCATAGCCCCAGGCAAAAACGTCTGAATATTCTTTGAATAGCTCAATGTATTTAAGCTTTTGTTCTGGGGGTATTGATTTGGATAGTTTGACCATCCTAGGTTTTTCCTCAGTTCCTATATTGCAGTCCTCTACCTCTTGTCCATGGGCTTCTATTTTGGGTTTCTTGGCTACATCGTTACTGTCAAACATAGCTTCTAAAGGGACGAGACCTCTGGGTAAAACATTGCTTTTCAATTCTAAAACATCGACATCCATTTCATCATCCCCTAACTCTCCTGAATCTATTGTATCTATTGTATCTACAGTATTCACACTATCTATTTCAAATTCGGAACTATTTACATTCTCGTCTTCATTTTCTAAATCTATATTTGTACATTCAAAATCGTTCTTGCATTGCAGAAAATCCTCTATCTGATCATCATTTCCAAACACTTGCCAGTACCTGATATTATCGGGAACCGTCGGTCTGAATTTCACCTCCACAGTATATGGGCGAGTTTGGCAGAAAGGAATCTTGCAGGAGGCTGCTGACGTAGCCAATCCGTCGACCAGAATATTCTATCCTCTTGGCATTACCTGCACGTCAACCTCATTAAAACACTTCAAAGCATCAAGAACAACATTCCTGTAGGCTCTAAGGCGCGGGTGCTTAGCAACATACTCACCTTTAATTTTCTTGATTATTAATTCAGAGTCACCCCTTACCATTATCTGCTTAGCACCAACCTTTTTCAACAGCTTCAGACCGAGCATTAACGCTTCATACTCAGAAACATTGTTGGTACACTGGAAATTTAACTTGTAGGAATGATTTTCTGAATATCTGTTTCGATGATTATGTAGCCAGACCCCAGATCCTGCTCCTTCTTTACTCACAGCTCCATCAAAATCCATACTCCAGAAATCGGCGGGGAATTCTTCAGTGATTTCGTTTTTCATCTTTACTACTTCAACGATTTTTGGACCTTCATCTTGACTAGATACTTCTTCCGTCAGCTGAGTATCTTGTTCTTCCGTATCATCATCATTATACAATATGAACGAATGTAAATCGGAATGTGCAGAGTAAAGGGGGTAATTGTGAGGCTTTTCTTGACTACTGACCATGTACTTCATCAACGTTTCCCTATATAACCTCCTCTACTGCCCAAACACTGGGATAGTGGCGTAAGACATATCCAGCTACAGGGTTCCTTTCAACTTATCTCCCCAAGACCTGGAGAGCAACATTCCATACTTAGGTGGGATGTCTGCAACCACTACGTCCATTACCATGCTTTTTGAAGGGATCTGAACCAGGGTGATGCATAGGTCTTTGATTAAACTAATACATTTGACTTTACTGGAGTCAAATGAGTGTAAATCCTTGTATGGTCTGGTGACCTCCAGTCCCAGTTTTTCCATCACTGCTTTAGGCATCAGGTTATGTGAGGCACCTAAGTCCAGCATAGCGTTATGTAATATTAAGTCATGTATGTTTAAACTGATGTAAAAGGGAGATACATCACCAGTATCGTCTCGACCGTCTACTTCAGGTCCGAAGAGAAGTTCGGGATGATCGTCAGTAAGTTTCACAGTGTCTGAATGAGTCACTGATCCAATAGTCAAGGCCTTGGTGCCTATGTCAGGTTCAATGGCCAGTGTTTTTATTACCTGTGAACGATACCCGTCTCGGTTCATCAACTCTGTAAGTGGGATGGGAATTTTTATTTTTGCCAATTCCCCTTCAAGGCTAAAGGGTGTAAGAGCTCTGCCTTGGCTCATCAGTTCTGATTTGTCTGCCAGGTTCTTCAGCTCAGAAGTACTTGGTGGGTTAACATGTGAAGCATCAGGTTGTGATGGTATTTTCAGGATGGTGATGTTTTACTTCAACGGAGGATCAACTTTATTCTTCTCAGGAACATTATCAGGTGTCTTTTCAGTAGAAGGTTCAGGGGCTTTCTTGGATTCGACTGTCTTCTGTGTTTCGGTCATCTTCTTGGATGAGGCCCATTCTGTCTTTGAACCCCCTTCTGTCTTCCTGTTGTGCAGATTATACTGCCTGTGTACCTCCAGAATATAATTCTCAAAGGCCTTTTGTTCCTCATCTTCAGTTTCCTCACTTACCTTTGTTTGATTTAGCAGAAAAAGTTCTTGCTCTTCTCGAGTAAGGAAAATGGCCTCATTGTCGTGAATGCCCATAAGGTTAATGTGAGTGTCCTCCAATTCTTCAATCACCTCTCCCCCTTCATCAACATAGTTTTCGTGTAGAGGAGGTCTGATCGGCTGATCTGGGCCTCTCTGCTCTCTTTGATCTCTAGGATCTCTCTGTCTGATCTGAGGAGGATTTCTCCTGAAATTGGGGTTCCGAATCTGAGGAGCAGGTGCGTTGTCCCTTGGAGGGTTTCTGTCAGATAAATTCATTCTTTCCATCATTAATTCCACCATTTTGGCCAAAGAATCTAGCTTGTAATCAGTGGTCAACGTGGAAGGATCTTCTTTGATTGTAACTTTCCTTTCTGACCTCTGACGGGCCCTTTTCGCCAACAGATTGGCCTCCACACTGATAGCACTCTTCTGCATGTCCTCTAGGGTAGCAACATTTCTCTCTCTTAATTGATATGACATGTCAGCATCAAATCCATCAGGGAATTTAATCAATGCCAGGCCTTGGGGAGTTTTGATTTCAGTGGGAATTGTGTTGTACAGGCTGTTAAAGTGGGTGGAATAATCCCGTACTGTCTCACCTTGGTTTCTTTTTATATTCTCGTATTCTGACAGTATATGGAGAGGATTTTTATTTACCTCCCATCTGTCAAGAAAAATTCTTTGGAACGCAACGAGGTCAGGAACTTAGGCGGCGGGTAAATCCTTGAACCATTTCTTGATGTCTCCCGTCAGACTCTGGGCAAACAATCGCATTTGCACGTCAGCCTCATCAACTTCCTGTAAGTCAAAGTAATCATTCATTTTGTCTACATGTTGTTGGGCATTTAACGGTCCGGTCGCATCGAACTGTGGAAGTCTTGTTTGGTAATATTGGGGCATGGCATGTAATGGTGCAGCCAACACCAAGGGAGCATATCGAGCTGCCATGATGGGTGGACGAGGTTGAAGAGTAACCTAGATGGTAGGCAATGTAGCGACTAAAGATGAAGGTGAGGAGGGACTGTATGACACTGAGGTAGTGATTTGCAATTTAGTTGTGGGAGACAAAACTTATGGGGTTCGGGGTAGCAACACGGTTGGATAAAAAACGAGTCCAGACACAAAACTATCGGACCGTGTTCTAACCAGACTTCGAGGTGGAAATGTATCATGATCAAGGTTTTGAGAGGTAACGGGTTTTCCTGAAAAGGAAGGTGACTTATGCAGGGAAGTATGACTTCCTGACATGGCAGCCGAGACCTTTCGCCTGAGTAAATGTTCGGGGTTATCTATCACTATTGCAAGTTCTGGGTCCGGATGAGATCGAGTGTGAACTTTTTTGGAAGCCAGAATAATGTTTTGATTTTTATATAGATATTTTTTAATTTCGTGAGTATGAAAATAATATATACAAAGTTTGATCAACCTCTCACACTACTTTCTTCACAGAATTAAACGTTCTTTTAAGGGAAAGAAAACACAAAAATGTCAATTTTTTAGTTCGTTCCCCAGTATGGTCGCCATTATGTTAGCACTTGGTAAATTTCCTAGAGGTTGAAAAAGAAGAAAATTAAAAAGGTAACTTTATCCAACCGCTTTTAAAGCTGGGATCTAGCCCTTCCAGC
>ML785001.1:105485-122216 GCA_009831015.1 Picea engelmannii
GGACAATCATGAGCTTCTTGGAGTACCTTGATTTTAAATTTTGAGTTATTGTTCAAATAAATTCTTCCTTTGTACCATAAGATGTCGTTCTTCCACTCGAACTTAGGGTATCGGGTTAAATCATTGATTATGGAGCATGTCTCTGTTATTCCTATATTTGAAGGCCAGATAGATGCAAATATTGTAGACAAATGGTTGAATCTATTAGAAGGGTATTTTTCTATCCATAACTTTTCAAATAGAGAAAATATTATTTTTGTGTTCCTCAAAGTCATCCCCTGTGTCAAATATTGGTGGGAGAACTTCTGTGAGAAAAAGGAAATAGAGGAACACTCATTATTTACAGTTACACTCACTTGAGAGTCCTTCGGCGATGCTATTAAGAAAAAATACTACCCTATTGGAAGTTATGACGACCTGTATGCAAAATGGACCACACTACAGAAGGAAAGAGACCAAGCAGTTCTAGAATTGACAAATTTCTTCCATACCTTGTGCACCAAGATGGATATCAAAGATTCTAAGCAACATCCAGTCCTCAAGTACCATAGTGTTCTGCATAGATACATCCAGAAAGAAATGGAGTTTATGGACATCTCGTCCTCAGGAACGACCTATCAATTTGTTGTCAAAATCAAGCAGAAGCTTGAAAAAAAATCACGTCAGTTTGGGTCTAGGAACCCCTCACAGTAGAAAAAAAGCAAGGGTAGCCCCAACCCCTAAAACAAAGGGCATATAAAATATGGACAACCTCAGGAGAACCAGTCTAAGCTGTAAACAAATATGGACAATGAAAATATGAAGAAAGATACCGGGAAGTGGTCCGACTTCCATAAGAGCCCCTAGCATAACATTGTTGATTGTCGCTCAAAGATGTCACTGGTGGCTGAGATGAAAGCATTTGAATCATATGTAGGTTTCAACTCTGAGTCAAAACCAAAAAAGGGGAGACAAATCATTGACATAAACCTGATGAGCTAGAGGATGGAGAGCACCTCTTTCATTCACAGATATGGGTGAAAGGAACCCTGCTGCACTTCATTGTTGATAGCAGTAGCCAAAAGAACCTCATCTCAACAGAGATCGTCAATCAGATGGCCCTGCCGAAAACACCACATCCGCAACCCTAAACCATTGGATGGCTCCGCCAAGGAATTGATCTTCATGTCAACTAACAATGTCAACTGTCCTACAACACCAAGCCATTCAAAGATGAGGTATTGTGTGATGTTTCTCCCCTTGAAGTTTGTGATGTTCTTTTGGGAAAAACTTATTTATGGAAATTTCATGTTGTATATGAGTTTAGGCCTCCCAGTTTTATTATTACTTTGGACAGAAAATTGTACAGGATATCCGAGGTAGTCCCACCTATTGTCATTTCCTTGATCTCTTCCAAGCAATGTAGGAAGGTCATCTCTCAGACCGGGAAGTTTTTCTTCTCCGTGATTCACTCTCAAAGTGAGCGAAAGATTGCAACCACATCCATGACCTTTGTGATCAACCTCTCCATGTAGCGAAAATAAATGTATAAGTTCGTGGAAGAATACAAAGACATTTTCTCTTCACCTACTAGGGTACCTCTGCGTTGTCAGGTCAATCATTCCATCAATTTGACCCACAATGCACCACTACCCAATGAGATAGTCTATCACCACTCTCTGTTAGAAAATGAGGAGATTAAGCATCATATTCAATAACTGTTCCACAAGGGGCACATCCGACCCAACTCATCACTTTGTGGAAGCCCAATCATGCTTGTGCAGAAGAAAGACGAGACTTGGAGGCTCTACATTGATTACAGAGCCCTAAATAAAATCAAAGTCAGGAACTGGTACTTGATTCCCCGAATCGATGGTTTCCTTGATCAAGTAAAGGGAGCCAAATACTTCAATAAGATTGATCTGAAGTTTGTCTACCATCAAGTTCCAATAGAGTATACAGATGTATGGAAGTCCACCTTCAAGTCAAAAGAAGGTATTTTTGAATGGTTGGTTATGCCCTTTTGTTTGACAAATGCACCAAAAAATTTCATGAGGATGATGGACGATATATTACGGCCTTTCACCTATTTTTTTTAGTGGTGTATTTGGATGACATCCTCATTTACAACAAGACTCTGGTGGAACACTTGTAGTATATTTAGCAGGTTCTGCACACTCTGCGGAAACACAAGTTATATTCCAACTCGAAAATTTTTTCCTTCGGCATGGACATGGTCCAGTACCTAGGCTACATTGTTGATAAGCATGATGTGCATGTTGTTAAAGCCAAGATCCAATGATCCATATGGATGTCAGTGGCCTCCCACCTATTGTAACTGGCTCATTTTGGCAGTTTGACAGTTTGACAGTTTTTTTCTAGTTTTCGGGTCCCTCACTTCCAAGGCCATTTTGAGGCCCTAAACAACGTTTTTAGGGATCGCCACGATTAGAAAATAGATGATGTCAGAGTTTGATGAAAACATGTGTACTCCTCGAATAGACCTTTCCAACAGGATATCGTGTGCCTAAAACGAAGATCGTATGCAAAAGTTACGACCCCAGGAAATTGATATCTAGCTTACCCAAATGAGGCCCACATGACTTTTGGCGCTTCATCTCCTAGGGTTAAGTTTTTGTATGTCTAGGGTTTTTGACATTCATGTTTATTGTAAAAAATCCTTTAGAGCCTCATTGTAATCATCTTCTTGTGAATGAGTGCAACCGTCACATCCCTTCTCAGAGATAAGCCACCATCATTCTAGCAAGATTGTTTTCTGTTGCATTTTATAGTTTCAACGTATTTCCTTATTGAATAGAAACCAGTTTTACTGTATATCTGTTATTCTTTGCTAAGCAGTTTTTGATAATAATCTGATTCATTTCATTCTTCTCATAAAATCTGGATCAATGGTATCAGAGTGGTATGCTCCTTATTTTTCTTAATGCATGTCCCCAACGAGGTCAAGGTACAAAGAATTGGGTCTCGAGTTTGTTTCTCTTAAGAACAAAATCTCTCACACACCCAAGCAATATCTCATGGCAGGAGAAAAGAAATATGATGGGATAGGAGATCCCTTCAAAATGTTTCTTGAGGAATCCATTACGCAACATAGGAATGAGATGATGGATAGTTTTGTGTAAATCCTTCAGTGGCTACCAACAGGAGACTCATCTTCCTTGAACAGAGGCAACGCCCCCTTCAATGTACAAAAAAACTTCAATATTCCTATATTTGAAGGTCAGATAGACGACGATGATGTAGACAAATGGTTGAATATGCTAGAAGGGTATTTCTTTGTCCATAACTTCTCGAATAGAGAAAATATTACTTTTGCACTCCTCAAAGCCATTCCCCATGTCAAATATTGGTGGGAAAATTTCTGCGAGTAGAAGGAAACAAAGGAACCCTCATTATTTACAGTCGCGATCACTTGGGAGTCCTTTAGGGATGATATTAAGGAAAATTACTACCCTGTTGGAAGCTATGATGACCTGTACACAAAATGGACCACACTGCAACAGGAAAGAGAACAAGTAGTGCCTGAGTTCACAAATATCTTCCATACCTTGCACACTAAGATGGGTATCAAATATTCTGAGTTCCATATGGTGCTCAAGTATCATGGTGGTATGCATAGATACATCTAGGCTGAAATAAAGTTTTTGGACATCTTTTCCTTGGGCACGACCTACCAATATGCCATCAAAATTGAGCAGAATCTCAAACAAAAGATGTGACAATTTGGGCCTGGGAACCCCTCACAACAAAAGTGAGGAAAGGGAGGCCCCAAGCTACAGAAAAAAGGACAAATCAAAGATGGACTGCCTCAGAACAACTAGTCTAGTCTACAAGCAAAGAATGACACTGAAAAGTCAAAGAAATATATCATGAAGTGGTGTGACTTCCATAAGAGCCCCTGACATAACATTGTTGATTATCGCTTGAAGCAGTCGTTGGTGGCTGAGGTGAAAGCCTCTGAATCGGATGCGGGTTTTGACTCTGAGTCAGAACCAGAAAGGGGAAGAAAAATCATTGACACAGAACCCAGTGCTACCATTGCTACCACCAAGCTCCAACCCAATGAACCAGATGAGCCAGAAGAAGGAGAGCACATTTTTCATTCACATATGTGGGTGAAGGGTACCCTGCTGCACTTCATCGTTGATAGCGGTAGCCAGAAGAACCTCATCTCAACAGAGGTTGTCAAATGACTCACCCTGCCAACAACACCGCACCTGCAACCCTACACCATCGGGTGGCTCCACCAAGGAAGTGAAATCCATGTCATCCAACAATGTCGCATGTCATATGGCATCAAGCCCTTCAAAGATGAGGTATTGTATGATGTTTCCCTACTCGAAGTTTGTAATTTTATTTTGGGCCAACCATAATTATGGAAATGACATGTTGTATATGAGTCTAGGCCTCATAGTGTTATTATTACTTTGAAAAATAAATTGTACATGATACTTGAGGCAGTTCCACCTAGTGCTATTTTCTTGATCTCTACCAAGCAATGCAGGAAGGTCATATCTCAGACGAGGAAGTTTTTCTCTTAGAATGAGTGAAAGATCATAGCCACATCTAGGGTCTTTGCGACCAGCCTCTCCACACAACAGAAGCAAGTGGATAAGGTCATGGAAGAATACTTAGATATCTTCTCCTCACCTATCGGGGTATCTCTGCACTGTCAGGTCAAGCACCCCATCGATCTGACCCCTGACACACCGCTGCCCAATGGACCAGTCTACCGCCGCTCTTTGTTAGAAAATGAGGAGATCAAGTGGTAGATCTAAGAACTACTCCACAAGGGGCACATCCATCCCATCTCATCACCTTGAGGGAAACCATTCGTGTTGGTATAGAAGAAAGATGGGACTTGACGACTCTACATTGATTATCGGGCCCTGAATAAAATCACAGTCAGAAACCGATACCCAATTCCCCGAATCGACGACCTCCTTGATGAGCTCACGAGGGCCAAATACTTCAGTAAAATTGATCTGAAGTCTAACTAACACCAGGTCTTGATAGAACAGACAGATGTATGGAAGACCGCCTTCAAGTCAAAGGAAGGTATTTTTGAATGGTTGGTCATGCCCTTTGGTTTGGAAATGATCCAACCACTTTCATGAGGATGATGGATGATATCATGTGACCATTCACGGATAATTTTTTAGTGGTGTATCTAGATGACATTCTCATTTACAACAAGACCTGGACAGAACACTTGCAACATATTCAACATGTTCTACATACCCTATGATAGCACAAGATATACGCCAACTTGGAAAAATGATCCTTCGGCATGGACAGGGTCCATTACCTGGGCTACATTGTTGATCATCATGGTGTACATGTAGATCCAGCCAAGATCCAATTCATTCGTGACTGGCTAGCCCCAACCACACTCACTGAGCTTCAAAGATTCTTGGGCCTTACCAATTTCTACTGCAGGTTTGTGTTGGGATTCTCCCATATTGCATGGGCCCTCAACCAAGTAACGAGGGATGGTGGTAAGGATACATTTGTGTGGGGCTGGTCCCAACAACAAGTGTTCGATGATTTGAAACAACATTTTTTCTCAACCCCAATACTTTCACTATCAAACTTGCAACATCCATTTGAGATCGAGACAGATGCTTCAGACTATGCAGTGGGCGTCGTTCTCACTCAGCATGACCACCCCATGTCCTATCATAGTGAGACACTATTAGATGTTGTCTGTAAGTACCCTACTTATGACAAAGAAATGTACTCCATTGTGCAAGCTTGCCGCTAGTCAAGACACTACATTCTTGGGAAGGAGAAAATCATCCACGCTGATCATAATCCACTGTAGTTCATGAAGACACAAGACAAATTGAAGAATGACTGCCATCAGAAGTGGTCTACATACTTGCAACAATTCCACCTCAACATCAAGTATAAAATAGGAAGCACCAACTGCGTCGTTGATTTCCTCAACAAATCACCAATCACAACACTCACCATGGTGTTGGACTCTTGTGGCCATGAGACCTCTAGATGGCCCCAACTCTATGAGACAAATCTAGACTTTGCCACCACCTACCAAATGTTGGGCGCAAACGCAGTTCTTACTAATTTCCATATTCAAGATGGTTTTTTGTGTCATCTGGGCCATATCTATGTTCCATCAAGCATGCGATCGAAGCTAATATGGGAAGCCCACTACAGTTGGGTGGCAAGACAGTTCGGCATTGAAAATACAGTGGAAATGCTGCAAAAAACTTTCTACTGGCCAAAACTTCTACAAGAGGTCAACAAGTATATTAGGTCCTGCACTGCCTGTGTTATTTCCAAACCAACCACTAAGAAACAGGGCATGTACGCTCCTCTGCCTACTCCTGACAGGCCATGGGAATCCATCTCAATGGATTACATGTCGAGCCTCCCATCCACCAAGGGGGGAAATGACTGTATTTTTTTGGTTGTTGATCACTTTTCTAAAATGGTGATTATGGTTGCCTGCAAGAAGAGCATCATCGCAGACGCCACTGCCAAGATCTTCTTTGAACAAATCTCGGTACATCTTGGAATCCCACAAACCATTGTCTCAAATTGGACAATCGATTTCTCAACACATTCTGGTTGATCCTCTAGTCATTGTTGGACACCAAGCTCACCAAATCCATGTCCTTCCACCCCCAAATAGATGGTCAAACTGAGGTCATAAATCGAATGATCGTGCATATCCCGTGCATGTATAATTCCAAGCACCCTCACACATGGGATGAGAGTCTTCCCTATGTTTAGCACAACCACAACCAAGCCCTGCATAGCTCAATCGACCACAACCCCTTCCAGGTGGGGTTGGAATTCCAACCATTAGGTCCCATAGATGTTGCACTACCCCTTGCAGTCACCTCGACCAACTCATCTCCTGCTTCAACGGAAGTTGACAAAGCCACCCGGTTCATTGAGCGAACCCAACACATCCACCAACAGGTTTAGGATATCCTACAGAAGTCCAATGACAAGTACAAGAAATGCCATGATCAACACCAGGTGCCACATTAGTTTCAACGGGGAGACAAAGTTTGGTTGCACTTGCAGAAAGAGTGCCTTACAGGACCCCATCAAAAGCTTTTCCCACTCCATTATGGGTCGTACACCATCACCCAGGTTGTGGGTGATAATTCTTTTGAGCTCAACATTCCTCCTTTCCTTGGCCTATGATCCAGGTGGATATTGGTGGCCACCCACCTATTCCAATGGCTCGAAAAATAGTTTTCCACCTTGGTATTTTTTCCACGGTTTTTCGGGTTCCAAACTTCTGGGGTCGTTTTGAGGCCCTAAACGATGTTTTTTGGGGATTTGGTCCCCAAGTGACTGCCAAAGGCACTTACCTTGACCAGTCAAGAGTTTTTATTCTAATTTAGACCTTTCCAATGGGCTATTATGCGCCTAAAATGGAAATCGTATGCAAAATTTACGACCCTGGGAAGTTGATGTACTAACTTACCCAAATAGGGCCCACATGACTTTTGGCACTTCATCTCCTAGGGTAAGATTTTTGGATGTATAGGGTTTTTTTCATTCCTGTTTATTGTAAAAGGAATTTAGAGCTTCATTGTAACCATCTTCTTGTAAATGAGCACAACCGGCACATCTCTTCTCTGAGATAAGACACCACCATTCTAGCAAGCTTTTTTTTCGCCGCATTTTACAGTTTCAGCATATTTCCTTGTTGAATAGAAAACCAGTTTTACTGTATCTCTGTTATTTTTTGTTAAGCATATTTTAATAGTCTGTATTCATTTCATTCTTCTCATAAAATCCATATCAGTGGTATTAGAGTGGTCTGCTCCTTGTCGTCTTAATGCATGTCCCCAACGAGGTCAGGGTACAAAGAATTGGGTCTTGAGCTTGTCTCTCTTGAGAACAAAATCTCTCTCATGCCTAAGCGACCTCTCGTGGCAGGAGAAAAGAATGATGACAGGACAAGATATCCTTTCAAAATTTTTCTTGAGGAAGCCCTCACACAATAGAGGAACGAGATGATGGATAGTTTCATGCAAATCCTTCGACAACTACCAACAGGGGATGCATATTTCTCAAGCAGAGGCATCGCCCCCTTCATCGTACAAATCGACTTCGATATTCCTATATTTGAAGGTCAGATAGATGCATATGTTGTAGACAAGTGGTTGAATCTACTAGAATGGTATTTTTCTATCCATAACTTTTCGAATAGAGAAAAGATTACTTTTGCGCTTCTCAAAGCCATTCCCCTTGTCAAAGATTGGTGGGAAACTTTCTGTGAGCAAAAGGAAATAGAGAACGCTCATTTTTTACAGTCATGGACACCTTGTAATCCTTCAGGGATGTTATTAAGGAACAATACTACCCTTTCAGAAGTTATGATGACTTTTATATTAAATGGACCACACTGCAGCAAGAAAGAGACCAAGCAGTGCCATAGTTCACAAATATCTTCCATACCTTGTGCACCAAGATGGGTATCAAATATTCAAAGTGACATCTGGTGCTCAAGTATCGCAATGCTCTACATAGATACATCCAAACTAAAATGGAATTTCTGGACATCTCATCCTTGGGCGCGGCCTACTGATATGCCGTCAAAATCGAGCATAAGTTCAAACAAAAGACGTGACAATTTGGGCCTGGGAAACCCTCACAACAAAATCCAGGAAAGGTCAGCCCCAACCCACAAAAAAAGGACAGAGAAAAGATGGACAATATTAGGACAACTAGTCCAAGCCGCAAGCAAAGAAGGACACCAGAAAGACAAAGAAAGATATTGGGAAGTGGTGCAACTTCCATAAGAGCCCTTGGCATAACACTGATGACTATCACTCAAAGCAGTCGATGGTGGCTAAAGTGAAATCATATGAATTAGATGTGGGTTCTGAATCTAAGTCAGAACTAGAAAGGGGAAGACGAATCATTGACACAGAACCTAGTGCCACTGTTGCTACCACCAAGCTCCAACCTAGTGAACTAGATGAGCTAGAAGAAGGAGAGAGAGTCTTCCATTCATAGATTTGGGTAAAAGGCACCCCGCTGCACTTCATCGTTGATAGCGGTAGCCAGAAGAACCTCATCTCAGTAGAGGTTGTCAAGCAGTTGGCCATGCTGAAAATGCCGCACCCAAAACCCTACACCATTGGATGGCTCCGCCAAGGAAGTGATCTTCATGTCAGCCAACAGTGTCGACTGTCATACGACATCAAGCCTTTCAAAGATAAGGTATTGTGTAATGTTTCTCCTCTCGAATTTTGTAATGTTCTTTTGGGCCAACCTTATTTATGGAAACATCATGTTGTATATGAGTCTAGGCCTCGTAGTGTTATTATTACTTTGAACAGGAAATTGTATAGGATACCCAAGGCAGTCCCTCATAGTGCTATTTTCTTGATCTCTACCAAGAAATGCAGGAAGGTCATCTCTCAGAATGGGAAATTTGTCTTCTTCGTGATTCGCTCTCAGAGTGAGAGAAAGATCACAGCCACATCCAGGGCCTCTGCAGCTGATCTCTCCACACAACAGAATTAAGTGGATAAGGTCATGGAAGAATACTCAGATATCTTCTCCTCTCCTATCGGGGTACCTCTGCACTACCAGGTCAAGCATCCCATCGATCTGACCCTAGGCACACCGCTACCCAATGGTCTATTCTACCGTCCCTCTCTGTTAGAACACGAGGAGATCAAGAGGTAGATCCAAGAACTGCTCCACAATGGGCACATCCATCCTAGCTGATCGCCTTGTGGGAACCCAATCGTGATGGTGCAGAAGAAAGATGAGACCTGGCAACTCTTCATTGATTACCAGTCTCTAAATAAAATCACAGTCCAAAACCAGTACCCGATTCCCCGAATCGACGACCTCCTTGATCAACTGATGGGGGGGAAATACTTCAGTAAGATTGATCTGAAGTCTGGCTACCACCAGGTCCCAATAGAATAGACATATGTATGGAAGACTGCCTTCAAGTCAAAAGAAGGTCTTTTTGAATGGTTGGTCATGCCTTTTGGTTTGAGAAATGCTCCAACAACTTTTATGAGGATGATGGAAAATATCCTACGAACTTTCACCAATACTTTTGTAGTGGTGTATCTAGATAACATCCTCATCTACAACAAGACTTAGGCGGAACACTTGCAGCATATTCAATAGGTTCTGCACACCCTGCAACAACACAAACTATATACAAACTTGGAAAAATGCTCCTTCGGTGTGGATAAGGTCCATTACTTAGGCTACACCGTTGATCAACATGGTGTGCATGTGGATCCAACCAAGATCCAGTTCATCCGTGACTGGTCAGCCCCAACCATGGATGATTTTAGGGGCTAAATTTCTCCCATGGGATAATTTTCCATGGTTTTTCCCAAAATAAGATTTGCTATTCTAAAAAGAATTCATCCAAATTCTATAGGATAAAATTATTTTGAGGATAAAATCCTCAAAAAATTGAATATTTTTACAAAAATATCGCCAAACATTTTATAGTTGGCATATGAAGGATTGTAAGATTCACCGAGGTTTCTACATTTAAAAATAAATTTCCATCCATAAAATCATCCCTGGCCCCAACCACACTCACTGAGCTTCAGAGCTTCTTGGGCCTCATCAATTTCTATCGTAGGTTCGTGCTAGGTTTCTCTCATATCGCATGGGCCCTCAGCCAAGTAACCAGAGGTGGTGGTAAGGAAAAAATTTTGTGGGGCCTATCCCAACAACAAGCCTTCGATGACTTGAAGAAGCGTTTGTGCTCATCCCTGATACTTTCATTACTGGAACTGCAACATCCCTTTGAGATCGAGACAGATGCTTCATACCATGTTGTGGGAATCATTCTCACTCAGCACGACCACCCTGTGGCATATCATAGTGAGACACTATCAGATGTTGTTCGTAATTACCCTACTTATGAAAAAGAACTGTACTCCATTGTGCAAGCCTTCCACTAGTGGAGACATTACATTCTTGGGAAGGAGACAATCATCCACACTGATCACAAGCCACTACAGTTCATGCAGACCCAAGGAAAATTGCAGAATGACCACCATCATAAGTGGTCAACATACTTACAATAGTTCCACCTCAACATAAATTATAAAATAGGAAGTACCAACTTAGTTGTTGACTACCTCATCCGACCTCTATTTTCAGCACTCACCACGGTGCTAGAATCTTGCGGTCACGAGACCTCCAACTGGACCCACCTCTACGAGACAGACCCTGACTTCTCCACCACCTACCAAATGTTGGGTGCCAACTTAGTGGTTTCTAATTTCCATCTTTAGGATGGGTTGTTGTGTCATCTGGGCCATCTCTGCATTCCATCAAGCGAGCATGTGAAACTAATTTGGGAAGCTTCGCAAAGATAGTGGCAGTGTTGTAGAAACATTTCTACTGGCTGAAACTTCGACAAGATGTTGGCAAGTATATTAGGTCCTACACCACCTGCACTATTGCCAAACTGACCACTAAGAAACAAGGCTTGTACACCCCTCTGCCTACGCCTAACAGGCCATGGGAATCCATTTCAATGGACTACATGTCAGGCCTCTCATCCACCAAGAGGAGAAATGATTGTGTTTTGTGGTTGTTGATCACTTTTCCAAGATGGCAATTCTAGTCGCCTGCAAGAAGAACATCACAATAGAAGCCACTGCCAAGCTCTTCTTTGAACGAGTATGGGTACATTTTTGGATCCCATAAACCATTATCTCAGATATTGACATTCGGTTCCTCGACTCATTATGGTCGAGCCTCTGGTCACTGCTAGATACCGAGCTCCCCAAATCCACTGCTTTCCACCCCCAGACAGATGGCCAAACTGAGGTCGTCAATCAGATGGTCATACATATCCTGTGCATGTACAGTTAAAAACACCCCCACACATGGGATGAGAGTCTTCCCTATGTCCAACATAGCTACAATAGATCCCTCCATAGCTCAACTAGCCACAACCCCTTTTAGGTGGGGTTGGGATTCCAACCATAGGGCCCCATGGATGTTGCACTACCCCTGGCGACCACCTCGACCGAATCATCCCCTTCTCCACCAAAAGCTGACAAAGCCACTTGGTTCATTGAGAGGATCTAGTACATCCACCAATAGGTTCAAGATATTCTAGAGAAATCTAATGCCAAGTAAAAACAACGCCATGATCAACACCGGGTGCCACATAAGTTTCAGGTGAGGACAAATTTTGGTTGCATTTACCGAAAGAGCGCCTTACAGGGCCCCATTAGAAGCTTCACCCATTGTGTTATGGATTGTACACCATCACCAAGGTTGTGGGTGACAATTCTTTTGAGATCAACATTCCCCCTTTCCTTGGTCTGCATCCAGTCTTCAATGTGGCTCTCATTCGGCCATATTTCCCACCATTATTGGACACCTCAAAGATAGAAGAGCAGTTGATACCAACAGAGATCAACCCTGACTGCATGCAATAGGAATCCAATGATCAGATTGTGGAAACACATATCAAGGGAACTCGACAACAAATGATCCAACTTTATCAAGTCGTCAAAGTAGGGCAGCTCCTGCACCAAGGCAAGTGGCTCACCCGTGGACAAATTCATCATAAATTTCCTCATTTGATTGGGGAAATCAATGCAATGGAGACCATTTCTTTCTAAGGATGGAAGGTTGATCCAGGTGGATATCGGTGGCCACCCACCTATTCCACTGGCTCGAAAAACAATTTTCCACCTTGGCAGGTTTTTGACAGTTTTTCAGGTTCCAAACTTTCAGGGCCGTTTTGAGGCCCTAAACGACGTTTTTTAGGGATTTGGGGCCCAAGTGAATACCAAAGGAACTTACCTAGGCTAGTTAAAAAAATTTCTTCTTGATTAGACCTTTCCAACGGGCTATCATATGCCGAAAACAAAGATCGCATGCAAAAGTTACGACCCCATGAAGTTGATGTACTAACTTACCCAAACGGGGCCCACATGACTTTCGGTGCTTCATCTCCTAGGGTTAGGTTTTTGGATGTATAGGGTTTTTTAAATTACTGTTTATTGTAAAATTCCTTCAGAGCCTCATTGTAACCATGTTCTTGCGAATGAGCACAACCATCACATCTCTTCTCAGAGATAAGCCGCCACCATTCCAACAAGCTTGTTTTCTGTTGCATTTTACAGTTTCATCTTATTTCTTTATTGAATAGAAAACCAGTTTTACTGTATCTTTGCTATTTTGTGTGAAGCATATTTTAATAGTCTGTATTCATTTCGTTCTACTCATAAAATCTGGATCAACTTGCACCCAGTGTTCAACGTGGATCTCCTTTGACCTTATTTCCCACCATTATTGGACACCTCAAAGATAACATAACAAATGACACTCACATAGCTTAACCCAGACTACATACAACAAGAATCCAATGACCAAATTGTGGACAGATAGGTCAAGGGAACTCACTAGCAAAGGATCCATCTTTATCGAGTTGTCAAAGCAGGGCAACTCCTGCACCAAGGCAAGTGGCTCACCTAGGGTCAAATTCAACAGAAATGTCCTCATCTGATGGGGGAACTCAATGCAGTGGATACCATTGCTTCCTAAGGGGGGAGGATTGGTCTAGTTGGATGTTGGTGGCCTCCCACCTATTCCAACTGGCTCATTTTGGCAGTTTTACAGTTTGGCATTTTTTTCCTAGTTTTCGGGTCCTTGACTTCTGGGGCCGTTTTGAGGCCCTAAACAACATTTTTAGGGCCCTCCATAGTCAAACTATAGATGGAGTCAAATTATGATGGCAACATGTGTATTCCTCGGATATACCTTTCCAACAGGCTATTGTGTGCCTAAAATGAAGATCGTATGCAAAACTTACGACCCCGGGAAGTTGATGTACTAGCTTACCCAAACGGGGCCCACTTGACTTTTGGTGCTTCTTCTCCTAGGGTTAAGTTTTTGGATGTCTAGGGTTTTTGACATTCCCGTTTATTGTAAAAAGGCCTTCAGAACCTCATTGCAATCTGTTGAAATAATGTAACTGCAAAGTGTATTCTTATTATTATTTGATATATTATTCATTGGATCAATCCCCATTGTGGATTGATCATGTCGGCTATTGTATAAGGACCAAATCCCCTTTTGTGGATTGGTCATAATGTAATTGTAAAAGGAAAAAGAAGAAGTTGGCCCTAGAATATATCAAGAGGCCCCGAAATATAATAAAGGTGGTTATAACCACCCAGTTTGAGAAGTCGACCCTGCCAATGAAGAGACACTTCACACGTGATAGATTTGTATAAATAAGGAGGCCAACGCCTCACTTAGACACACAACTCACTTTCTCATTGAGAGACAAGTTTCATAACTATAGTTGGAGAAGAATGAGAGAGAGTGGCGCATCTTTGGGAGAGGATCTTCTGTATTAGCTTAAGTTATCTCTTGGCATTGTATTGGCTATCTATAATAAGGAAGTTTTGTTGGGTTTTCTTCACCTAGAGGGTTTTCCAGGATAAATGTTCTGTCTCTTTTGATTGTGTATTTCTCACTGATCTCGTGTTATGCTATTGTTATTTATTAAAATTCAAAGAACTATAATAATGGCTTAAACATTAACATGGTATCAGAGCCAAGCTAAAGAAAGCATCTTTCATAAGAGTGAAAAACGTCACTGTTGTCGTACATGCAAATTAGGTCCTTTTGATGGTGAATCTTTTCAGCCCTAAAACCATCTAGAAAAGTGCACCCTCCCCCAAGGATTACTTTGGCACTCTCAACACACCTTTTCAGTGGCTAGATCTCCCGGAAAGTGAAACCCTAGTTTCACAAAGTACCAGAAGTACTAGAAAACCAGTGTACCAGAAGTACCAGAAGTACCAGAGTACCAAAGGTACCGGAAAACTAGAAGCACCAATCCAAAAATCTGTAGATCAAATTTGGAGGAGAAAAAGTTGGATTTTCTCAGATCCAAACACACTAGGCTATTCACCTCAGCTAAGTGCACCTCCTGGTAAGTTTAGAATTTGATTTTGAGAATTTTCATTTTTCGATCATTTTCCTAGCTCTAGGTAAAATATGTTTGCAAGCACTAAGCTTGTTGACAACCTGGAAGGTGTGGAAAACTTCCATGCCTGGAAGTATAGGATTGGACTCTTTCTTGAAGAGAATGACCTATCAAAATTCATCAAAGGAGAAATTCCAGAACCCAACGATGCTGCAGAAAAAGCCATGCATCAAAAGGACACAATCAGGGCCAAAAGAATCATTGCAAATTCAATCAAAGACCACCTGATTCCTTATGTGTCATCTAATAAGACTCTAAAATAAATGTTTGATGCCTTGACCAAACTGTATGAAGGAAAGAACATAAACCGAAAGATCAATCTAAGAACTCAACTGAAGAATACAAGGATGCAGAAAGGAGAAACAATTCAGGAATATTTCTCCAGAATCTTAGAATTCAAAGGACAGTTAGAAGTGATTGGAGATACCTTAGACGAAGACAAACTCATAATTATATCCCTAAATGGTCTCACAAGACCTTGGGATGCATTCATCCAAATGATATGTGCTAGAACAAAGAAACTGAAGTTTGATAGTCTATGGGAAGAATGCATCCAAGAAGAAACAAGAGTAGCTTACCATGAAGCACTACTAGCAAGAGATGATGATCAATCCCTAGCTACTCACACCAAAAGAGGAAGGAAGAAACCCTACTTCCAAAAGGAGACTCATATAGAGTGTCAAACACCAAACAAATTCAATAATAAAGAATCTCATCCAAGGATATTTTAGAAGAAAGGACAATGAAGGGAAAGAGATTACTCATCTGTACAATGCTATCATTGTGACAAGATGGGACACATTGCAAAATTTTGTCTAGCCAGACGAGAAGAATACAAGATAAAACATAAGAGGCACCAAGCCCATGTAGTCGAAGATGAAGAGCCATCTGCAAAGATGATAAGAGAGCAGATCAAAGACCATGTCTTAATCTCGGCCCTCTCAGGATCTATAACACCTGGAGAGGATGCTTGGCTCATTGATAGTGGTGCATCCAAGCACATGATGGGACAAAGGTATATTCTCTCTTGTATCTCAAAAAATAAGTTTTCTCAAAAAGTGATACTTGGAGATGATTACCAATATCCCATCAAGGGAGTGGGAGAATCAAACCACAAACTGAATTCAGGGAATTCACTAAAAATAAAGGATGTACTGTATGTACCAGGTTTGATAACAAACCTACTCTCCATTTCAGCTTTAGAAAAGAAAGGCTTCAGAGTTTCCTTTATATATGGAAAATTTCTTATGTGGGCTAAAGGAGAAACCTTAAATGAAGCAATCATCATTGGAAGTGAAGAAAATGTCTTGTATAAACTAAAGGGTCACTCAGAGGCTGCCATGACCCACACCATTGAAAACTCATGTGAACTTTGGCATAGAAGATTAGCTCACATCAACTACAAGGCTCTACCATACATATGCAAAGCAGTCATAGGTTTACCAGAACTCAAGGTTGACCATGAAGGCATATGCAATGGATATGCACAAGGGAAGAACATCAAGAACCCTTTTTCGAAGAGAGACAACAAAGCATAAGGAGTCCTAGAGCTCATTCATTCAGATGTATGTGACCCAATGCCATCATCCTCCATTAGTGGGTATGTATATTATGTATTATTTATTGATGATTATTCTCGTAAGACCTGGGTATATTTTTTGAAATCTAAAGATGAAGTGTTCAACAAGTTCAAGGAATTCAAAGCCTTGATAGAGAATCTTTCT
>ML785001.1:140224-198801 GCA_009831015.1 Picea engelmannii
AAGGAGGTTTCCCCCTCGAAGAGGCTTATTATCTGAAATTATCTCAGTTTCAAGGCATTGAGTACTTTTCTTGAGGTTTTTCCATGCTATATTGATGTTTGGTTCTTAACAAAATTTCTCTGGTGGACGTAGCCCACACTAGGTGAACCACGTATATCTATGTCTCTATTGTATTGTGTATCTTCTGTGTTTTATTTCCACATTTTATTTTATTTTATTGCTATGTGATCCTTTTTTTCTAACACAGATGGCCCCAAATATATGAGAAAGATCCTAACTTCACCACCACCTACCATATATTGGGTGCAAACACAACTGTCACTAATTTCCATCTCGAGGATGAATTTTTGTGCTATCTGGGCCATCTCAGTGTTCCACAAAGTGAGTCAGAAAAGTTGTTTGGGGAAGCCCAGTGCCTCCAAGTATATTAGGTCTTGCACTACATGCACTATTACCAAACTAACCACTAAGAAACAAGACCTATACACCCCTCTACCTACTTTTGACAAGCCTTTGGAATACATCTCAATGGACTACATGTTGGGCCTTCATTCCACCAAGCAGGGAAATGACTGTGTTTTTGTGGCTGTTGATAACTTTTCCAAGATGGTGATTATGGTCGCCTAGAAGAAGAGTATCACAATAGAGTCCACTGCCAATCTCTTCTTTGAATGAGTGTGGGAACATTTTTGGATACCACAAACCATTATCTCATATCAGGATAATTGGTTCCTCAACACATTTTGGTTGATCCTTTGGTCACTATTGGACACCAAGCTCACCAAATCCACTACCTTCTAACCCCGGATGGATGGACAAACTGAGGTCATCAACTGGATGAGCATGCATATACTGTGCATGTACAATTCCAAGAACCCCCACACATGGGATGAGAGTCTGCCCTAAATTAAACACAACCAGAACAAAGCGATACATAGATCAACATGCCACATCCCCTTTCAGGTGGGGTTGGGATTTCAACCATTGTCTTCCATGGATGTTGTACTACCCCTTGAATCCACCCAAGAAGACTCGTCCCATGCTCAAACTGAAGCTGAAAAAGCCACCTGGTTCATTGAGAAGATCCAACACCTATGCCAATAGGTTCAAGATATTTTACAGAAGTCCAATCCCAATTAAAAGTAGTGTCATGATCGACACCGGGTGCCACACAAGTTTTAGGTGGGAGACCAATTTTGGTTGCACTTGCAGAAAAAAATCCTTACAGGTTCCCATCATACGATTTGTCCACTCTGCTGTGGAACTTACACCATCACCAATGTTGTGGGAGAAAATGATTTTGAGTTCAATATCCCCCCCTTCCTTGGCTTGCACACAATGTTCAATGTGAAACTCCTTCGGCCATATTTTCCACCATTATTGGATACCTCAGAGATAAAAGAACAATTGACACCAATAGAGCTCAACCCGACTGCATGGAATATGCATCCACTAATTAGATCATGTTCACATCGGTCAAGGGAACTCACCAATAGAGGATCCATCTTTATTGGGTTGTCAAAGTAGGGCAGCTCCTGCACCAAGGCAAGTGGTTCACTTGGGGCCAAATTCAGTATAAATTTCCTCATATGTTTGGGGGAACTCAATGCCATGGAGACCATTGATTCCTAAGGGGGTAGTATTGATCCAGGTGGATATCGGTGGCCACCCACCTATTCCAACTGGATCATCTTAATAATTTTCCAATTTGGCAATTTTTTCCTAGTTTTTGGGTCCTGAACTTCTGGGGTCGTTTTGAGGCCCTAAACAACATTTTTATAGCTCACCACAATCAATCTAAAGAAAAATTCAAAGTTTTATGACATAATGTGTATTCCTCGGATATACATTTCCAATGGGCTATCATGCACCTAAAACGAAGATCGTATGCAAAAGTTAATACCTAGGGAAGTTGAAGTACCAACTTACCCCAACATGGCCCACATGAATCTTGGCGCTTCATATCCTAGGGTTAGGTTTTTGGATGTCTAGGTTTTTAGAATTCATGTTTATTGTAAAAAGGTTTTTAGAGCCTCATTGTACTCATCTTCTTGCGAATGAGCGCAGTCATCACATCTATTCTTAGAGATAAGATGTCACCATTCTAGCAAGATTGTTTCAGTTTTCATTTTACAGTTTCAACATATTTCCTTATTAATAGAAGCCAATATTTATTGTATCTTTGTTATTATTCATTAAATATCTGTGTTAATAATATACACCTACATTCATTTCGTTTTTCTCATAAAATCTAGATCACATGGAGTTTGGATCAACTATCCCTCATGTACATAGGGTCATCTAGCTCAATAACACAGAGTCTAGATCAACAACCGATCATGTACATAGGGTCATCCAGCTCACTAACACAGAGTTTGGATCAACGACCACTTATGTAGAACTAGGAAACTAGCCTAAAGCTAGTCCTTCTGGTTGGCACACCAAGCATCCAACCCACAATGTCTGAGCATCTAACTATGAGGGTTAGGGGATCTAGTGCGCACACACTACCCATCTATCCCAAGCCTAGGAAACACCTCCAACCACATAGGTTGGCCCTCTATATTGAAAATTTGGGAAAATCGCCAGCCCCGAAGGCTCAAAATCTGTTGACCTTGTGAGAGGTCATGTTGACTCGTGCCAAAGTCAGTAACGTGCATGTAAACAACCACCCGTTGCTTCCACACTTTGCAAGCTACTACCCCAAGAGTCTCATATGTCATTCATTAATCCCTTTTATGAGGGATGTCCTATTGGACCACGCCAAGCTTGTCCCTGAAGTACACAAACTTCACCCTTCATAGAAGCTTGGTCAGCACATCTGCTATCTACTCATCTATAGAAAAATATTGAAGCTTCATTGCTCCCTTCTGCACCATATCTATGATATAATGGTACCTTGACGCAACCCTGCTCTCACAGCACGCAGTCGCTCCGCTAGGACCTTCACACTCTTCGGCCCGAAGAGTCGATGCTCTTCCACTCCTCTCGGGAGTTCTACCCACAGTCTACTCAGTACTCTTCCCTGCACGTGCTATCGGGAGATCGGACCTCGCGAGATCGCGAAACCCACGGTGCTGCCCCGGGGGAAGCAACCCCGATATCTCGATGGTCAAAGGTCAACCTCGGGGAAATTCCACTCGCGGCGCGAACCTTGACCTCTCAACTCCCCGAGTACC
Organism: Picea engelmannii; assembly: GCA_009831015.1. Lineage (NCBI taxonomy): Eukaryota > Viridiplantae > Streptophyta > Pinopsida > Pinales > Pinaceae > Picea > Picea engelmannii. The sequence continues at coordinate 143,404 of ML785001.1, forward strand.
GAGACTCCGATGTCACGCGAGCACACCACCTGGACTCCACTCTACTCCGTCACCTTCGGGACTTCGCGGATCGCGGAATCCACGACTCCAAGTCTTTTGCTGCTGAAATCCCCGAATGCCGAATCCCCGATGCCCCGGATTCATGCCACCTGTCCCTCCAGGAATTGATGGTCCCGAATCAAATCGGGGGATCGCACTTCGCGGATTCGACGTGCATGCGATCCTTACGCTCACCAATCCCGATTTACCGATGCGCGATGACCAAGAATTCTTCCTCTGCCTGAGGGTTAACTACCCTGCACTTTCTCTCTGATCCAATGATCCACGGAACCTTGCGGATCTGCGCTTACGATTTAAGTTGCCGATTCTCTTCCTCTATGAAGAGATCTCCTCACCACCTTCACTGGGGATTTTAGACCCTCAACAGGTCCAAGGTGCTATCCCTCCCGAGCTTTTGCCAACTCGAGCTTCTTCAGGGGTTTCTCGAGCACGTTCCCTACATTCGACCCTCGTCCTCTTCTCCCAAATGATGGAGTCTCCCAGTTCTGGGCGCTCACGCTCTTGAGAACTGCTACCTCCTCTTCTCAGTCTTGCCGCTGAGACTCACCCTCGATCTGCACTCACCTGCACGTTCGAATATCTCAAATTCACTCTGGGACCAAGAGAACAAGAGTCTAACTTCTTGGCCTCCTCGACGCACTCTATGCGGAGGTTCTTCTCTGCACTCGATGCAGGAATCCCATGGCCTAAGCAGAGAAACAATTGAAACTCATTCTCGCAGGTTTCTAACCTGATATGCAATCACATAAGCAGCATATAACAGATACGCATAAAAGGAAGCAAGTAAACAAAAGCACAACATTAACAACACAAAGGTGTCAAACACATCCATGGCAATTGAATCACAGCTCTTCTATTAATTCAATGACTATACATGGAGGGTTTCTGCACAAGCTTTCTTCCGTGCTCTGTTCTCTGCTTGCTCTCAATGCTGAATAATACAATATGTGAATAATAATATAATTACACAAGGAGGGTGCCTATATTCGTTTTCCCTCCTGGAAAGATGAAACTGTCTAATCTACAGCTAACCCTATCTACCAGCATTAATAGCTGTTAAATGTCTCCTTATCTATCTATATTACAAATGCGCTTTCTTTGAATGCCTTTAGTAAACGACGGCGCAACAATACCAAGATGAAATTCAAAATCAAAAAAGGTTTGCTGGCTTGTCCAGTTGTACGTTCTCTTTCTCCTCGCGCTGGTTCACATGAGGTATCGCGGATGTTCTCGTGGATGCTCCTGCATCATACTCCTCGGCTCAAAATTTCATGGGCTCCCATCCATGAGCTATTGCACGGTGTGACCATGCTTTTGTATTTCTGCGTCTGTCTCCCAGCTGGCATCCTCCACTGGGTGGTTCTTCCATTTTACCAGGTATTCAAAGTATTGTTTCCTCCTGGTTTTTCGGCCTATTCTTTTGTCCAGTATGCATTCCATCTTGGGCTTCTGTGCAACTAGCAACTGCTTCTGCCACTGGACCACTGGCTCATCAGTTCTAGTGTCTGGTTCATCCATTTTATACTGGTATAAATCCGATATGTTGAAGATCGGAGATATCCCAATGTTTCCTGGTAACTCAAGCTCATAGGCATTCTCTCCGAATTTCTTGAGAATTCGGCACGGCCCGATCTTCTTCATTTTAAGCTTGTTATATGTTCCTCGCGGGAACCTTTCTTTCCTCAAATGTGCAAGAACCAAATCTCCAACTTCAAACTGGAGTTGCCTCTTCCGTTGATCGGCTCTGCGCTTATATTCTTGGTTCGACTTCTGCAGCCGCTGCTTCACCTTTTCGTGAAGTTCTTGCATCGCCTCAGCAAATTCTTCTGCCCTTGCGCTGCTAGTTTCTGCCTGTTCTGGCTCCCTGAGCTTAGACACTCCTCTTGGCTGTGTCCCATACAAAATTTGAAATGGGCTCTTACCTGTACTTCGATTCACTGAATCGTTGTACGCGAATTCTGCCTGTGGTAGGACTTGATCCCAACTGGTGTGATTTTCCATCACTAGACTTCTCAACAGATCTCCTAAGCTCCTGTTGACCACTTCGGTCTGCCCATCTGTCTGTGGATGGTATGCTGAGCTGAACGCTAAGTTCATCCCCAGCTTTTTCCATAGCGTCCTCCAAAAATGACCTATGAACTTTGTGTCCCGATCTGAGACAATGCTCTTGGGCAATCCATGCAATCTGACAATTTCTTTAAAGAACAAATTCGCGATGTGGGTCGCATCGCTCGTCTTATGACACGGGATAAAATGCGCCATCTTCGAGAACCTTTCCACCACAACAAAGATGGAATCAACACCCCTCTGCGTTCTCGGTAATCCCAACACAAAATCCATACTGATTGCCTCCCACGACCTCTCAGGAATGGGTAACGGTTGATATAATCCAATGTTCTGTTTTCGGCCCTTCGCGTGTTGGCAAATGCGACACCTGTCAACAAATCGCTTCACATCTGTGCGCATGCCTGGCCAAAAATATGATTCGCTCAGCTTGGCAAAAGTTTTGTCATGCCCGAAATGACCTGCTAAGCCCCCACTGTGTTTTTCTTTCACCAAATTCTCCCTCATAGAGCAATCTGGAATACATAGCTGATTTCCTTTGAACAGCAATCCATCCTGTACTAAGAAATCTATCCACGGGCTCCTATCCCTGAGCACCGGATTCTCAGCCGCTTCGTATGCTTCCCCAAAATCAATATCACCTGCATACATATTTTTCAAATTTTCAAAACCCAATGTTTTGACTCGGAATTCCTGCAACAATAGGCATTTCCTACTCAGGGCGTCAGCAACCTTGTTCGCAGTCCCTGAAATGTGCTTGATCACAAATGTGAAGTTCTGCATATACTCCATCCACTTCGCATGCTTCTGATTCAGCTTCTCCTGCTGACTTACAAATTGCAATGCGTGGTTGTCACTGTACAACACAAACTCTTTGGGCATCAGATAGTGCCTCCACTTTTTCAATGCCTGGACAACGGCATAGAACTCTTTGTCATATGTGGAGTACTTAAGCTTCGCATCATCCAGCTTCTCGCTGTAATATGCCACAGGTCTATCCTCCTGACTTAGCACTCCTCCGACAACATATCCACTAGCGTCACACTTTACTTGGAAGGTCTTCTGAAAATCTGGCAGAACCAAAATTGGCTGCTCGGTTATCTTCTGCTTCAACAATTTGAAGCTTCTTTCAGCCTCAGCTGTCCACTGAAAATTTTTATGCCGCTTCTTGACCGTATCCATCATTGCAGCACTAATTCCACTGAAGTTTCGAATGAACTTCCTGTAGAAGCTTTCCAAGCCATGAAAACTCCTCACCTCAAAAATGTTTCTCGGCGACGGCCACTTCCTGATCACGTCCACCTTCTCAGGATCCATCTTTAACTCATTCGCCGAAATTACAAAGCCCAGGTATATGAGTTCTGTCTGCATGAACGAGCATTTTTTCAAATTAATCAGCAGCTTCTCCTGCTGTAATATCCTCATCACCATGGCCAAATGCCTCAAGTGTTCAGCCTTGGTCTTGCTGAAGATCAAAATATCATCAAGGTACACCACCACAAATTTGCCAATGAATTCCCGCAGGACTTCATTCATTAGCCTCATAAAAGTGCTGGGTGCATTTGTAAAGCCAAACGGCATGACCAGCCATTCGTACAAACCCTCGTTTGTCTTGAATGCTGTTTTCCACTCATCTCCTTCTCTCATTCGGATCTGATGGTATCCGCTCTTGAGATCAATTTTTGAGAAATAAGTTGCCCCGCTCAGGCAATCCATCAAATCGTCCATCCTCGGCAATGGGAACCGATACCTGATGGTGATCTTATTTATTGCCCTGGAGTCTGTACACATCCTCCAGCCTCCGCCCTTCTTCGGACTCAGTACGGTCGGAACAACACACGGACTAAGGCTCTCTCTCACCAGTCCCTTATCTTGCAGTTCCTGAACCTGCCTCTTGACCTCCTCGTTCTCCTGAGGTGTCAACCTGTATGCTGCCTTATTTGGCAAACTCGCTCCAGGTATGAGGTCAATGTGATGACTCACACTTCTCACTGGTGGCAATGAACACGACAGTTCATCCACGATGATATCAGCGAACTCTCCCAGCAGTTGCTGAATCTCCTCAGGTAAGTCGTCCACCCTTGTGCTCGTCAAGACAACCCGCGGCTTCCGGACAACAAGGAACTGTGGATCCTCCTTCTTCTCCAGTTCTGTGAGAAGCTCCTTCCCACTCATAAGAAGTATCGTGCTGCTAACTTCTGGCTTCACCTCCTTATCTTTCATCGGCAACAGCGTATGTGATTCCCCATCCTTCTTCAGGGTGTATGTGTTCATTCTCCCATCATGAACAACATGCCTATCATACTGCCATGGTCTACCCAATAGTACATGACAGACATCCATGGGAATGACATCACACAGAATCTCATCCCTATAATTACCCATTTTAAAATTTACCAAGCATTGTTTTGTAACACGTACCTGGTGTCCTTTTTGCAGCCATGTCACCTTGTATGGACTCGGGTGCTTGCGTGTTTTCAGCTCTAATTTTTCCACCATCTCGGTCGAAACGAGATTGTCTGTGCTTCCACTGTCCACTATGACCTTGCACTTCCAGCCCTGGGTCTTGCAAGTCGTTCGGAACAGTTGACATCTCTGCGCTGAGCTGTCCACCTCTTTCTCAGGTTTTAGGAGAACCTTGTGCACTGTCAGCGATTTTCCACTTCCAGTGTTCTCATCCTCCACGTCCTGCCTCTGAGCCTCAACGACGTGCGTATTTCCTCTGTCCACCTTCCTGTCTGGACAGTCCACGGCTTTGTGTCCGTCTTTACCACATGTAAAACATGTGATAATTCCTCCTCTGCCTCTTCCTCTGCCTCGGGCACGAGGAAATGCGTTGGCATCAGCATATCCTCCCTGCTGATCCTCTTGCTGCCTCCTCGGCTCAAAATTTTGCTGTCTCTGCTGTGAGGTACCACCTCTTTCAGCTCTACCTTGAGGTCCCTTCCAATCCTCCTTGGGATCTTGTGTTCTCTCCTGAACAATAGCTTTTCCTCATGGCTGGCTTCTGCCTCGGCCTCGCTGAGCTTGCTTGCGGCTCAACTTTTCTTCTGCTTTCAGGGCCATTTGATACGCATCTTCAACTGTGCGTATAGTCAACATGCTCAGTTCATCCTGAATATCGTACCTGAGACCATTCAGGTATCTGGCCACCTTTTTGTCATCACTTTCCCGATGACCAGCTCTAATGTTGAGCCTGTAGAATTCCTTGGTGTACTCCTTCACCGTCATCAACTTCTATCTCAGGTTCTGCATACGCCTGAACAGTGAAATCTGGTAGTCCCTCAGAATGAACTTTGCCTTCAACTTGGCGATCATCCGATCCCAGCTTTTTATCTTCTGTTTGCCTTTGGAACATCTGTCTGCCTGCAGCTCGTCTCACCATAAGGCTGCGTGTCCCTTCAGCTTGGTGACCGCATGTCTTATTTTCTTATCCTCTTCGATATCCTCATAATCGAAGTAGGTATCCATCGCTCGGATCCAATCCAACAATTCCTCAGCATTTAGACTCCCCTCATAAGTCGGGATGTCCATTTTCGTCTTCGAGCTCATTCTGGAAATGGCTTGTATCAACCTCTCGGTCGAGGCATCTACTGCTGAGACTTCCTCTTCAGCATGTCCAACTTCCTCCTCAATCTCAGGATCACTGAATTCCTCTCCGTCGAATCCACGCCTTTGGGTAGTCTCCATATCCTTGAGTCTCGCTCTGAGATCTCGAATCTGACGTTCCATCTCAGTATTCCCTGCTGGATTCTCTGGCCGCCTGCCTCTCCTCCGGGCATCCCTGTCTTCCCGATCAGGTGACTGTCTCTCTCTCCTGGGCGGCATTATGTCTGCTGCTCCCTGTTACCTGAACAAAGAGAACTCCCTAGCCTTGCTCTGATACCACTTTGACGCAACCCTGCTCTCACAGCATGCAGTCGCTCCGCTAGGACCTTCACACTCTTCGGTCCGAAGAGTCGATGCTCTTCCACTCCTCTCGGGAGTTCTACCCACAGTCTACTCAGTACTCTTCCCCGCACGTGCTATCGGGAGATCGGACCTCGCGAGATCACGAAACCCACGGTGCTGCCCCGGGGGAAGCAACCTCGATGGTCAAAGGTCAACCTCGGGGAAATTCCACTCGCGGTGCAAACCTTGACCTCTCAACTCCCCGAGTACCGAGACTCCGATGTCACGCGAGCACGCCACCTGGACTCCACTCTACTCCGTCACCTTCGGGACTTCGCGGATCGCAGAATCCACGACTCCAAGTCTTTTGCTGCTGAAATCCCCGAATGCTGAATCCCCGATGCCCCGGATTCGTGCCACCTGTCCCTCCAGGAATTGACGGTCCCGAATCAAATCGGGGGATCGCACTTCGCGGATTCGACGTGCATGCGATCCTTACGCTCACCAATCCCGATTTACCGATGCACGATGACCAAGAATTCTTCCTCTTCCTGAGGGTTAACTACCCTGCACTTTCTCTCTGATCCAATGATCCACGGAACCTCGCGGATCTGCGCTTACGATTTAAGTCGCCGATTCTCTTCCTCTATGAAGAGATCTCCTCACCACCTTCACTGGGGATTTTAGACCCTCAACAGGTCCAAGGTGCTATCCCTCTCGATCTTTTGCCAACTCGAGCTTCTTCAGGGGTTTCTCGAGCACGTTCCCTGCATTCGACCCTCGTCCGCTTCTCCCAAATGATGGAGTCTCCCAGTTCTGGGCGCTCACGCTCTCGAGAACTGCTACCTCCTCTTCTCAGTCTTGCCGCTGAGACTCACCCTCGATCTGCACTCACGTACATGTTCGAATATCTCAAATTCACTCTGGGACCAAGAGAACAAGAGTCTAACTTCTTGGCCTCCTCGACGCACTCTATGCAGAGGTTCTTCACTGCACTCGATGCAGGAATCCCACGACCTAAGAAGAGAAACAATTGAAACTCATTCTCGCAGGTTTCTAACCTGATATGCAATCACATAAGCAGCATATAACAGATACGCATAAAAGGAATCAAGTAAACAAAAGCACAACATTAACAACACAAAGGTGTCAAACACATCCATGGCAATTGAATCACAGCTCTTCTATTAATTCAATGACTATACATGGAGGGTTTCTGCACAAGCTTTCTTCCGTGCTCTGTTCTCTGCTTGCTCTCAATGCTGAATAATACAATATGTGAATAATAATATAATTACACAAGGAGGGTGCCTATATTCGTTTTCCCTCCTGGAAAGATGAAACTGTCTAATCTACAACTAACCCTATCTACCAGCATTAATAGCTGTTAAATGTCTCCTTATCTATCTATATTACAAATGCGCTTGCTTTGAATGCCTTTAGTAAACGGCGGTGCAACAATACCAAGATGAAATTCAAAATCAAAAAAGGTTTGCTGGCTTGTCCAGCTGTACGTTCTCTTTCTCCTCGCGCTAGTTCACATGAGGTATTGCGGATGTTCTCGTGGATGCTCCTGCATCATCCCTGATCTCGATATGCTTCAACTTATCATAAAACAACAGGTCCTTTGACAAATTCACACAACTCAGGTTGTTGCAACATATACAAGTCACCTTCAACTCCAGATCAAAAAATCCTACAAGCAAATTCCGAAGCCACACTGCTTTACTGCTAGCTGAAAACACTACTAAATACTCTGCCTTAGTCATCCTGAGTGCCACACTAGTATACTTCATGTTGAAACATGAGATCATAGTTGATCCCAAGCCAAAGAAACATCCATATATACTCTTTCAGTCTGCGACACTACCGGCTCAATCTAAATCAGTATAGCCTTGTAGGCTTAAGTCACGATCTGAAACAGATCTAAGTCCAAATTTTATCATACCCTTTAGGTACCTTAACACATGTTTTTCCATAATCAAGTGAACATGTCTTGGTTCGACCATATACTAACTCAAAGTGTTCACCGCAAAGCATATATCATGCCTAGTGTTTGTCAAATACATCAACAAACCCATCATCTATCTATACATGGTGGCATCCACTGTCTCTAATGATGTATCAAACAATAACTTTAGATTCATCACCATTGGTGTAGGCATGGCTTTACAATCCATCATTATGAATCTCTTCAAAATATTTAGAACATATTTTCCTTGGCACAAGAAAATATCATCTGGTTTCTACCACACCTATAGACCCAAGAAATAATGCATCATACCCAGGTCTCTCATCTCGAACTCTGATGCAAGATTTCTCTTGCACTCAACGATGCGTTTCTCATTCTTTGTTAGAAAGAGGTAATCCAATATCAAAGGGAAACCAATCCCATGCTCATCAAAATAATTGTCTTGCATATCCTGCCCTGGGTGCCTTCTTAAGCCCGTACAAAGATTTCTCCAATCTGTAGACATGAGACTCCTTCTCATGTATCTTGGGGCTACTCTATGTGCACTTTTTCTGACTACTGGAGTAATTTTCTCATCATAATATTCTCCCTCTTGTTGGGAGAATCATTTGGACACAAATCAGGCTTTGTACATCTCTATGTTTCCGTCAACAACATATTTGATCTTGTAGATCAATTTGAAAGTCACCACTGACTTTCCTTCTATTCACAAGGCAAAAATCCATATCCTAGTCCTTCTGACTAGCTTCATCCTCTATCATTGAAACAAGGGAATATTCCAAGGAGGTCTCATATCTCTTCGAATCCTCTGAAGCTTCAATCTAGCCTCCTCAATGCATAGCACCTGTCTGTCAGTCATGGAAGACATCTATCTTTCCCATCTGAATTTGAGGAGAAATACTTTTTGAATGAAAGTCTCTAAGCCATTGAATTTCTATGAGATCATAATCAGTCTAAGTCTCCATGCTCCTTATGAAAATTGACTCCCTTTGAATATATATAATCTCCGGAGCCATATTCTCCTTCTGTATGTGATGATCTTCTATGAATTCTAATCTCGTATGAATGGTCTAGGGGAGGCTTTTCCTCCCTATTGGATCATGATGGCTGACTCTCTATGAACTCTATCTCCTTCTAAGATGGTACTTGGTGTGGCCTCCTTCCTCACCACTGGTGGAACCATTTTCTCCTTCTCATGATATGGCTCCTCAATGCTATATATCTTTGCATCCTGCAAAGTGTCACAGGACCATGTTGGTCTCTTCTTGGTTACTACAATGATTCTAGGTAGGCTCTTCTAGATCTACTAACTCTTCCTGATGATATGAAGAGTGATCAACTGAACTAGAGGAATTTGTTTGGTCATATTTGGAGCTTTGTGCTCCTTACAATCAATCTCCATATGAGATACTCTATATCTCGCAAAATTACCCTTCTTTATAGAATGTTTTAACTTCGTCCTCTCTTTTTTTTTGGTACAAGGATGTATACGGTCGTGTATACAACTTCTTATTTGGATAGTCTTCTCCATGTCTCAAACTAGAGACCATCTAATATGTTGCCTCTTGCAACCGTCACTATATCTCCCCTCAGAGTTATCACCTGTGACCTGGTTGAAACATACCAACAACAAGGGAAAACAATAGACAAGAATAATAATAAAAATGAGAACAATTGTCACAATAACACCTTCTCAGAGCTATCACTTGTGACTTTCCTAGAACAAGAGCCAAAATAAAAATGCAATAATAAGAAAAAGGAACAACACTCTTTGACTGTTGTGACCAATCATTCCTCCATGGTAGCCTTCCTGAGACAAGAGCAACAAGAGAAAAATTATTTCCAATATAATAGCATTTTCATAAGAACATATCTATGTTAACAAGAATTAAAAAAAAACAAAACAATTTCATGGTAATCATTATAGCATCACCAAGGTGACTTGCCTGGAAGAAAAACAAGAAATATCTCCTAGAGGAGATGTTAGTTGATCTTGCAAACAAGTACAATAAAAATTTATATCAATAGTACTCATATGCTGCCAAGTATTCATTGTATCTAGCAGTAATAAAACCTTTCAAAGATTGTTGTCACAACTATAGTGTTTACTTGTAATATAGTGATTGTCAAACTTGATATGTGCAAATTGGAAACTTATCAATTTAATCAATCAAACCTAGAACCCAAAGTCTTATATTCAAGAATGAGTGTTTCTTCTTTTCTTCCGAGTCTCCTTCACTCAAGATGACAAGTATTCTCTCCAACCCTTCCCCTATACTAAGACAATATGCTTTCTTGAAAGAAATCCGAGTTAGGGAATATAATGAAAATAAAATCTAAAAAAATCAACCTTAATCAATATAATATTTTTACTAAAGTTAGTTTATGACTTTAACTTTGACCAGAGGTTTAGCTTCAAAAGATCAAAATACAACTAAATTTTCATAAGATCACAATAATGTCATAATTGCTAGAGTCATATCAAAACAATCAAACCTGAAGTGCATTGTTCCTCTAAATGTGTTGGATCTAAGATCCCTCTGGATCTACAATGTTTTCTTGGAAAAAAAGATCCCTTCTCCTGCAAGCACCCTCAAGAGAAGGGATGTTTTTTTAGGTAGTGACACCATCCAATAGTGGTGGCAAGCAATGACGAACCCAAAAAAAAAATTCAAAGTGCTCCAACTTGCAATATGAAAATAGCTGGAGATCTACTAGGGCGGGGCGCACTAGGAAACTTAAAATTAGGCCCAACACTTCACTGAAAGTGCCTGATGAATTTGGGTTACGGTTTGTTGCATCTCGAAGACCAGAAACCCTAACTGCTAGAAGAATGGATAGAGAGTTGATCTAGGGAAATAATAATTTCAGCATCCTTTCAACGAGTTATCAAAAACTTCACTGGACCAGAGGAACTGCAATTGGAACTGCAATTGGTACTGCATCTGGTGTTGCAACTAGTGTTGCAACTAGTGCTGCAACTGGCACTACAACTGGTGCTGCAACTTTGGAAGATTTTAGATCTGATCTGGAGAAAATATGCTCCCTCCTTAGGTGACCTTATTAGTGGGTTCAGTAATTTCTCAACGAGCTTGACAATGAGGGAAAATGAGGATCTTCCTTCTAGTAGTTAGACTGTTATGAAGGAAACCATCTCTGAAACCATGTTAAAATTTTGGTATGCTCGTTTAACCATAAACAATGTCACATCATTGTCATCTAACCATAGGAATTCACATATGTCACCCACAAGCATAATAAACTTTTCTTAGATAGAATGATTCTGACAAGTCCACACTAGAACCAGCAGGTAAACTAAGAAAGACTGAGAATACTCCATGACAATTGTTGCACTACTCTCTCCAAACTTGCGCCTCATTGTGGTGTAGCTACATCTCCTTAGAATTGTGCACTAGTTGAGTGAGTGAGTGAGAGTTTCCAAATGAACTAAGGCACATCCTTATTTATAATATCCTGCCCAAGTGACTTTTCCAAGTGGGGTCAACTTCTTTTTTGGGTGTTTTCTATTTCTTTATTATTATTCTCCTTCGGCCGACTTCTATTCTAGGGTAATTCCACATCTGTTTAATGGTTCTCTTACTTCCAAAATATTCTACTCTAAGTACAAAGGTTATATTGGATGTTAATACCTCCCAAAGATACCAAAACATCGACAATGGGGAGTACCCCTTGTTGTTGTAGGGAAAATTTAGACCCATCAATGAAATTGGTGCTAGAAGGAGGGCCATCTTTTATGGGTTATATAAATGATTTACATAACCGAAATTAGTCTTCGGGAAATAACCCCAATCCTTCTCTATTTCCTAGATTTGAATCTAAACAAGAATTTACCTATGAAGATTCAAAGCCTAATTTCAAAAGTGCCTCCGACAATCCAGAAACACACACTAAAACTTGGTTCCAAATACCATGAGAAGAATTCTATGAAACTTGTAGAATTACACATACTTACGTCAAGTTCTTGGTAAGATACCAACTACCTCTGACCTTCCCAGGAGGAAATAAACTTGTATGGAAATACCAAAGACACATCATGATATTTATGTTGACTCCATAGATGATCTTATCAAAACTGCTTTGCAAGAAGTCCAAGGACCCTTGATTCGAGCTACATGTTTCCTTGTTGAACCTGAGGACGATCTCGAAGGTGAACACCCTGAAATTGTTTTAGAACAAATAATGGGGGGAAATAGAAATGATAGAGAAGTTATCCCACGTTGCAGAGATCAAGATGCTCTAAACTTAGCTAGAATGTTACATGAAATGTCAAGAAAATATAACAAAGTCCTTCCAAAATTTGATCCAGATAAACCCAAGTCAAAAAACGCTTCTTTCTAACCACTCATCTACTAAATTTCCAACATGATGACATTGTTTGTAATTTGTTTACTTATACCTTTTAAGGCAAGGCATATACTTGGTATTTCATCCTACCAGTCAGATCTATATCTGAGTGGGGGGTAACATCATGAAGGTAGGTAACACTTTTGTGAGAATGGGGGGGGGGGGCAGGAATTGTTAGAATCATTTTTTCAGTCAAAGTTTTGAACTTTCAGCTGGAAAACATACACTTTTTGGCCGAAACATTGCATGTCAAATCGAACGACATCCTCATCTTTTGTGTAACAAAAACGATAGTCATTTGTTTTTTCTCCGACAACAAAAAGTTAGGACAAAAACATACATTATATATGACCAACATTTCGTTACACTGTTACTTTACAGACATTGTAGGTGATCATTGGTGGATTAGTAAGTATTGGCGTTGGTGGAAATGTTGGCATAGGGCATTTGTGAAAATGTTGGCATGGAGCGTTGGTGGAAAATCCAAGCATTTTTTAGATTTTTACAAATATTTTATATGGTTTCTTGTTTGAATTTATGGGAATTTATAGTATTTGACTCTGTGCCATTCACATATGGACTCTGTTCCATTCACACAAAGACTCTATCCATTTAGAAAGAGTCCATATGAACTATGTTTGAATGGACAAAATATTTGTGCGAATAGCACTGAGTCCATATGGACTCTGTGCCATTCGGACATAGTCCATATGTAATATGTCAATCTTCCAATTTAGAACTCTGTATTTGATCTCCAATATTTCCATAGACTTCTCCATGAACCTATACAGGTTTGATAATGGTACATGTTATCGCAGAAGCTATAGGTTGGGAAAATATTGACCTAACCACCAAATGGAGACAACTAGGAGGCCACCTACCCACTATCACCTTAGGCAGGTGTCCTCGTCACTTTAGAGGGGAGGTAGTGACCTTAAGGGGGGGAATCCATTAAGGTCAAATCTAAATGGTATGAAGGTCTTGGAAAGTAGTCTTGCGAAGGTCCAAGGGTTTCCAAGTATGTTGAGTAACTTGTAAGTGGTGAAATACCTTGATCTGAAAATAGAAGGCTGACTTGTTATGCTATGCAAGCACCCTCTACTTCATAAAAATAAACTTTACAGGACCTTGCTTCATGTGTTAAAATATGCAAGATAAAGTTATGTGTTAAGTTCATGTATCTTCTTGTAAATGCTTATGTGTGAGAAAATGTTCTTTAAATGGTTAAATATGTACTTGAAATAAATACACAGCAACACAACTTGTAGCAAATAAACCATCAAACTCACAACAAGAACAACATGATAAAGGAGTTCACCCCACTTCGGGCTACATCTCCTTGAGCCTCCATCAATGGACTTGGCTCTCTGGGATTAATTAGTCAAAAGTTCTTTTACAAGCTACTTCTCAACTCCAATGGAAAAACAGATTGTACCATTGATATCAGAACACATAAAAACCCCAAAAATGACTAATACAACTCTGAAAACGGATCATGGCTCATCTGGGCATGACCTCTTCTACATGTGACCTTAAGCTTCCCTGAGCTTCTCTGTGGAAAAAACCCTTGTAAAAGTCCTCAAAAGCCTCTGAAACCTGTCCCAATGTGTTCAGAGCATAACAATTATCCAAACATGATTATTCAATCATAGAAAACAAACATAGGCTTACCAAAACATGTCCTCCATCAATGAGGGCTTCAAACTCCCTAGAGCTTCTTGAAACTTCAATGGTGAAAAACCTGCATAAGAAGTCTTCAAATGGACTTTATAAAAGTGCCAATGGATTCAACACATCCCAAAACCCCATAGCTGGGCTTTTACGACACCTCAATCGGCCAAAAGATGAAGAAGTTAGGCCTCCTCCATTTTCCTCCTTCAAGTTTTCTGAAACTGGTTTGCCAAAATGCACCTCTGTGTGCTTGAACCAAGAACACACTCCAAAATGTGTGTTTAAACCTAGCACCACATAACTGGATAAAATGTCGAACGGTTAGGCATGCCCAGCCCCTAACCGCCAAGACCACGGGCATATGAACAACCACCCGAAACCACGGGCTAGCGCAAAAAGGGGCTAAGTTCATAGCAAATAACACCATGACACATGGCGGGTCGGTTGAACCGTTCAAACCATAATTAAAAAATGCATCAACTGTTATACGTAGTCATATGGCAATACAATGTGACCGGGGGCTGTTATATCCACGTGCATACACATATATATGGTCACATGTAATAATAATACGACCACGGGCCATATATGAAACACCCCCCGCGTGCTCCGTGTATACATATATAAAATCGGGGTCATATATAAATGCATGCGACCGGGGCTGGGGCTAAGCCCCAGCCCGGACGCGCCCCAAACCACACTTTAATACAATTGAAATATAATTAAAACCATTAACTATACAAAGACCACAATAGGGCGCGTTGACAATGTAGAGTTAGCAAAGGCTTTGGTAAAGGGGGAGGTCTGGGGTTCAATTCCCACGGACTCCACAAACTTTTGAACAAACCATTAAACCAACAACCAATAAAGGGGTGCCATGTGGCAGCCCATGATTAGGCCACGTGGCATCATACCATTTGCCAAAAACATGCCACGTGTTGACAAATGATTCGACCACACCTGCCAACCAGAATCTGCCATGTCACTTCTGTCACTTCAGTGTACGGACATGCCACGTCATTGTACAAACATTCAAAGTCAACATCTGTATGAACTGTACGCACTGCACAGTCAGCGTCCATTTTTTTCCATGTTTGACGATTCGGACAGATCGCGATATCTCTCGCTCCCGACGTCCGTTTGAGACGAAATGAATTGCGTTGGATTTGTGATGACGAGGGCTACGTACCCATTTGTTTTGAGGCAATTCCGAGAACATTGATTTTTGGGCTAAATTTTGACCCCTGGTCCAGATTTTGATCATACCTACACAAGACACAAGAAACAAAAGCATATATTTCAATATAAATTCTATAAATCAAGTGAAATATACAAGATAAATACTAGCTAAATACTAGAAAAACTAAGATTTAAGACCAAGATACTAGCATCAAAAGACAAGGTTGTTGTAAACACTTTCTACAACAAATTATATCATCCTTCTGGCTGTAAAAATCAATGTATTACAGCAATTAAATCAACCACTGAAACTCCACCAAACCTTTCCAAAAGTGCACTAGACCAACAAAGAAAAATGTGCGAACTTTAGGCAATTTCCAATGGTTGATCAGAGAGTTATTCAAGAAATTAGAATAGGGCTTCTGCAGCCCTAATGGTTGGAGATGTAAATTTGTAACAACAATAAGAACTATCCTTTTGATGGGGACACCCTAGTGGTTGTGAGGTGCTCAAGGCACATAGAACATAATCCAAGTTGCAAAAATAAATATGACAAGAAATTATGTTTCCCAATGCAATATTTTGTTTCTCCAATACATGATTAGTGCCTTTAGTTATGGGTTAATGGGGTCAAAAAATAAGGGATAGAATTACTAAACCCTTGGTGGTGTAGATCCTCTTACTTCCCAAGATAAGTAACCTAGATAGGGTTTGAAGATGAGGGGTTTAAATCCTCTTACTTCCTCAACAAAACCCTTGCAAAATAACTTTAAAATCTTGACAATTATGGTGGAAACTAGGATAGAGGTGTATATCCTTATACTCCCTATTTAGCCTTGGCCAAAACAACCCCAAACTGAATTAAAAATGATAATAACAAATTAGAAACCATACCATTTAAGAAAAATCCTTTAACATGCCAAAGTAAACCTCCACAATAGCAAAAAAATGACCTCCAAGAGATAGCACACCATAATCATCATCAACCATAACCAAAAAACATTATTCCATAGCACAAAAGGCGAAATACTCCAAGTGTAGTGATGGGATCCTAAAATACCTCCTTTCCTTCACTTCATTTCACTATTTTATCATCATATTTGACCATAATCAATTCCCTTCACCCTTTAAAGCATACCATTTATTTAAAATATATTGATTAGAAGCATTAAAAATAAATGATGTGAGTTTTTACTTGTTAATGTACTTTACATGGTTTTAACTAATTTGTAGATGATAAACTTAGTATTATGAACATGTTTATATAGCTATACAATCTGCCGAATAGTTAAACAATGGATATCATGGGGGATGCATTCACTATATACCTTATTAAAGAGTTTGCATCATTGAAATATCAATTTAATAATATTTGTTCTTTTTGATAGGTGGACGATTGTAGAAACAAAAATGAAGGGAGATTTTTCTTTTTACAGGCAGTGAACTTCTAGCTCAATTTGTGGGAAAATGAAGCTGAATCGAAAAAATATGGCACATGGGTTTTGCGCATAATATGTCTAATTAGGTCCTGCTAGCATAGGGGCAGACCCAAGGTTTAACACTTCAACAATGCACCAACAAAACACTAACTACTGACCCTTTCGGCAACCCCTGCGAAGCAGATGAAGTCTCACCCGAGGTAGAGGAAGGGGTGGTTGCAGGAATTGGGTGTCTGCAACCTAGCTGGGACACAAATATGTTATTATAACACCTTAATAGATCACTTAGTAGTCATTATACATCAATATTTAACCTTAGTTTACAACACATATAATCCCTAATTACAGAGTATTGCAGTATTCATCCAGATCTAATATATTCAAGAACTAAGCATATCAACACATATCAGACATAGCATCTTATTCACATCATTAGGCACTAAGCTATCATATTCATCTAAGCATACATCATTACACTAAGAATAAATCATATGAGCAATAAAACATTCACAATGCACGAAGCAACCACAACACAGGATATATGTGCTTCACCCCCATCCTGGGGCTATGTCCACCAACTCTTCTTCTCTTTATTATCTTCTGTCAATCTCCTACATGCACAGAGCCACAAGATCCTACTCTGCATAGGATTGGAGATCTATGAACACTTTTCTAGATCCTCCTTCCCCAAGCTAGGTCACAACACAAAGCCTTTACACAGTCTCTTACAGTCACTTGCACTTAGCTCTGCAAGTTCTCAATATAGCATGCATAAAGAATTTGCAATTTTCACTTAGCACTTAACAAGGTACCAAGTCCCTCTATACATCATCTAGACATATATTTATACATTACAAAATGCCTAAACATGGGTAAAACCATGGGTTGACATCCCCATTCCCGTTACATAAGCCAAAAACACAAAAAACCCTAAACAAGGGGCCGATATCCCATGATCTACGCTTCGACTTGCGCTCCGCCTTCGACAACCTGTTGAAGTCCCAAAATAGGTCAAAAATGACCAAGGATCATCAAAAATTGGTCAAGGGCCAACAAGCCCCGAACACTCACCTGTGAATCATCCCGAGTCACTCTGATCTGGGCAGCTCTACCTCAAAATCCTTGAGCTTGGCTCGAGCTACTTCGACCTGCTGCTTCGTGAAGGCCTCCTGCTTGATGAACTCATGGATAAATGCTTCGTTGGTAGGTCCCTCTAAGCATTGTTCGACTGCAATGACTACTTGTTCTAGTTCTTGTCCTCGAACTTCAATCTCCTCGAACAGTTGGAAAGCCTCGTCCTAAATTGGTTGGAGCCTCTGGGTCACTTCCATGACTTTGCTCTGGATGGTGTGGACCTATTGTTGAGAAGTGCGTTGTTCTTGCGATCTCTTCATCCTTTCAACTACTGGCAGAGGTTTCAACTGGGCATGTACTGTCGTTGCTTGTTTATTTGCCTCCTTGAGCTATGACTCTAGTGTCTTCAGTTAAGGGTCTTCAGTAAGTCTCTCATAAGTCTACACACTTCTACTGTTAAGTTGTTTACATTCCAAAGCTAATGCTCTTGTCCTCTCAACTACGCTCCGAGCAGTGGATTCTCTTTGGTCTTGCATGTCCTATGGAGTGCTTGGCACTGTTCGTAGCTCTAGATGTATGATTCTCTGTTGAAGTTGTTGGATGGCTTCAACAAGTTTTGCTACTTGATGTTCCACTAGGTCTTCCTCCTTTTTCTCTATGCTTGTCATAGAGACAAGTGCTCTACTTGATACTTCTTTTACTCCAACCTACTCTGGGAGTAGTTGTTCCTTCTCTTTCTGGATCCACTCTTTCTCCTTGTCGAAATTCATTTGGAGGTTATCCTTCCCCTGTTGCGCAACTCAACGTTTCTCTATCACTTCCTCTTGTGCTTGTTTTAGGGCCATTGTGGCCTGTTCCTTTTCTTCTTGTGCATGACGAAGAAAAGCTTCAGTCGCATCATCTATTATGTGAAGTTGGGTAGGCTCTTCTCCCAACTCTGGTTCTTCCAATGGTGGGGGCGCAGTGGATAATGCGTGGCTGGAGTGAAGGGCCTGTTGCACCCCTCTGAATTTTGCCTCAATCCTATCATACATGGATGCTTGTTTGGCTTCAGTGTTCTATAAGAGGTCCTATGAGGCATCTGATACAACTACGATGATGAATTCAAAGGCATCGAGCATGAGTATAGTCTGCAGCTTAGTATTAGTAGCTTTGGACTTCTTTCAGGAAGTAGGTTTCGTGGGGGAAACCTTCCTTTTCTTGGAGGGATCAGTCTCATCAACAGGATCCCTAGGTGGTGTTACTTCATCTTGTTGATCTTCTTTTCCATTGGTCTCTTCTCTATCTAATTTTTTATCACCTCCTCGTGCAGGTGATTCTGACGCAGTTTCTTTTGAGGCATTTCTCAGCTACTGGACCTCTTCGGTCTTCTTCCTTCTCCTAGTTCCAGGTGTATCATGTGGTTTGTGAGTGGTTTATGGGATTCTGAGTTGTTTAGGTTCGGACAGTTTTGCAGGGTCAGCAGGGATAAGGAGCTCTACAGGCTAGTCCTTGGTTATCTCTTCTAGGTCCTCCTATGTGATCTTATAGTATGATTGAAGCTCTTCTTTACTCTCATCTGCGTGCGCAGTGATGTATATAAAGTTTCGATCTGCACAAAACTTCATAATGGGTCTGAACCAGTGTAGAGTGTTCGACATCATATGAGGGATAACTTCAATAGCCCTCTTTAACTGGAGATAGTATGTATGTAATAATGTGTTCAAAAGTCATTGTTTCCCCATATCGTTCGAGTACTAGAGCGTGGTGAACTTCACAGCGAGCAGTTCAAATGGCTCAATGTCCAGGAAGGTCACACTTTCTGACATCTCCCAAGCAGTAAATGCAATGAGGATCAACAACCAACTAAAATGGAACTCATAGACCTAATCCTGAGCTTTGTGACAGTCCAATTTTAATTGGTTGACTAAGTACTTTGCCCAGTTCATCTGTAGTCCTTCCATGCATTTTCCAGTGAGGTTGACAACAAACCCTGTGGCCTACATAAGTCTGTTCTTTATCACTAGCTTTCTTGTAATCAAATGGCAGGCCAGGTTCACTGCGCCATTCTGGATGGAGGCTACCTTGTAGCCTTGTGTCCCCTTTTCTACATCTCCATATGTATCTTTAATCCTCTGTGCCAATGCGCGGTCTGCAACCTTCCCTGGGTAGAAGTCTTGCAGGTCGAGTCCCTGCATGCTCAATCCGGTGATCCTATGGATCAATGCTGGATCGATAGTGATGTGTCTATTTAGCCACAGATAGCCTCCATGGAAGCACGAAAGAAGGAGCTTAACACACACGTTAACCTCCTGGTGCCTTAAAAAATGAGGTATCTTCATTACGTTCAAGACACTGGACTATGTGAGGTCCATAGTCCACGGTAGAGGGATTATCCTTGAGTTCTTCCCCTTCGTCCTAGTCGAATACCTATGAGGAGCGAGCATACTATGGTTCTTGCGATCCCCTATGTTGAAGTCACTGAATTCTAATGCCATGATCTTATTCAACTATGGTCGAGTTGTACGTATCCCCTTCGGGAGGTACACAATAACCAAAATTTAATCAAAGTATCTGGGGACATTGTCACGACTCACCACGTTGATTAGAGGTGGGATGTAGTTGGGCAGGATAGTTGGGATTAACTTCATGTTCACCAACTCATCTCAATGCTTGGTTCTTTTTTTAGCTGCGGTTTTGGATGGTCTAGATCCACGAGTAGTTGATGAAGAGGCTTGCACTCCTCTCGTCGAGGAAGCTTGAATTCCTACGAAAATTACTTTTTCGGCCATTAAATCGATTAGAAATTCTTCTACAGACTTCTCTATGGAGTTGAGTTCGTCCAACATGCACGCTCAATATCGGATAACTCAGGGTGATGAATGAATTCTCAATACAATAGAACAGGTTTTGATCTCAGTAAACACAGTGCAGTAGCAATGAGTTGGCTCAAATACAATTCGAAAAAGTGTTCTCGGTGAAACAGTCAACGGACTAAGTAGACAACAAGGTAATGGATCTCTCCAATGGGTGAGAAGACTTCATTAATGCAGTTCTGTCCATTATGGCATAGTCCGAACGGTCTGATGGAGAGATTTCTAGTCATAACTGTTGTTCTAACCATTCGGGGGTGTTGGTCTAATGGTCATAATTCCTCCAATGGTTATATTGCTCCACCATCGCAAAGTGCCATTTTGTGTTTTTCAGATATCCCGATGAAGTTCCAGTTTTGCAAACCTTCCTTTTGGGAAGTTCCCTCTGGAGTCTCCTGCAACTTTTCTAGCTTTTCTCTCTTCTTACTGAGCTTTCTAGCCTTCTTCTCTATGATCCACGTCTTGGTATTCCTCTTTCCATTCTGATTCTTATCTGTACTCAACATGGTAACTTCACGCTGTTGAGATTATTTCATAGGGTTAGAGAGTAGTACTTCTTCTTTGTCTGGTGTAGGTGTTCTATTCTTTTTTACATATATATATTGTAAGTCTTCTTGGGTTCTTTCAACTTCGACATCCAGATTTCTGGTCCTTAGTAGCTTTGACTAGTTCTCTTGTTCTTTAATTAAGTGTGCTATCCTCTTAGTCATGAAGTCTCTTAGTTATTGCTTCTTCTGTTCTAGGGCTTCCTCTTCTTTTCTTCTGGTCTGATCCTTCTCAATCCAGGTTTTTCCTAGTAACATAACAAATGGGGTGTTGCTCTCAATAAATTTAACAACCTCAAAATCTTCCTTTGTCGAATTTCCATGAGCACTCATAGATATCCGAGTGAGTCTTCCACATAGGGTTATCATATTTCCTCTAAATAATCCTATTCCTCCCAATGAAGGACTCGTAGCAAGCTTTCCAAAAATTTCCTAGGTTCTTTCTGTCATGATATTCACCTATGTTTCCTCATCCAGAACACAGTCAATGTCGAAGTCTCATATTCTTGTTTCTATGCACTCTTTTTCTTTGAATATCTCTGATAAGTTGATATTTATGTGATCATTCAGGGTTTCTTTCATTTGTAGTAATACATTCTCTGATTCTTTCTGGGGTTCTACCATGGTATCAATTGCTTGACCTTCCTTGGGGTTTTCTTGTCTCATATTCATTATTTCAACCTTAGAAATCATTCTAGGGAAATCCAAAACTTCATTATCCATATCTTTACAACAAAGACAACTACATCTTCTACCAAGGCATTCCTTAGCAAGATGCCCCGATCTTATGAAACTGTAACAAAGGGTTAATCCTCTTTTTCTTGTAAATGATCCCCAACCTTTCTTGTACTGCGCACTAGGATCATAGTAGTTAACTTGCAAAAAAATATTTCTAAGATCCTGCATCCATTTGTTAGTCCAAACATTCTTTCTATGCATAGGGATAACATATCTTTCACTATTCTTATTATATCTACTCATATCGAATTTTCTTTCTTCTAGTTGTGCCCTAGTTTTTAAGCTAGGACAAAATTTATCAAACATACCTAGATTCGTACTTTTGAAAAAAAAAATTCCACTTATATTACCTTTTCAATAAAAAAATTTCATTGTTCTTACCTTTATCAGAGCACAAAGATTCAGAATCTTACCTTTTTTCTTCAGATCTGACTTCTCTTTTTAGCACATAGTTTCACAAGTCAAGTAGAACACTATGCACTAGGGAAACAGATCTGCGCACAGAGCTTTCTCTTTTCTTCAGTTCCTAGCAATTAATTTTTCAGGTCTCGGCAACGGAACCATTTTTTGGCACAGGGGTAGACCCAGGGTTCAACGCTTCAACAATGCACCAACAAAACCCAAACTATCGGCCCTTTCGACAACACCTGCGAAACAGATGAAGTCTCACCTAAGGTAGAGCAAGGGTGGTTGCAGGACTCAGGTGTATGTAACCTAGCTGGGACACAAATATGTGATTATAACACCTTAATAGAGAACTTATCAGTCATTATTCATCAGTATTTAACCTTAGTTTATAGTGCAAATAATCCCTAATTACAGAGCATTGCAGTATTTATCTAGATCTAATATATTCAAGCACTAATCATATCAACAAAGATCAGATCTAGAATCTTATTCACATCATTAGGCACTAAGTTATCATATTCATCTAAGCATACATCATTACACTAAGAATAAATCATATGAGCAATAAAAAATTCACAATGCACAAAACAACCACAATGCACAAAGAAACCACAACACAGAATATATGTGCTTCACCCCCAGCCTGGGGCTACGTCCACCAACTCTTCTTCTCTTTATTGTCTTCTGTCAATATCCTACATGCACAGAGCCACAAGATCCTACTCTGCATAGGACAGGAGATCCGTGCACACTTCGCTAGATCCTCCTTTCCTGATCTAGGTCACAGCACAAAGCCTTTACACATTCTCTTACAGTCACTTGCACTTAGCTCTGCAAGTTCTCAACATAGCATGCACAAAGCATTTACAATTTTCACTTAGCACTTAGCAAGGTACCAAGCCCCTCTTTACATTGCCTAGAAATCTATTTATACATTACAAAAGCCCTAAACATGGGTAAACCCATGGGTTTACATCCCCATACCCATTATATAAGTCCAAAACCCAAAAATCCCTAAACAAGGGGCTGAGATCCTGTGATCTCCTCTTCGACTTTAGCTCCACCTTCGACATCCTGTCGAAGTCCCAAAATAGGTCAAACATGGCCAATGATCCTCAAAATTTGGTCAAGGGACAATAGGTCCCATGTGAGTTGTTTCCAGAAATTATACATGGATTGAGAGTTAGATCGAAATTACATATCAGATATATCTGGACCTCCATACATACCTCCATCTGGATCTTCATCCGGACCTCCATCCAACACTTGATATGGAACTCAAAGTGCAATAGGTTTGGCCGTTGGCATATCTATTGGCATTTTCAAGCGAATGCAAAACATGGTTTTTGTGCATGTTATCATCCTCCTGCTATGTTTCCTCTCACACTATGATTCAAGCACTTGGAACTTGCCCCTATATTCGAGCTATGAATTTAATAAATTTGTTGTCTATTAATAAAGATTTAACACTTTTCTAGTTTTGGTAGAGTGTCGAACCTTTCAGTGGTCGACCTCTCAAACTCTATATAAACATGAGTTTGCTAGAAAGATGGGATTACCAAAGAAGATAGTTGATGAACTCTGTTAAAATTTGTCCCTGTTATATATTTCTGATGCAATCTAAAATCGTGTTGAAGTTGTGATTATCTTGTTAGATGGAGTACCACAACTACTTGGGGGGGCCACCAGTAGTCTATGTGTTCTTATTTTACTGTATATTCAGATTTCTAATTTCTCTTTTGTAGGATTTTCTCTAACATGTCACTTGCAGGAATTTCTATAATTTCTCTGTATATTCATACTTCTATAATCCAAGCCACGTTTAATTACAAATGCCTCTCTTCTAACTGTGTTATCATTGTATGTACTCATTTTAATTATTTATATTATATTGCAAACATGTATATCCTCTTTGTAGGTTGAATTCATTAAGAGGTTGTTCATAGCCCATTTAAATTAGATCAAGCTAACCCCTGCATGACTGTGTGATCATTATATCTCTATTGAAACATTTCCAATTTAAGCACAACAACAGAATTTCCAATTTTGAGAGAATAGTTCATAGATATAATTAGTTACAAGAACATGTATTCAATATTCATTTAATGACAAATATCTCAGTAGATTGTTTTGTTCACACACTGCATCTTTCTGTAGAAATTAATATTGAGATTATACCATTTGAATTAGCTATTATTTGAACAAGAACAAGTAGAAATATAAATTCTCAATTTCCTATGTTGATTTTTGATATGAATTTCTTATGACAATCCTTTATGTTGATAGTATCATGATGTTGTCTTTTCCAGTGTAGAATTAGTTGTGGATTTTAATGCTATCTTTTCTAGATGTAACTGTGAATTGTAATGCTATATTTTTTCTAGTTTTTTTAGAGTACAGATTCTTAATGTTGATTATGTTTCTCTCTTAAGAGTTATTTTAGGGTATAGTTTGTAGTAGTTTCACATGGTCACTTTTCAAGTAGATCTTAATTCATCTATAGTATTTCTTAAAACAGGATGATCAATTGCATGTTTTATGTTGAATCTATAGTCTTTCTTTAATTAAATAATGAAGTGGTGGGAATGTACAAGAAATTAGTTTCATTTTTATCTTGACACATATTGTGTTACAAATAAAGGTTTACTCAATCTCTTTATTATCTGAGTGTGTTGCCGACATTAGATTAGATTATTCTAGACTAGGTTGGATTAGAGATCTAGACCTGCACATATAGTGCTAACACCTCGAAGCTTACGAGCCCTGGGTTGACAATTTAATTTCAAAATAGATATCATATATTTCACTCGACATGTAGAAAAAATTTCATACCAAGTACTTTTCACAAGAGGGAGAGTTATGTTTGAAATGAGATCTTATGATCGCTATTTATACAGAATGTCACTAACATAGTTCATCCACATAATTAAGGGTAAACCACAAGACTAGGGGTCAACAACCCTAATCTTGCCCCTTTTAAAAAGTAATATTAAACAATTCACTTTAATTTCACTTTTGCACAAAGAAAAACCCTAGTTATAAAGACTTCACCCCTTTAGGGGACGTTTTGGCACTAGGATAAGGTCATTGGTGATGGAGGAGTGTAGAAATGCTTCCCAAAGCCACATGTCAAGTATGTAGGAATGAAACCCACCACTGAGGCCCAATTAGACTCTGCAACATTCGATAATGGAATGGTTCTCCATATCTTGCAATCCAACCAATTAATCGATGGGATTTACGTAGTGATTTACAGGATATCTTCTCATGAAAACTCCTCCTTCAATTTGAATGTTCTCTTTTTTGTATTTTCTCTTATAGGTGGGTCTGATAAAAGATAGGTGCTGGTATAAACTAGTTGGGTAAAGGAAAAGGGGGAAAACTTAACTACTAAAGAAGGATGAGCTCAGGATAACCCTCTTACGCAAGAATGTAGACAAAGATTTTCACACTTATGACACGCCTAGTACTAATACATCAACTTGTTGGTATTTCATTTATTGACTAAGATACAATTATCGAAAGAAAACATACATGCAATAAAATGATGGCAAGAAAAATGGTTTCCTTATCTCTAATCACTAATCACACATTAACACAATAATTTGTTTTTCATCATTACATATAAGAACTATAAAAATATTGAATCAGCTAACTTATCAATAGATTCAGAAACTCTTACTCATTACAACATCCATTCATGAGATAAAGTCAGAAGTAATTCCTCCTTATGATCTAATCACACATGCCTTTGATGTAAAACATAAAATTGTCTTCTGTCTTATATAAGACTTATCAATTAAGGTAGTTCTGAAATAGTTCTTTACAATTCCAAAAATGAGGGTCTTTGCAAAAACCATCCACCTCTTCTAACAAGTCGATCCTCTTATTTATAAAAAATCATTAACTAAAAATAACTATTTAAAGTGTAAGCTAAGTAAAAAAAAACATCGCCACATGGTGCTTTCATCTCTCTGTCTTCTCAGAGTCATCAAATGGTTTCACTTGAGTGGATGACTCTTCTCATACTCTGACCATTTGACGAAATGTTCCTCGCATGTGTTGGCATACGGGAATCTGTGTTGGTCCATTGGGGCTGAGAGGATATCCTTTATCTCCACTACACGAGCTCTATACTTGACTACTTTAACACTTAATCATTATAACACTGTTCGATCCTTGATCAGGTGCTCCATGAACTATTGTACTTGACCTGGCACCATGTTTGCCACCTTTTCAATCTTCCCAGTGCACAATGAGTCTTGTTCTGCATGTTGTTTGATTATGTCATGCAAGTTGAAAAAGTCCTTGGGTGAGCCGAATTATGGGAGACCGATGTCTCTCATCCCCCGATTGATCTTGGTCCAGCTCCTTTTGCAATCATCCCATTTCTCTTGAATCTCCCATTGAGGTTCTTAGGCCATCTTCACCCAGTATTCATCCAACTTCCTTATACATTCAATGTTGATGTCCCTTAGCACCTAAATGTCATGCTCTTTGACATCGTGGCCCTTTTGAACCGCGTTGATGTAATCAATTCTTTACACCACTTGGTGGGCCTTCTCATACCACATTTCCATGTATTTTCATGTCGCTAGCACCATAAAGGTGTCTTCTTGGAAATCGGCTATCCCTACAGTGAAAAGGTGTTGCCTCACTCATGAATTTGTTGTAGGTATCTTGGAATTTGCTTCTCAAAAAT
Source organism: Picea engelmannii (assembly GCA_009831015.1). Taxonomy (NCBI): domain Eukaryota; kingdom Viridiplantae; phylum Streptophyta; class Pinopsida; order Pinales; family Pinaceae; genus Picea; species Picea engelmannii. The sequence goes on from ML785001.1 coordinate 170,364, forward strand.
ATCGTGGCATGTGTGGAGTCCTGATAGTATTTCTCCAAATGGTGCAGATGCTCTAACTCCTTTAGCATAGAAGCCATATCCTCTTCATCTTTCCTTTCTCTATCTAGGGTGGCATCTGTGATTTCCATTCCTGTGCCGATAAGCTCATACATCTTAGCATGCTCTATACTGATCAATTTCCCCTCTGTGGTGATGAGGATAGAACTGTCCAAAGTAAGCCTCCTTTTCTTGGTGGTTCTATTCACGATGGATTTCCTCTTTTGATCATAGGTGATTGCTTGTATATTGGCGACCTCATCCACAGGTTCAGGGATTTGTTTCTCTCCACAAGTAAGAGTATTTCCCAGTCTCCCGACAATGTATATATGTTCAAGACTGGGTTCTTGAACCTCTTCTATATGTCCTGAAGGCTCATACTCTGGTTGTTTCTCATTGGGGGGTAAAGTATTAGCCAAAATTGAGGAATCAGGGGCAGCTTCGGTACTTATTTGGTAATCGGTTGTTGAGATGTCGATTTCCTTTTGTGTAATCTCTTCCCCTTATTCACCCGATCCTAACTCATCCCTCGAGCTATCTGTTAGGGTTCCTGGTATGTCGAGTGGCTCAGCATCCAAGGTAATTTCTACCTCATGATCATTATGTGGATTTCTCTGACTTAGATCATTGGGATCCAGGGTGGATGCTTTCTCAGGTTCTTTCTCCTCTATGATTTGCACCAGAGTCACCAGGGAAACCTCTGAACTCTCCTCCTCATCATAGATATTTATTAAATCATACAAGGGGTTTGGTATGCTAGTCCTCCCTGGTGTCCTTGATATCTTAGGTTGGGTTGAAATTCCCCCTAGTGGCCTGATCTGTGGTGGTGGAATTTCAGGGTTTTCTGTCCTGGTGATTCCTTTAGGTTGTATTGGCTCTGATCCACTTGGCTCCCCTCTGCTTGCGATTGGGTTGTCAGCAGGAACCCTTGTCATATCTACGAGATCTGATTTGTTCTGCAACTGATCAATGACTCTTTGTGCTTCTACCATCAAAATCAATCCCCTTTTCTGTGCCTCTAGTGTTAAGAACAATCCCCTTCTCCATGCCTCTGCTATATCTACCACTCTGATTTCTTCCCTGGCTCTGAGAGCCTCTTGAGATGACTTCTCTATTGTTTCCACCTATTCATCGATGCTCATGGCCTTGAACCTAGTCATGTTTTCTTTGGCCATCCTCTGCACCACCTTGTCTCAATTCTGGGCACTCTCCGTGAATATTTCATCCTCAAACTTATCATGAGCATACGACTAGTAGGATGATAGTTGTGATGCATGTTGGAAGAACATGCCTTTAGGATCATTCTTGTAGAATATGCCTATCGGGAACTTGAATTCAAGTTGGCTTATCCCTTCCAGTTTGTCTTGAGCAGTGTCTTTCACCAGATAAAACCCTATATGAAAATCGTAGGGTATGAAATCTTGTTTCTTGTCTTTCACCAAGGTGGAGTTATAGCCCTGCAGGATGGTATGATAACATATTTCTCCCATAATGAGCTAGTCTCGAACATGGGTTGGTAGGATATGTGGTTCTTCGGTGGCCCCAAACACTCTGATGTAGGTTGAGTGTTCGTCTAAATACCAATGGCCTACCTTTTCTATCATTTTCTTGGATGCCATCGATAGTCTTAGGCATTCCTTCTTAAAAATAATAAAGTAAATACGAGTGATGAATTCATTGCAGATGAGTGAATAAGACATTTTGTACCTGTTCTCCCATAATATGCTGAAGTAAATGTGGACTGGGAGCTCTGCAACATGCCAGCTTAGATTCATGGTGGCGAAGACATTCCTTGTGCACATGACATCAAGCAAGTACAAGGCCATGTAGAAAGTTAGTGTCTCTCCTTCCTTCGACGACTAAGCCTTCTATATGTAGATGCTCAATTGTTTTGAGATTATCACTCTCCAGTTGAATATGCTCCCGGTGATCGCCACTATGTATGCCAAAGGCATCCATGCTTTCGAAAACTTGGAGCAATCCTTTTCTCCATATAGCCAGCAGATGAGAACCATCAAATAGATGTATGGATCCCTCAGGTTGATTGTTTTGTACCATCCATTGCTTCGATTAGTGAACTTATTGTCTTCCTTCCACCATGAAACAATCAACTGGCTGATGTCATGGAATTCATAGAAATTCACAATGAAGTCCGTGTTGGACTGCTCCTCTAGGTCCCTAAGCTTGTAGTATTTTTGTATTTCTGTCGAGAAGAAGACTCCAACACATCCACCACTCTCATCATTGATCAAGCACTTCTGCCCGTCTGTATGGTCGATGAGCCATTTCAAAACCTCTAGGCAGGGGAAAGCATGGGTTCTTCTTGCCACCATGTGTAAATACGACTATTGGATGTTTGAGAACACCTGGTCATCAAGCACCCTCACGTTCGGGTCACTTTGTGGGATATACTCTGGGAATTATTCTCGGATAATTATTTTGAAGAGATCCCCCCATTGTGGGAGCGCTACCTTGGATCTGATGCTTGCCTCTATATCACTAAAGGCCGGAGGCTAGACAAAATATTTCTTTGTTGTTTTTTTGATGACAGGCTCTACCCTAGAGGTGTACTCCAACTACCTCGTGGTCCCTGTAAAATAACCTTTGACTATCTCTGGTTCTTTCATCTTTGGTGATCTCGAAAAGAATCTAGTGTTTGGATTTCTCGATGGCATTCTTCCTACAACAAGAGAAGGGTTTAGAGACTGTGTAAGAAACCCGATGAACATATATAATTTATAAACAATGAATTGATAGACTTGGATACATACCTCTAAAGCTTGTTAAACCTGCTTTTGATAATCAAAAGGGTCAATACAGTCTCAATTTTCTCTCTCTGCTACTTCAGATTCTATGGAATTCACTTACGCGCATAATGAATTTGTTCACAATGGTTCTAGAGATTTAAACAGGGATGATCTTATCATGTCACATCAGCTAGTCAATTCGGGTTATGAGTGAAATTTCAACAAATCTGTCGCCATATCTTCAGAGGAGTTTAAACTTAAATTCATCGTAGGTTGACGATGAAGGCGTGGGTGGTAATGTGGTCTATCGGCGATTTCAAAAAATTGTTGTCTAATCGGTGCACGTGGTAGAAACTAATGCGGGATTTGGCATTAACTAGTTCCTCAAATGTCCAAAATCCAATCGTATCTAATGCCGCAAACATCCCATCGTTCTGCTCTTTCAGTTGGTGGATCGGGGGTCGGGATTGTGCTGTGAAAATTTTCATTGATATCCTCCTGCAAAATCTCTGACGTCGGTCGATATTACTGTGCAATGTTGACATGGCAAAGATGACTTGAAGGTGTGACTAGGACCTCGGGAACCAAAAATGACTCGGGATAGAACTAGACGGTACGACCCTCTTATCTGGTAAAGACACATGGCGTTCATGACCAGTGACTTAATTTGATTGTGTTAATCGGAGTCGAGATTTTATTTAAGCCATTCATTATAAAACCAAATCCTAACTTGCTGACACCGAAACGTTTCAAGGATCGACGATCGACGATAAACCTACCCAAGTTCTCTCGGATCGGCTCCCTCGAAAAATTCTCAATGCCGAAAACTCATCAAGGATTGACGATCGAAGATAACTTTATCATGGTCAAAATGTTTGTTGTGATCCTTTTGGATTTTCCTCAATCTTGATAAAGCGCATCGGGCATCGACTATCGACGATTTCTTTACATCCTTTGTTAACGTCTGTCTTCCTCATATTTTACCGATGTCGAAGGGGATCGACTATCTCTTGAACCTTTATGCGAATAACTTACGCAAACCAAAACCGCCTTCTGTCGATGCCGATGAGGATCAATGCTCAATGACTGTTGTTTTTTTATGGTTCCTTTGCTTACTTGAATTATTTCTGATGTCGAACCTAAGCACATTAGGTGTAGTGTTTATTTGTCAATTCTTAATTCAAGTGTTAAGGTACTTTTAGACACGAGGTTTCATAAGTTCAAAAAAAATTCAATAGGTGATATGAGTCATGAAAACAAACAAAGATAAAACATTTCCCAAAATGAAGTCTATTCAAACAGTGCAGAAAATAAGTGGTACCCAAAAAGTGACAAAATTTGATAAGGATTTTTAGGGTATGTTGAGTTCTCAATAAATGGCGACCTACTGGGCGAAGAAGAATCTTTTTTCCTTTCCCGGGCTCAACTGATGCAGAAGTTGGTTAAGAACTTAACTGGTTTTTTATCAGAGCCTCTTCTATCGTTGAGTTTGAAATTTCCTGGTTGCTATATCTAGGCCTGTCTGTGGGGTTTCAACCTTTATTCCACCTTCATTTCCTGTAACTATGACCCATGCCCTCTTTTGACAAGAGTTGAGTAAAACATTCACTAGCACAAGGCCCTTTACTTATCATCATTCAATCTATACGTTGTTTCTCCACTGCCAGTGAGTGTCCATAGCCTCGGTGGATTCACCCTGACGTCACAGACCTTGCTCCACTTCCAGAGAGAGTCCAAAGAATAGAAAAATTTATTTGCATACCATCTCCTACTTTGCACTGATTTGATATAATTGATTTTATTTCAGCAGAATTCCTTGAGCGAGTGGGAGAGGAGGATTGTTGGTTACTCTCCTCTATTATACTTTGAGATTTTTATTGACCCAGGGTTCATGTCTTTTGGGTTTCCAACAAATCCTCTAAAACTATCGGCCCTCCTGGTAAACCAGAAGGCAACAAAACACACGAATGCGTTGCATAGTCTCACATGAGATAACTTTAATCGATGGTTGTAAGAATCAGGTGTTTACAACCCAGGATTGAGTATGAGATGTGATGTCAATATTCATAGCCATCTAGTACAACCTATGATTGCAACCTACGGTTATTCACGACTATGCATAACCTTCGACAACTTATTTCCTTAATAGTGCAACCATATTTCATAGCAATAGAATAACTAATTCATTCATTAAGCACAAAAATTAAATACTGAAAATAGCATAAATATATGCATGCATTCATCACATTACACTTATATTACCATGGTTCACCCCCTCCTAGGATACACCCATAAATATTTGTCTCTTGGCTCTTTTATTATGGTAGTTCTGCATCTACATCGTCACACATTTACAATTCCCTTCAGATGGGTAAGATGTATATGAGGAGAACTAGATTGCACCAAGCTCCTTAGCCTGCAATCTAATCCTTAGATATACCTTCTCTTCTCTCTTCTGGCTCAACATCTTACAAAATAGGTAATAAAAAAATATTACGTATCGCATCAACTCATACATATCTACGATAATGCAAAGCCATCTACTAACTAAATCAGAAAAACTACAAAATCCCTCAAAAATACAAAACTCTTCACAACATAGAACCCTTCATAATACCTAAGTATTGATATTTATACATGTTTGGTTCTTCAGCCATTACAATACGTTACCAAAACCCTAACCCTACCGACGTTAAGTCTTCCTCCCATGTGCGTGTGTTGTTCCTCCTTCCATCTGTCGTTTTCCTTATGCACGCTTTCTTTCCCCATGATCATCCTTCTTTCCACTTCGACCTTCTGCCAACATGCCCCCAACAATGACATGTGGCCCGTCCTGAAATACCTAATCCTTCTGAGCTTCCTCAATCTCCTTGGTTATCATCTGGAACTTTTCCTTGAGCTCTGCTACTTGTGTCAGCGCCTGTGTGATCTTCTCCTTGATTGTGTCCACTACCTAGACTTCGACTTCATCGTTGATGAATCCTGCAAATTCTTCTTGGGTCTGTGCTATCTATGTCTTATCTTCCTCTACCTATGCCAGTACTTCTATTACTCACTCCTGTAATGGCTCCATTTGAGCTTGACGCTCCTTTTTCTACATTTGCACACTGATGAGTTCTGCCTGTAGCTTCTTCATCTCCTGCGTCTCTTTGAATCGTTCTAGGATTGGTATTGTCTTCTGCTTCTGCTTGAGCTCTTGTATAATTGTATTGATCCTTTCCTCTTCCTTGTCCCACCATTGGACCTGTGGATCCTCCTCCAACCTGGTCCAAAGCTACGCTGCTTTATCAAATAAGTTAGCGACTGTGCTGACCTACTACTCTATCTCTTGAAGTTGTGTTGTTGCTTCTTGCTTTCTTTGCTCCTTCACTATTTGTGGCATGGTTGGTATGAGCTTCTCTTGGAGATTCTCAATATCCTTCTGGTATTTCTCAATTCCCTGCACAATCTGATCAATCTTTTCTGCTACTGCAAGTTCATTCCCTTGCGTGGTGTTTGGAAGATTCTCAAAAATTCCTCCTACTCTTCATTCTAGTTCATTTCTACGTTCTCTTTCCTCCTGAGTTTTGGACTTGGCTTGCTCATAGAATTTTTCCAGTGCCTCCTGCTTCTTTTTTTCTCACTGCAATTTGACTATGTCTTTGTGTGCACAAGATTGTACCTCCTGTTTGAAGCTAACCTGTAACTTGTGTAGTTCCCTAGATGTCATCCGCGTCAATACCAATTGGATGTGGCTTAAATCCTTCAAGGGTGTCTGCCCCATGATTTCATCCATGCGCAACATACTAGGTGTGATGTAGATCATTGTGTTTGCATTCGGTAATGAGAGGACTGGATCTCTTTATTATGCCTCTACTCTTTCCTCAGTCTGTGGTGTTGATGGCTATATGCCCCTACTACTACTTGCTATCTGTACTTCCCTGAGTTTCTTAAAGAACTGCCCCATTTCTGTGAAATCTTTTTGAATTTTTTCTCTGTGATGTGTTGCATGGTCGAAGTATTCATATAGACAATCTTGGACTATTTAGGCTATCATCTCTGCGTCATCATCTGTAATCGTATATTATGGAGGCGGTCTTTGTGCCTTCATTTTCTTGTGCGATCCTCCTGTCTGCGTGGATGGTCTCTTGCTTTCCCCTATTTCCTGGGAATTGGCACTTGCTGCGGTCTCTTGCGCGGCCTTAGCCTGCTTCTGCTTCTCTTTCACTGGCTATGTATTCCCCTTCTCCCCCTTCTAGGTTCCCATTTTATTTGGCTCTTCATTTGCCTGTGTTGGTTTTCCTTTGCCCGTTCTTGGTTTCTTGGGCACTTGGATTTCTGGAGGTTGTGTTTCTTCATGCTCTACCTCTTTCTCTATTGTTCTTTCTGACACTTTCTGGGTAATGGATGGAATCCTTCATTCCTCAAGACATTCACTGATTACCATGTCAATATCGCCCTCTGGGATGCAGTAGTGCATCTATAGCAACTATTTCGCTGGATCATTCTTTTCCTGTATCCACATTTTTTGTCATGTTGCCTAGAATTTGGTGATGTCCTCATATCATGTGACAACTTCTGGTGTGATTCTCCACGTCTTGGATATGGATTCCTGTAGGTCACATAAGTATCCCTAAAAAATGGATCTATTTGCCTTCTTGTTCCTCGGGTCTGGCCTGGCTTTGAGCAAAAAGTACCTCGCTCCCTGTGGCGTTGGCCTGGTACAAAAAACTACATACATTTGATCTTGCCATCCTATGAAGGCTATTAAGGTAATAAACCATGAGTAGTGGAACTCTATGCCTAGGTCATGTGCATCCTTGCAGTCCTCTAGGAACACTTTCAATAAGTATGATGCCTAGATCATTGAGGTTCCTTCTATGCACTGGGCTGCAACTGGAACAACTCCATCTGGGACTTCCTCCCCGCGACATTTTCTTAGCAGCTTGCAGGATAAAAATTTTACACCAAATTGTGTGGCTGTGTTGTTGATTCACTTGATGATGATCCCTCTTGTCCCCCTAGTGGTGCCATACTTCTTATTCATCTATTCTGCTAATGCTTTCTCCTTTCTTTTGTCATCCAAAAACAATACAATATCCATACCCCGAATTGGTAACCCTTTTATTTGTGCAATAATATCAATGGTTATGGGGACAAGTTTGTCCAGCCATATGTCCCCTCCATGTGTGACTGCTAACAGTTGCTTGATGCATGTTGTTGCGTTCTAGCCTCTTCCAAAATGTGGTAGGTCCAACAGACCTAAAATTCCCGTATTCGTCATCTCAGTTGCCCAATGATATGGTTGATCAATCGGTTCTCCGAATTGATTTGTGCTTGTAGTCTGTAAAAATACCCTCTTCACAAGCTCTGGGAACTTGGCTTCATCTGCTACATCATGGTGTGAATATTTGAGCTTCCTGACATGGCCCAGTGGCTCTGGTCCTACCTGTACCCCAGCTGGTATGCACAGTAGAACAATTTCTGCTATCGGTTTCTTACGGGGTGACCTTGGTATCTGTGTCTTATCTTTCTTCTACGATGGTTGGCTTGAAGTTCTAGTAGCTTCCAGTTTCTCCTCCATAAACCATTTTGGCCAAGTCAAGACATCTTCACCCATCTCCCTTGTTGGGTATTCTGCAATGGTCATTTGAGAATCATCTGGCTCCACTGTTGCTTCTGGATTTAGCGTCGTCCCATTAACTTATGGGGTTGTTTCAGTGCTCTCTAGTTGCACCTCCTTTAGGGTTTCTGCTTCCTGGCTCTGAGGCTACTGCGTCGTTGCTAGCATATCTACCTTTATGGCCTCTACTTCTGGCTATTGAATTTCTTCTAGTATTAGTGTGGGATTCACTAGTATCATCTCTGGAGATGGGATTTTGTTGATATCGATGATCTTCGATGACTATTGTTCACCTTGTTCCACCTATCCTCGGGACCTGGATTGAACTCTAGTTCTTCTGGCGGTCTGGCTCACTTCTTCTTGTTTGGGTTGTGCCATGGCTGTGAGAGTCAACTCTCTGCTAGACTCAGATGGTCTTGGTGATCTTCGTGCACTCACTATGTGTTCTTTAGCCTTTGTCGCTCTCTATCTACTATGTCTTCATGAATAGATTATGGGCTCCTGCGTCCGTGTGTTGTATGGATTTCCCATGAAGTTTGACGAGGAAGATTCCTTGGTTTTGGGTTTAATGAACCTTGATTACCAATTCAATGCATCTCCTTCAGTTTCATACTTGCCATTAATTTTTCTTTTCCGTCTCCAGTTGGTGTGATTAATGTGATGTCCCATCGATCCTTGTTGTCCTTTAATTCTGCCTAGTGTTGTCATGTCATCCTTCTTTTTCCAACTTTCCTTTACCCACTTGTTTCCCTTTGTATGTAACCATTTTCCTTGTCCTTGCCGAATTTTGTGTGGCCTTTTTTTCTTTGGCACACTGCACCCTCTTTGGTTTTGTTTCCTTTTTGTTCTTTTTTTGATTTTTTTTTTTTTTTATTGCACGGTGGATGGTCGACTATCCTTTTACAGTTTCAGTCGGATCCCGTTGATCATTCCTCTGATTTCTTCGCCTGATAAATCTCGTAACTATACATCTCCTCTAGTTGTGATAGATTTTACCTCGTATGGTCCTAACCAATGCATTTTGAGTTTTCCTGGGTGTTGAAACAATTTATTGTCATACATCAATACTAGATCTCCTTACTTGAATTTTTTCTTCTTGATGTGTCTATCATGCCAAGCTATCTCTTGATTTTTGAACTTTTTGGTGGAATCCTGCCAACATTCCGTCTTCCTCCATGGTCAGTAATTGATTCAGTCTCTCCTGTACTGTGCCTCGTTCGGTCATTTGGGTGATGTATGCTATGCGCAATCTTGGTACTAAAACTTCTAACGGCACCACTGCTTCTTGGCCATAAACCAGTTTAAATGGCATGTGCCCTGTCAACTTTTTGCATGTAGTCATGTATGCCCATAATACTATTGGTACTTTGAGGTCCCATTTGTCCTTGTTGACATTACAGTTCTTTGTTAGCGCATTCTCTAGGATTTTGTTGAAGGCTTCCACTGTGCCATTTTCTTGTGGATGATACGGTGTGCTCTTCTGATGATGGACTTCAAACTCTTCAGTCATCGTGCAAATGGTGTTGTTTATGAAGTGCGTGCCTTGGTCACTCATCAAAACTCTTGGGCACCCAAATCTAGTGATTACTTGTTTAAACAAAAAGTTTGTTGTTGTTTCTTCTCTGCAATCGCTTACTAGTGCAGCTTCCTCCCATCTTGTTAAGTACTCTGTCACGGTGATAATGTACCTAGCCCCTATTATATTTGTAGGTGGGTTGATCGGTCACACAAAGTCTATTGCCCACTTGTCAAATGCCTGTAATGTTACTTGTGGTCATAATGGCATCTCATCCCTTTTGTTGGGTTTGCCTACCCTTTGACAAACATCGCATCTTCGATAGTACTCCTTCGAGTCTCTATCAATCGTTGGTCACCATAGTCCTGCATGCAATACCTTCTACGTGGTAGCTTTACCTGCATAATGCCCTCCTGCTATTCCCTCATGGGATTCTGCTAAAATTCTTGGTCTTTCAAGCTCTAACACATATCATCGCAAGATTTTATCTTCTCCCATTTTATATAAATGCCCTGAAATCAGTTGATACTTGGCAGTGCGGACTACCAGGTTCTTCTTCTGTGCAGTTCTATATTCTTGCAGCGTAGTACCTGTACTCAAGTAATCAATGATATCTATGAAGTATTCATTAGCAATCTGTACTAAGAAAAACTATGCATCCAGAAAGTTGTCTTTTAACTTCGTAGGTTCTTCTCCATTTGTGACCCTTGACAGGTGGTCAGGTCCTGCGTTCAATTTTCTTGGTTTAACTATTAATTCAAAGTCAAATTCTTGAAATAAAAGTAACCATCGACAGATTCTCCCCCCCAAAACTGGCTTGTTGACTAGGTATTTCATTGATGAGTGATCTATGAACATCTTAAAGTGTTTTCCCAATAAATAATGCCTAAACTTCTGTAGTGCATAGACCATGGCTAGGCCTTCTCTTTTTGTCATGTTATAGTTATGTTATGAGTTTGATAAATTTCTGCTTGCAAATGATATCGGATGATCCAAGTCTCCCACTCCTGGCTGTGCCAAGATAACTCTAAGTGTTATTGTTGATGCATCTACATGCATGTGGAATGTCTTCTCCCAATTTGGAAATACTAATATCGGCACAGTAACCATCTTTTCCTTCAAGGTATCCAGACTGTGTTGACACTTGTCATTCCACTGAAACTTTGTATCCTTCCTTAGCATCTTTTCCATCAGTGATGTGATCTGCGCATATCCTTTGAAGAATTTCCTGTAGTATCCTATATGTCCTAACATCACTCTTAGCTGATAGACTATTTTTGGTGCTGGCAAGTTAACAATGACTACGATCTTGGTTAGATCTACTAATAACCCTTGTTTGCATATTGTATGGCCTAATAGTATCCCAAACGGTGTTCCAAATATACATTTCTTTATATTTAGTGATATCTGACATTGTCTGCATCTTTCTAACATCAGTCGTAAAACTTACACATGGTTTTTCAACAGACTATAGACTGCCCAATCATCTAGGTATACTTTAAGAAACTGATGGATGAATTCTTTAAATGCTGTGATGACTGCTCTGGAGAATATTGTTGGTGTATTCTTCAGTCCAAATGACATGACTTTGTACTGATAAGATCCCCATTCTGTCGCAAAATTGGTCTTGTATTTTTCCTCCCTTGCTATCTTAATATGATGGTAGTCTAAGAATCCATCAGTTAATGAGTAATCTTCATGTCCTCCCACATTCTCTAACACTTCATCCATGAATGGTGTAGGGAATGGGTGGTGTAGGCATGCATCATTCAACTTCCTCAAGTTGACGCATATCTTGATCCCTCCTTGTTTCTTGTCTTGTACTACCATCGGAATTATCCATTCTGACTCCTCAACCGGTTCTATGATGTCGGCTTCAAGCATCCTGCCGATCTCAGCTTTGAATTTCTATTTGTGTATTGGGTTCAATCTGTAGGGTCATTGTCTAATAGGTCTCATGTCAAGTCTGAGTGGTATCTTCATTTCTCCTAGTTCTCTGGCTATACCCTTCATCTCTATAAATATTGTGGGAAAGAGGTCACTATATTCGCGCAAAAACTCTGTGATGCTTTATGCTATTTTCTCATCCTAATAATATCTAATGCTAGCCATTTTGGGCTGCTCAGCTATCTCGATGTTAACTTTCTTTACCTTGATCGGCATAGAAATGACTTCAGATTCTATGGGTGGTCCTTCCACATCTATTTCACCTTCTACTTCTTCGATCTAAATATCGCGTGGATCGTCTTCGTCCAGTGCTTCCTCCTGTACATAGTAACATGACAACAAGTTCTTGTATGTCTGTTTATTCCATTGTTGTTCTTCTGTGATCAATTCTACTTATGGTTCTTTGATGAATATTACTCCTCTGATCTGTTTAAGGGTTGCATCTATGTTGGGGTTCTCTTGTTCAAATGAGAAAGTGATTGAAAACTTTTGTTGCAATGTCATCTAGGTCGTAGTTCCCTTGCGCAATTCCTGGTCCGTATACCAATTCTCTGGTACGTCGTCTAGAGTGTGTATGAAGTGATGAGGCCATTCCTCCTAGGGTGTCATTTTCCACAATGTTCTACACTTCTCCAAGTGTTCCGCTGATGTCCCTTGTCCTTCATACCTCTGTTGTTTGTTGTTTTTCTGTTCTACACCAAACCTTATGCACAGTAACCTCTTACATTGATACTAGTCTATGATTTGTGTGCGCCCCACCATCTTGAGAGTGTCACCTTGAGTGCTAATTCAAGTGCTAACAGTCTTTGGTTCTCTAACACCGTGTCTTCGTATTGTGTCAAGAATGTTTCCAAATCATTTAGTCCTGGAAAGTGGGTGGTTCTCTGATTTCTATGCCTACCCATCTTACTGTCGGTCTATTCTTGCACATCTTTGCGTGGATACTTCGTGTAGACTCTACTACCAGCTCTCTAACTTGGTGTCTGAGTCTGTTGCATATGAAGTAATGATCCACCAATTGAGTACCCCATATGCAGTTGGGTTTACACAATCCTCATTGCATGCATTTGTTCGGTACAACTGACCGATTTCCTCTAAATATAGTCAAGTAGGTTCTACAAACCTCTCTTCTTCTGATGAGTCTAATGGTGCGATGAACCTATATTCTCCAGACTCAAATGTCATTTTCTTGGTTTTCAAATTGATTATGGCCTGGTTGTCAAATGCCCAATATAGACCAAGCAACGCTGGGTATGATGTTTTTTCGTCCACTATTTCAATGACTTCAAAGTCTTCTTTAGTGCGCACTCCATCAAAATCTATTGTCACTCCTTTCAGTCTACCAATTTGTAGGACACTATGCTGGTTTTCTAGTTTCAATTGAACATGTGAGTATCCTAATGTTGGATCTCCCATGCATTGCCATGTCTTCTTTGGTAATACATTCACTTCCGATCCTAGATCCAGTATTATGTCTCCCATATTTAAATCCCCAATGTTAGAATTCAGTCTAAATTCCCTACTTGTTCTTCTTCTTGTGTGTAGGTGATTAACTGTTTTTGGTTCTAGCTTTTCTTCCATCTCGCTGCTACATTTTTCTAGTATTTTTTGCAATATTTTCATAAATGAGGGATCACTTAATACCTTTACACATGATTGCAAAAAGCCTTTGATTGTACTTACTTGTCCCATGGGTTGCATCCCATTGGTATGATCTAATGATGGAGGCATCTCGTATTATGGTTCTTCCTTGTCTTGCTGCGCAGTTGAATTTGATAACATGTCCTCCTTCTGAAATTCTTGTCTGGCTTTCTTGAATATCTCCTTCTCCTTCTGCATGTCGAAATGATTTTTTGGTTCGGTGTTCTTCTTCACCCACTGATTTTGTTCTAGTTCTAGTTGAATTGTGTCAGTGCCTATTTTAGCTCCTCCACGAGTGACTATGTTGATGTTACATCCTTCATCCCTTGCTTTGGTTGAGATCCATCGAACATTCTGGTTGTTTTGATTCCTCTTTTCCTTAATATTTATGAGTAATGTTAGACATTTCTCTATATCATGGTTTGATGTGCGATGATACATACAAGTTGCTAGTGGTAGTGGATATTCCCGTGCATAATGCCCTAGCTATTGACAATTGTGACATGTGACTAGTCCTATACCTCGTCCGAAACCTCCTCTGGCTCATCGTCCTCCTCTATATCCTACTCGATCACCTCTCAGTGTGTTATAATGTGGTGTTTGATTATACTACATGATATTGTACTGAGGCTGTGTCAGGTTGTACTGTGGCTACACGTTATTGTATGGTTGTTGTGCAGTATTACACTGGTGTTGTGCAATGTTGTATGGAGCTGGGACTGGATTGAATTGTCATGTTTCTTTCCTAGTCATCATATCAGCCTGTACTCTATATGCATCTGATGTCCTTTCTCGCATCAGCTCCATAGTTCTACAATGTTTATCGCCGTGGCCCACTTACTTACAAAAGGTGCAATATGAACTCTTTGGGACTGTCTAGTATTTCTGCATCATCGTGTAGTGGTAAGGGTCATGATCTAGTTTCTTGCAAATTTTGCACCATAGTCCTCTCGGTGGTAATGGATTTGGCATTCCTACTACCGTATATTGCGCAAACATTGGGCATTCGTTCTTGTGGTGTCCTTCCGTCCTGCATGTGGTACACCAAACAAATTCTAGTTTGTCCTTGTTCTTATTCTCGTTCAACTGAAATGTTAGATTCTTCAAATCCTCTTTCAATTCCTCGATCGTTGGGTCTGTCTGCTGGTATTGGTTTTCTTCCAGTTGCAAGGCTACCTGCAGAGCTTCTACCTGCGTCTGAAATTTTTGTTGTCGTAAAGGGTATTTTAAGTGCAGGAGTAGTGAGTTGACAAACATGTGTTGATGTTGCATGTCTGTCATGAGGTATTTTAACTTTCCCTTCAGTCGCTTGAATCTCTGATCAATCTCCCATACAAAATCTCTTGGTTTCTGTCTTATTTTGATCATATCGTTCATGTATTGATCCTCTGAGCTTGGATTCTGGAACTCATTTATCAGTAACTTCTTAATGTCGGCCAGTGTCCTTGTCGTCCCTGGGGAACTGTTTGTGTCTAGACTCATGTACAAGTCTAGTGCATAGTCTTGTATCATAATAGCTAGCTACGCGATTTCGATATCTTCATCAGTGATCTGTTTTGCTTCCCATATCTTTACACAAATGAACAAGTGATTTTCAGGGTCTTTTTCTACTTCTCCCCAAAATTCTAGTAACCTAATGGTGAAATTGTGTCTTTCCATTCTGAATATTGAACTACTACCTCCTCCATGTGATGTAGATACTTGACTACTTCTACCTGGACTGGCTTCTCCAGTTGTTTCTCCTTGTGTATATGTACTTCTTGCTATCAGACTTCCTCCAAACTTTGGTTGTCTAAACGGTGGTGTTATCTTTGGTGTATTAGTCGCACATGGGTTTATGGGTTCCACAATGACATTAATATGGATATGATGGATGTCTTCTCCTCCTACTCTTGGACCTCTTGTTTTCCTCTCATATGTTGCACACATAATTTCCTCAATATGCTCCACAGCCCAAAGATCCTCTACCTCTTCCTCATCACTCGCCAAGCCTTTCCTCGTGGCTACATTTCTCTTCTTGGTATTCACCTTGTATTGGTAGGGTACTCTGCTATGCATCCTTCCTATTGATTCCAAGATCCACTTGATCCGGCCGTCTTTCATCATGATCAGGTCTAAGGGTTCCTCCTCCTTATTGCCTTTATCCTTACCTCCTTCCATTTATCCTCTCTCTGTCAGTGCTTCCCCCCTTCCCCCATGCACGCAGGGAAGTTTAGTTGTCTGATTCCATTGTTATTACACCTTTGTTATATAGAAGTATCTTAATAGAAGTATGTAGTGATAAAATGTACCTTCCTCGGGGTCCACGTAGAAATGTGTGCTCCGTTACACTGTATGACTTTGTTGTGTCAACTACAAACTTTGTTATGAAGCCTGCCACAATATTGTCAAGCAAAAAGCCTACTGGGCAGCTGAATTTGTTATTCACCTATTGTAACTGCTCAATGTATACTAGGGTCCAGTCTAACTATCGAATCTGGGTTTTAATGTGGTTATAGTTCAACCTTAGTATCCATTCCTGCAATAGATGTGGAAAATCATAGAAAAATACTTTGTGTAAATTAGTAAACACGTATTTGTCCAGATATTTTTGAGGTGTTATTCTAAGGTTTCTATTGTCTTTCTGTGAAAACTCTAGATCTTTGGTTCTCAACCAGCTTTCGATTTCTGCTTTCGTAGGGTTCCACGGTCTCAACATTCTCTTCTAATGGCTCATTTATCTCTTCTTTTCTTTGTTCGTTTCTCGCTCAACCTATCTCAACTACTCAATCTGCCTATGTTCCTACCAATGACAATAGAACCATTTGTTGGTTACTCTCCTCTATTATACTCTGAGCTTCTTATTGACCCAGGTTTCATGTCTTTCGGGTTTCCAATAAAGCCTCTAAAACTATTGTCCCTCCTGGTAAACCAGAAGGCAACACATCACACGGATGTGCTACACAGTCTCACCCAAGATAGCTTTAATGGGTGGTTGTAAGACTCAGGTGTTTACAGCTTAGGTTTGAGTATGATATGTGAGATCTATATTCAGAGCCATCTAGTATAACCTGTGATTTCAACCTACGTTTATTTGTGACTATGAATTACCTTCGACAACTTATTTCCTTAATAGTGCAACCATGTGCCATAGTAATAAAATAAATCATTCATTCATTAAGCACAACAATTAACTACTGAAAAGAGGATAAATATATGCATGCATTCATCACATTACACAGATATTACCGTGGTTCACCCCCTCCTAGGCTACGTACACAAAGATTTGGCTCTTGGCTCTTTTATTATTGTAGTTCTACATCTACATCGTCGCGTGCTTACAATTCCCCATAGATGGGTAAGATATATATGAGGCAAACTACATCACACTAGGCTCCTTAGCTTATGATCTAATCCTCAGATCTACCTTCTCTCCTCTCCTCTAGCTCAACAACTTACAAAATAGTTCATACAAAAACATTACATATCGCATCAACTCATACATATCTACGATAATGCAAAGTCAACTACTAAATAAATCGGAACAACTACAAAATCCCTCAAGAATACAGAACTCTTCACAATAGAGAACCCTTCATAATACCTAAGTATCAATATTTATACATCTTTGTCTCTTCAGCCATTACAATATGTTACCAAAACCCTAACCCTACCGACGTTACGTCTTCCTCCCATGTGTGCATGTTGTTCCTCCTTCCATATGTTTCTTTCCTTGTGAACGCTTTCTTTCCCCACGATCATCCTTCTTTCCAGTTCAACCTAATCCCAACAAGGATGTCTGTTATTTGAAAAATGAGATGGCTAAGGTGAATTTTTTCTAGCTTTGTCTTGAGGTACATGTGGTCCTTTCCATATTACCTTATTTCCCTTTAGGTTTTACCAGACCACCAGGCGAACACTTCATCACTTTGCCAAGGTTGTTTATCTACAGAGGTTAGATAGAGAACTCCTTCAAAACAACCATAATTCTCCCAGTGCTTCTTGTGTTGTATGTAAGCATGAGTCAAAAACAGAGTTCGTTATACCACATGAACTAAGGTCAACCAATGCCTTGCTGGAAAAAAACTTCAAAAGTGCAAAAAGTACTATAACAAGAAAAAAAAAATGAATAATCCCCCAATACGCCTACCTAAAAACAAAATATCATGAAAACACACAGATTTGTTTTTTTATCAAAAATATTGTTTTAGGGCTTGGCCATTCACCGAGAGGGCATCAGATTCCCCCCTCAGATTTTGCAACCGATATGTTCCTACCCCAATTTTCTCGGCTACATGAAAAGGTCCGAGCCATAGATTATGAAACTTTGAATGCTTTCCCTTTGACTCATTCACTCTGTCCCATTTCAATACTAAATATCCTACTTCAAAATTATTCTCTTTGGCCTTATTCTTTTCAAACCACCTTTTAACTATCTGTTGATGAGCACTGAACTTTGATTTTTCTTTCTCCCTTTCTTCTTCCAGCATGAGGAGGGTATCAATTCTTTGTTGTATAACCAATGAGGGATGTCCTATAGAATCTTGAGCAAGATGAAGAGATGGAAGATAATGCCCGTTCAAGAGAATGGCTTCCTATCTGTATACCAGAAAGTATGGGGAATTACCTATATCTTCCTTGGGTGTTAATCTATCAACCCATAAGGCATTATGAATTGAACTGTGCCAATTTCTCTGGTTGTCTACAATTGTTTTCTTTAATATGCTCACTAGGTTCTTATTGGTTGAATCTACTACTCCATTCCCCTGTGGATAGTAGTTTGCAGAGTATCTGATTATGATTCCTTTGTCTAAAGAAAACTCTGTTAATATGGTGGAAGAAAAGTAAGCGACATTTTCAAAAACAAGAAAGGAAGGCATACCGAACCTTGTGATCATTTGTTGTTCTATGAATTGGATCACCACCTTTTCGTTTGCATGAGTCAGATGGATAGACTCTGCCCATTTTGTGAAATAGTCTGTGGCAATCAGTACATATATATGTTGTTTTGAAGAACTCAGTGTAATTTATCCTATGATATCTAACCCCCATTGGTTGGATGGCTTGGATACAACCACAGGTTGGAGTGGGACAACTACTCTCTTTTCCATCACTGTGCTTATTTGACAAGTTTTACAGTTCCTAGAATATGTGTGAGCATCAATGAACAAAGTATGCCAATAATAGTTGGCTCTCAGTATTTTGTGAGCAGTGGTAATCCCTATGAAGTGTCCACCTGCAAGACCATTGTGGAGCTCCTTCAGAACCTTGTCTGCTTCCTCTCGTTCAAGGCATATTAAAAGTACCCCATCATAATTAACGTGGAAGATTACTGCATTTATGAGGCGATATTGTGATGATTTTAGCCCGAGAGCTCTCCTTTCCTCAAGGTTTAGGTTTTCTAGGAAATTCCCATGCTGCAGGAGATAAGATAATTTCCCATACCAAGACTCTTTCCCTAGGGATACATATGAAGCTTCAATACACCATAATGCCAATTCATTCTCCCACTCAGGGTCTTCATTTACTTGGTCCTGGGCTTTAGCTGCTAGTTTACATAATCCTTGTCCCTTAAGTTATTAACCAGTTTGGCAGGTTTTATATTGAGAGAAAATTCTTGGACCACTGCCATCCAGTTCCCTCTTCTTTCCCCCATCTCCTGCTGAGTGAATATGGATCAGACTACAAGATGAGGAACAATGAATTTGGTATGGTTCTTTAGGATGTAATATCTGAAGTGTTTCACTGCCTTGTACACTAAATAAGTTTTCTTGTCTATAGCAGGGTAATTTAGTTCTCCCCCTTGGAGATTAGTGCTCATAAATGAGACCAGGGTCTCATTGTTGTAGTCATCCTTTTGAGTCAATATAACAACTAATATCGTCCTTCTTAATATTTTTGAAATAAATTTTTCATTCATCATCCAACTTAAATTAAACATCTTTGTGGATCATATTTTTCAAGGGTTTGATAGTTTCAGTGAAATCAGGGGTGAAATTTCTCACAAAATTGATTTTCCCAAAGAAGGATTGCATAGCCTTTTTGTTGCGGGGTAATGGAAGCTGAGCTATTGCTCTAATTTGTTCTAGGTCTATGCGAATTCGTTCTTGAGATATAATATGACCTAGTAGTTTCCCTTCCTCAACACCAAAGATAGTTTTCTTAGGGTTTAAGGATATACCGTATTTCCTACACCTTTCAAAAATATAGGTTAGGTGTTGGATGTGATCTTCTCTATTCTTTGAATATACAATCACGTCGTCTAAATAAACTACTACACATTTGTTTATTAGTCCCCAAAAAGCCACGTCCATGGCCCTTTGGAAGGTTTCCCTTGCATTGATTAGCCCAAACAACATGTGTTTATAAGAAAAGGTTCCCCACTTGGTTCAAAAGGTAGTTTTCAATCAGTCTTCCTCTGGAACTTGAACTTGGTTATAACTCGAAAAATTGTCTAACAGGGAGAAAATATCAGAAGCAGACACGGTATGAAAGAGTTGCTCCATCGGTGGGACCGGGTAGTTGTCCTTTTTTGATGCTCTGTTGAGGTTCCTGAAATCCACACACAAGCGGATATCCCCGTATTTTTTCCTCACAAGAACCAAACTTGCTACCCAAGTAGAGTTTCTAACTTGAAAGATGATTTTAGTATTTAGTAATTTTTTTAACTACTGATACATGAGGGGTTCCAAAGATGGGTGGTACTTCTGAAGCTTCTGTTGGAAGGGTTTTACTCTGGGTTTTAACAAGATTGTGTGTTGGATGATACGAGTATCATAAGTCTTTAGATCTCAGTAGGACCACGCAAAAACATCTTGATATTCTCTAAAAGGTTTGAGATAGGCCTTCCTTTCTTCTTTAGATATTGTTTTGCTGAGATTAATATTCCTGGGGTTCTAAGAGGTTCCTAGATTTATAGTTTCGTACATGGGACATAAACTCCCTATCTTTATGTTTTTTTACCCTTTGAATCTTTCCCTTAGGTCAAAAAGGTTTTCTAAATTGGATACCCCTTTTGGT
The DNA here is from genome assembly GCA_009831015.1 of Picea engelmannii. Lineage (NCBI taxonomy): Eukaryota > Viridiplantae > Streptophyta > Pinopsida > Pinales > Pinaceae > Picea > Picea engelmannii. Next base: position 190,852 of record ML785001.1, read on the forward strand.
ATCATGTGAAACCTCAGTTTGTTAGTCGATTGATCTGTTTCATCTCTTTGTACAATGGGATTGGTTTCTACTAATTGCTTCTGAATTATTTCATCGTCAATAGCCAGATCATTAAAAATTTTCCGATTGGTTAAGAAGTTTATGATTTGTTCATATCCTTCAAAGACCTTCCAATTAGAAATATTGTTGGGCACTGACCATTTGTAGAGTATCTCCATAGTGAACTAGGACGCTTCATAGTCTTCTAAAGGGGATAGCCTTGAGGCAACGGTTGCCAGGGAATCAACGAGAGTGTTGTTTTTTCTGGGGATCGTTGTAATGTTGAAGGCTTCAAAATGTTCTATTACTCTGTGCACTTCCTGTTGATAATTCCTCATGTGGAGAGAGTTGCATTGTATAGTGTTCCTTACTTGTCTAACAATGATTTCAAAGTCTTCGAAAACATTTAGTTCTTTAACGTTCAAGTCTATGGATTTGTTTAGCCCTTGTACTAGAGCTTCATACTCGGTGATGTTGTTTGTGCATTCAAATTCTAGTCTACAGGATAGTAAATTTTGTTTACCCTTGGGATCAATGAGGATACACCGCGCTTTTGATCCCTCTTGTGACTTAGACCCATCAAAGTATAAGGTCCAAACTTGTGAGAGAAAACCATCAGTTTCTTTTTTCATACAACATTCCTCCTTTCCTCTTATCTGCTTTGTGGTTTTTAACAGATATTCTTGATAGAAGAGGGCTTATTCTACTGTTGTCGATAAATTTTCTTGAAAAGTCTTTTCAAAGTTTTGAATAAGAGGGACATCAAATGTGAGAGGGGAGAAATTCCTGAAATGGGAGTCAGAAGAATAATTTCCTAGCACAGGGAAGTCTTCCAAAGAGGGTTATTTGAGGGCTTCTAGGTCGGTGACAGTATGTTTTAGATATCTTTCCCTATCGATCCTGATTATATTCATTTGTCCCTTTAATGGAAACCAAAGGTGAGCCCAGTATGTACTAAAGTATCCATTTAACTTCTCGAACCAATCTCGGCTAAGTAGCAATGCATAAGCTTCTGGGATATCTACTACAATGATGTCAATCACTTGAAATTTTTTTGGGTGTGTCGCCATCCTGATCATGACATCTGTGAGTTCTCCCATACCTTTCACCTGGGTTATGTCTAGTTTTATCACATGTTTATCACTTTTGAGAGGGATTGCACTTAATTTATTTCATATAGATAATGGCATAAAATTAGAGGATTCCCTTGAGTTAGCCAAAAAATTATGGATATTTTTGTTGAAGACTTCAAATGTCAAGAGGAATAATGGGACAAAGGGATTTCCCTTTTTATCTTCAGAGCAAGCGTTTACAATTGGATTATTTATTAGATCTATGAGGGCTAGATTTTATCCTTGGTTAGTGCTTGTTATAGGAGTTTCTATTGACTTCAAAGCTTGTAACATAAAGTCCTTTTGCTGAGGGATCCTACACATGTCCATGACTGATATGTTAGACTTCAAGTTTTTCAAATCTTCTACTATATTGTAGTCTAGTTTGGGTGATTCTCATGTGTGGATGTTTATAGGATTTCTTTGGGAGACAAAAGATTCTTTCTGGTGATTAGATGTTTGTTTCCCTCTCGAAGTGTGTGCTATGGTAAGGTAGTTTGAGACTGGCTAACCCCTACTTCGTGTTTGCACAGTGAAGACCTCTGTAGGTGGTTTCTGAACCTCAAATAGATCATCAGAAGATATCGATAGGTCAAGGTCCCATAACAGCATGGTTGTTTCTTCTAGTGGGTCAATCTCTTCCTGATCAACAATATTCATAGTTGATCCGCTTGATTGTTTGGTAAGGGAAACCTCGTCTAGAAACTGATTGGTCATCAAATTCATGGAATGCACCCATTGTGGCCAGTCTCTTTCAAAATGTTACTCTTGGTGATACAGACATAAAGAGTCAGATGATACATTTCCCATATCGATGTTTAAGTTGGTTGGGGGAGGTTCAATTGCTTTGAATGACAGATTTATTTTAAAAGGGGGTTTAGAGGGCCTCTGGCATTGGTTTCCTTCCCCTTCACTTCTTTTCATGTCTATGATTTCATTTGACAACTTATTTATCATTCATTGTAGGCATTCTATGTATCCACTTCATTTCTCAGGACCTTGTTCTGTTTGTTTTCCTAGGGGTCTAGTCAACAAGAGTCCTCTCCTAGGAGGAGGTGGAACTTCCTTCTTAACTAATGAGACCTGGCCTTCTTTACATCCCTTCATTTGGAATTCTATAGTTTTGGCTTCCTCAAAATTCTTAACTAAGGTTGTTTTGGCATCCCTCTTCACAAACATGGAAATGGAAGTAGGGAGAGCATTAGCATATACTTCGATTTGCAACTCCTAAGGGGGTTTAGCCTCAGGTTGAATTTTTTTTAGGATAGTGGTGAATCGTTGATCGAAGTCTTTAACCTTCTCCTTTTAACTCATGGTGGCATTGAAAAACTCAACCATCAAAGCTCCTGTAGTGGTTTCTTCTACAAATTTATCTAAAAAATACTTTTGAAACTTCATCCAACTAGTTATGGACCCTATAGAAAAATTAAAATACCAAGTGGAGGCCGAATTCTCCAAAGTATAGAAGTAAATCCTACATACTACGTCTTCATGTTGGACATTCATCAGTTTAATAGCTAGTATGAATTTTTTGATATGGTCTTTAGGCAATCTTGAGGTTTCAGGCTCAAATTTAGGGAGTAACTTTTATGGATGTCGAGGAAGGTTATGTACTCATACGGGGATGGCCAAAGCATCTCTAGCCAACCAAGGTTGATTATTCTGAGGTGGGTTTTCCCTTTCTTCATTATGATCATTGTTATTTTCCATGTCGTCCACTCCAAAACTGAGCGTTCCAAGTTGAACCTTTCCTTGTTAGAAAAATAATCGGGCTCAGAGAAGTTACCAGTTGGTGCTTCAGGGATTAGGTTGAGGGGATGTTCGATCTTTATGAGGGATAAATCTATCAGGTCTTCTATTGTGTGAAAAATACCTGGTCAGGGGTGTTGACCACTGGTCTTCTTACTTGTTTTCTACGAGGGAGTAATGAATCTAAAGGTAGTGCTCCAATTTGTCGGGCATAAGATTTTGTGATTCTTCTGAACTAGTTCAACTCCTCGTGGGAAAGAGTGTAAGGTATTTCAGGGAATAAATGTTCTTCCTCTTTCTGGGGTGAGTTACTCATTTCAGGAATACTCAGTGTGTGGGGGTTGTCTTGAGAATGACTAGCCATGCATGTGGGTTGTTTTGAATCTACAGGCTGTGTGAAATATTATATCAGAATTATTGTCAGCCATTCATTCTTCAGGCCCTCCTTCTAGTGCCAATTCTGTTGAGGGGTACTAAATCTCTTTAACTCAATAGTACAAAACAAACCCACCATCGAGTCCCAATTAGAATTTGCGGTGTTTGATAGTGTAATGGTTCTCACGATCTTGCGAGCTAACCAATTAATCGATGGGCTTTACGTAGTGATTTACAAGATATATTCTCGTGAAAACTCCTCCTTCAGTTTGAATGTTCTCTTTTTTGTATTTTCTCTTATAGTTGGGTCTAATAAAAGATAGGTGTTGGTATAAACCAGTTGGGTAAAGGAAAAGGGGGAAAAATTAACTACTGAAGAAGGATGAGCTCAGGATAACCCTCGTACTCAATCATGCAAACAAATATTTTCACACCTACGAAAATCCTAGTACTAATACATCAACTTGTTGGTATTTCAATTATTGACTGAGATACAATTATCGAAATAAAACATACATGCAATAAAATGATGGAAAGAAAACTAGTTTCCTTATCTCTAATCACTAATCGCATATTAACACAGCAATTTGATTTCCATCATTAGAGAGAAGAACTATACAAATATTGAATGAACTAACTTATCAATAGATTCAGAAACTCTTACTCATTACAACATCCATTCATGAGATAAAGTCAGAAGAAATTCATCCTTATGATCCAATCACGCACGCCTTTGATGTAAAACATAAACTTGTCTCCAGTATTAAATAGGACTTCTCAATTAAGGTAGTTCTGAAATAGTTCTTTACAATTCCAAAAATTAAGGTCTTTGCAAAAACCATCGACCTCTTCTAACATATCGATCCTCTTATTTATAACAAATTATTAACTAAAAATAACTATCAAAAGTGAAAGTTAAGTAAAACAAAACATCGCCACATGGCGCTTTCATCTCTTTTTCTTTGTAGAGTCATCAAATGGTTTCACTTGAGTGGACGAATCTTCTCATACTCTGACTATTTGATGAAGAGTTTCTCCCATGTGTTGACATATGAGAATCTGTGTTGGTCCATCGGGGTTGAGAGGCTCTCCTTTATCTCCACTACCCATGGCCGATGCTTGACTAATATAACACTTAACTACTATAACATTGTTTGAGCCTTGATCAGAGGCTCCATGAACTATTTTACTTGACCTGGCATCATGTTTTCCACCTTTTCTATCTCTGCATTCCACAATGAGTCTTTTTCTACATGTTGTTTGACTATGTCATGCAAGTTGACAAACTCCTTGGGTGAGCCGAATTCTAGGAGACCAATGTCTCTCATCACCTGATTGATATTGGTCCAACTCCTTTCACAGTCGACCCATTTCTCTTGAATCTCCCGCTGAGGTTCTTGGGCCATCTTCACCCAGTATTCGATTGGCTATTTCAAATCCTCCTTCAATTCCTCAATCATTGGGTCTGTCTGCTGGTATTGGTTCTCTTCCAGTTGCAAGGCTTCATGCAGAGCTTCTGCCTACGTCTAAAATTTATGTTGTTGTAAAGGGTATTTTAAGTGTGGGAGTAGTGAGTTGATAAACATGTGTCAATGTTGCATGTCTGTCATGAGGTATTTTAACTTTCCCTTAAGTCGCTTGAATATCTGATCAATCTCCCATATAGACTCTCTTGGTTTCTATCTTATTTCAATCATCTCGTTCATGTACTGATCCTATGAGCTTGGATTATGGAACTCATTTATCAATAACTTCTTAAGGTCAGCCAGTGTCCTTGTCATCCCCGGGGCACTGTTTGTGTCTAGACTCATATACCAGTCTAGTGTGCCGTCTCTTAACGTAATAGGTAGTTGCGTGATTTTCGTATCTTTATCAGTGATATGTTTTTCTTCCCAGATCTTTACACAAATGAACAAGTGATTTTCAGGGTCTTCTGTTGCTTCTCCCCGAAAATCTGGTAACCTAATGGTGAAATCATGTCCTGCCATTCTGAATATTGAACTACTACCTCCTCCGTGTGATGTAGATACTTGACTATTGCTGCCTGAACTGGCTCCTCCAGTTGTTTATCCTTGTGTATATGTACTTCCTACTTTCGGACTTCCTCCAAACTTTGGTTGCTTAAACGGTGGTGTTCTCTTTGGTTTATTAGTCGCACATGGGTTTATGGGTTCCACACTGACATTAATATGCATAGGATGGCTTCCTTCTCCTCCTACTCTTGGACCTCTCGTCTTCCTCTTATATGTTGCACGTAGGATTTCCCAATATGCTCCACAGCCTGGAGATCCTCTACCTCTTCCTCATCACTCACCAAGCCTTCCCTCATGGCTATGTCTCTCTTCTTGGTATTCACCTTGTATTGGTAGGGTACTCTGCTATGCATCCTTCCTGTTGATGCCAAGATACACTTGATTTGTCCATTGTTCATCATGATCGGGTCCAAGGGTTCCTCCTCCTTCTTGCCTTTATCCTTACCTCCTTCCATTTATCCTCTCTCTGTTAGTGATTCCCCCCTTCCCCCATGCATGCAGGCAAGTTTAGCTGTCTAAATCCATTGTTATTACACCTTTGTTATATAGAATTATCTTAGTAGAAGTATACAGTGATCAAGTGTACCTTCCTTGGGGTACACATAGAAATTTGTGCTCCATTGCACTGTATGAATTTGCTATGTCAACTACAAACTTTGTTATGAAGCCTGCCACAATATTGTCAAGCAAAACATCTATTGCGCGGGTGAATTTGTTATTCACCTGTTTTAACTGCTCAATCTGTACTGGGGTCCAGTCTAACTATCGAATACGTTTTTTCATGTGGTTATCCTTCAACCTTCGTATCCATTCCTGCAATAGATTTGGAAAATCATAGAAAAATACTTCATGTAAATCAATAAACACGTATTTGTCCAGATATTTGCGAGGTGTTATTCTAGGGTTACTATTGTCTTTCTGTGAAAACTCTAGATCTTTGGTTCTCAACTAGCTTTCGATTTCTGCTTTCGTAGGGTTCCACGATCTCAACATTCCCTTCTAATGTCCCATTTCTCTCTTCTTTTCTTTTCTCGTTTCTCACTCAACCTATCTTAGCTACTTAGTCCGCCTCTGTTCCTACCAATGACAACAAAACCATTTGTTGGTTACTCTCCTCTATTATACTTTGAGCTTCTTATTGACCTAGGGTTCATGTCTTTCAAGTTTCCAACAAAGCCTCTAAAACTATTATCCCTCCTGGTAAACCAGAAGGCAACACATCACATGGATGCGTTGCCCAGTATCACCTGAGATAGCTTTAATGGGTGGTTGTAAGACTCAGGTGTTTAAAGCTCAGGTTTGAGTATGAGATGTGAGATCTATATTTAGAGCCATCTAGTATAACCTATGATTACAAACTACGTTTATTCGTGACTATGCATTACCTTTGACAACTTATTTCCTTAATAGTGCAACCATATGTCATAGTAATAGAATAACTCATTCATTCATTAAGCACATCAATTAACTACTGAAAAGAGGATGAATATATGCATGCATTCATCACATTACATAGATATTACCATGGTTCACCCCCTCCTGGGCTATGTCCATAAAGATTTGGCTCTTGGCTCTTTTATTATTGTAGTTCTGCATCTACATCACCACATGCTTACAATTCCCCTCATATGGGTAAGATCTACATGAGGCGAACTAGATCACACCAGGCTCCTTAGCCTGTGATCTAATCCTCAAATCTACATTCTCTCCTTTCCTCTAGCTCAACAACTTACAAAATGGTTCATACAAAAACATTACATATTGCATCAACTCATACACATCTATGATAATGCAAAGCCAACTACTAACTAAATCGGAACAACTACAAAATCCTTCAAGAAAATAGAAATTTTCACAACAGAGAACCCTTCATAATACCTAAGTATCAATATTTATACATCGTTGTCTCTTCATCCATTACAATACGTTACCAAAACCCTAACCCTACCGACATTAGGTCTTCCTCCCATGTGCATGTGTTGTTCCTCCTTCCATATGTTGCTTTCCCTGTGCACACTTTCTTTCCACGTGATCATCCTTCTTTCCACTTCGACATGCTGCCAACAAGGACACCTATTATTTGAAAAATGAGATGGTTAAGGTCAATTTTTTCTAGATATGTCTTGAGGTACATGTGGTCCTTTCCATCTTACCTTATTTCCCTTTAGGTTTTACCAGACCACCAGGCGGACACTTCATCACTTTGCCAAGGTTGTTTATCTACACAGGTTAGATAGAGAACTCCTTCAAAACAACCATAATTCTCCTAGTGCTTCATGTGTTGTATGTAAGCATGAGTCAGGAACAAAGTTTGTTATACCGCATGAACTAAGGTTAACAAATGCCTTGTTGAACAAAAACTTCAAAAGTGCAAAAGTACTATAACAAGAAAAAAAATGAAGAACCCCACAATACGCCTACCTAAAAACAAAATATCATGAAAACACACACATTTATTTTTTTAACAGAAATATTGTTTTAGGGCTTAGCCATTCACTGAGAGGGCGTCAGATTCCCCCCTCATATTTTGCAACCGATACGTTCCTACCCCAATTTTCTTGGCTACATGAAAAGGTCTGAGCCATAGATTGTGAAACTTCGAATGGAGCAGTTGTCCCACTCCAACCTGTGGTTGTCTCCAA
>ML785001.1:233192-265697 GCA_009831015.1 Picea engelmannii
TTTGTTTTTTCATTTTTTCACATGCTCATAGTTTTAATTAGTTTTAGTTTGATTTCTGTTTATAACTTAGTTGTTTCTCTTTCTAACCTTTTACTTCACAGCTGTCATGCCTAGCAGAGCCCAACTGGGCATGTAAGCACTCATTTTTTGCTCACACAGTGATGATTTGGGTGCGAACAGATAGGTCAGGGTCCCATAGAAGCATGGTTGTTTCTTTCGGTGGGTCAACTTCTTCCTGATAAAAAATATTCATAGTTGAGCCGCTTGATTGTTTGGTAAGGGAAACCTCATCCATAAACTGATTGGCCATCAAATTCATGGCATGCACCCATTATGGGCAGTCTCTTTTAGAATGTTACTCTTGGTGATACATACAGAAAGAGTTAGATGATACATTTCCCATATCGATGTTTAAGTTGGTTGGGGGAGGTTCAATTGCTTTGAATGGTGGATTTCTTTTAAAAAGGGGTTTATAGGGCCTTTGGCCTTGGTCTCCTTCCCCTGCACTTATTTTCATGTCTATGATTTCATTTGACAACTTATTTATCATCCGTTGTAGGTCTTCTATGTATCCACTTCCTTTCTTGGGACCTTGTTCTGCTTGTTTCCTTAGGGGTCTGGTCAACAAGAGTCCTCTCCTAGGAGGAGGTGGAACTTCCTTCTTAACTAATGATACCTAGCCTTCTTTACATCCCTTCATTTGGAATTCTATAGTTTTGGCTTCCTCAAAATTCTCAACTAAGGTTGTTTTGGCATTCCTCTTCACAAACATGGAAATGGAAGCAGGGGGAGCATTAGCATATACTTCAATTTGCAACTCCTAAGGGGGTTTATCTTTAGGTTGAATTTTTTTTAGGGTAGTGGTGAATCATTTATTGAAGGCGTTAACCTTCTCCTTTTAATTCATAGTGCCATCGAACTACAGGCTATGTGAAATATTATATCAGAATTATTGTCAGCTATTCATTCTTCAGGCCCTCCTTCTAGCGCCAATTCTGTTGAGGGGTACTAAATCTCTTTAACTATATAGTACAAACCAAACCTTCCATCGAGTTCCAATTAGAATCTGCAGTGTTTGATAGTGTAATGGTTCTCCATATCTTGCGATCCGACCAATTAATCAATGTGCTTTACGTAGTGATTTACAGGATATATTCTCGTGAAAACTCCTCCTTCAGTTTGAACATTCTCTTTTTTGTATTTTCTCTTATAGTTGGGTCTGATAAAAGATAGGTGCTGGTATGCACCATTTGGGTAAAGGAAAAGGGGGAAAATTTAACTACTAAAGAAGGATGAGCTCAGGATAACCCTCGTACTCAATCATGTAGACAAATACTTTCACACCTACGAAAAATCCTAGTACTAATACATCAACTTGTTGGTATTTCAATTATTGACTGAGATACAATTATCGAAATAAAACATAGATGCAATAAAATGATGGAAAGAAAATTAGTTTCCTTAGCTCTATTCACTAATCACACATTAACACAACGATTTGATTTCCATCATTAGATATAAGAGCTATACAAATATTGAATGAACTAACTTATCAATAGATTCAGAAACTCTTACTCATTACAGCATCCATTCATGAGATAAAGTCAGAAGAAATTCATCCTTATGATCCAATCACACACGCCTTTGATGTAAAACAAAAACTTGTCTCCGGTATTAAACAAGACTTCTTAATTAAGGTAGTTCTGAAATAGTTCTTTACAATTCCAAAAATCAGGGTCTTTGCAAAACCCATCGAACTCTTCTAACAGGTTGATCCTCTTATTTATAACAAATTATTAACTAAAAATAACTATCAAAAGTGAAAGCTAAGTAAAACAAAACATCGCCACATGGCACTTTCATCTCTTTGTCTTCCCAAAGTCATCAAATAGTTTCACTTGAGTGGATGACTCTTTTCATCCTCTGACCATTTGACGAAGAGTTTCTCGCATGTGTTGGCATACAGGAATTTGTGTTGGTCCATCAGGGCTGAGAGGCTCTCCTTTATCTCCACTTCCCGTGCCCGATACTTGACTAATTTAACACTTAATTGATGTAACATTGTATGAGCCTTAATCATATGCTCCATGAACTATTTTACTTGACCTAGCATCATGTTTTCCACCTTTTCTATCTTCGCAGTCCATGATGAGTCTTGTTCTGCATGTTGTTTGACTATGTCATGCAAGTCGACAAAGTCCTCAGGTGAGCCGAATTTTGGGAGACCGATGTCTCTCATCGCCTGATTGATCTTGGTCCAACTCCTTTCACAATCGGCCCATTTCTCTTGAATATCCCACTGAGGTTCTTTGTCCATATTCACCCAGTATTCGGCTGACTTCCTTATACAGTCAATGTAGCGGTCCCTTAGCACCTGAATGTCATGCTCTTTGATGTCTCGGCCCTTTTGAACCGTGTTGATGTAATCAATTCTTTCCACCACTTGGCGGGCTTTCTCATACCATCTTTCCATGTCTTTGCATGTCTCTAGTGCCATAAGGGTGTCTTCCTAGAAATCGACTATCCCTGTAGTGAAAAGGTGTCTCTCACTCGTGAATTTGTTGTAGGTATCTTGGAATTTGCTTCTCAAAAATACCGAAGCTTGTGTGGAGTCCTGGTAGTATATCACCAAATGGCACAGATGCTCCAACTCCTTTAACGTAATGGACGACTCCTCTTCATATTTCCTTTCTCTTTCTAGGGTGGCATCTATGATTTCCATTCCTTCACCGATAAGCTCAGACATCTTAGCATGATCTGTACTGATCAATTTCTCCTCTGTGGTGATGAGGATGGAACTGTCCAAAGTAAGCCTCATTTTCTTGGTGGTTCTCTTCACGATGTATTTCATATTTCGGTTGTATGCGATTGCTTGTATATTGGAGACCTCATCCATAGGTTCAGAGATTTGTTTCTCTCCCTAAGTAAGAGTATTTCCCGGGCTTCCGATGGTGCATATATGTTCAAGAATGGGTTCCAAAACCTCTTTTGTATGTCCCAAAGGCTTGGCCTCTGGTTGTTTCTCATCGAGGGGTAAAGTACTGGCCAAAATTAAGGAATCAGGGGCAGCCTTGATACTTACTTGTTAATCGACTGTCGAGATGTAGATTTCCTGTTGTGGAATCTCTTCCCCTTGTTCGTCTGATCCTAGTGCATCCCTCAAGTTGTCCATTGGGGCTCTCGGTATGTTGAGTGGCTCATTGTCCAAGGCAATTTCTACCTCATGCTCATTCTATGGACTGCTCTAACTTGGAGCATCGGGACCCGTGGTGGATTCTTTCTCAGGTTCTTTCTCCTCTACGATTTGCACTAGATTCACCAGGGAAACCTTCGAAATATCCTCATCATAGATAGTTATTAAATCATGTTGGGCTCTAAATATGTCCTAAAAACAACCTCTATGCATCAACCAAAGGTAGGTGCTGGCACAAGCATTTTACTTGTCACCTACGTAGGTTCTTACCTTTCATTTTCAATACCTAGCCTCCAGAGATGGAACACCTGTAAAGGAACAACAATCGTAAAGGGAATAACAGTTGTTCTATTCAAAGGAACAACACGACCTGCAAAAGGAACAACAGTCGTTACATTGGGCCGAACTAATGTTGAATTAATTTTATTGTAGTATTTACCCAACTATCTAATTTGTCAACCCGGGGTTCGTAAACTAACGAAGCACACGCAAAGTATATGCAATATTGAAACGGGAATAATCTAATCCAATGTTTAATATACAACTGAATTTGAATCATTAATCTAACACACGACTGAAATAGAATCATTAATCTAACACACGACTTGGAATTGAATTAATCTAGTTGCGTAAATGAAATTAATCTAGGAATGAGAAATTGCGTGAAGGAATTAATCTAGAAATGGAGAACTACATGAAGGAAAAGAAAGTACAACATGTGAAGAGTTAAATAACACAACAACATATGTGAGCTCACACCAATGAAGCAATCTTCTATTACAATAACCAAATCAATCTTCATAACAAAATAATAAAAACATGAAAACCAAAACCATGAATCAAAGCTAAGAACCCCTTTCTCTTTCGAATCCCAATGACTACCATTAATGAATACTCTAATTCTCTACTTACAACTAATTGAATTCTAATTTCTCCTAATTGAATTCTCATGAAGAGAGAGCACTCTCTTTTATACATGAGAGCCTTGAAGATAAGATAACCATCTCATTATTGCAGATCCACTTTTCTCTCAACTTATTTCCCATTATTACAAAATATAATCCCTTCAAATCCTCACACATATCTCTCATATATCTTAGATAAGATATTCCAACCAAATCTCCATGATCTTCTCCTTGGAATGGGCTTGAATTATCTCCTCAAATATAGAAATGGTGGAGGAAGTATTCGAGAAGTCCTTTCAATTAATCCTTCACATATTCCTACACATTACAAATTTCACACATATTTGAGATATATATATGAAAACATGTCAATTTTTTAACATTTAATCACAAATTCCCTTTAAATACTAAAATGAATAAAGTGGAGAATAATAAGGTGAAACCCAAGTATATTTATGGAAATGATATCGTGAAAGGTTAATGGGGTGATGAAATGTGAAGAATGATGAAGGGAAAGATGGATAAAAATATGACATTTCTGAGCCCCAACAAATCATACAGGGGGTTTGGTATGCTATTCCTCCCTAGTGTCCTTGATATGTCAATATGGGTTGAAATTCCCCCTGGTGACCTGATCTATGGTGGTGTAATTTCAAGGTTTTCTGGCCCGATAATTCCTTCGGGTTGTATCGCCTCTGATCCACTTGGCTCCCCTCTTCTTGCAAATGGGTTGTCGGTGGGAACCCTTGTCATCTCTATGAGATCTGAGTCATTCTGAAACTGATCAATGAATCTCTGTGATTCTTTCATCAAAATAAATCCCCTTTTCTATGCCTTTGGTGTTAAGAACAATCCCCTTCTATGTGCCTCTATTGTCTCTACCACTCTGATTTCTTCTCTGGCTCTAAGGGCCTCTTCAGATGATTGCCCTATTTTTTCCACTTGTTTGTCAATGCTCATGGACTTGAACCTAGTCATGTTTGGGTTGGCCATCCTCTGCACCACCTCGTCCTAGTCGTGGGCGCTCTCTGTGATTATTTCATCCTCAAAGTTATCATGAGCATACAACTAGTAGGATGATAATTGCGATGCTTGTTGGAGGACCGGGCCTTTAGGATCATGCTTGTGGAATCGACCTATCAGGAACCTAAATTCAAGTTGGCTCAGCCCTTCCAGTTTGGCTTGAGAAGTATCTTTCACCAAATAAAACCCTATATGAAAACCATAGGGTATGAGAGCATGTTTCTTATCTTTCACCAAGGTGGCGATATATCCCTACAAGATGGTCTGATAACAGATTTCTCCCACAATGATCCGGTCTCAGACATGATTCGATAGGAGATGTGGTGCTCCGGTGGCCCTGAACACTCTGATGTAGGTTGAGTGTTCATCTAAATACCAATGGCCTACCTTTTCTATCATTTTCTTGGCTTTAGCCGATAGTCTTGGGCATTCCTTCTTAAAAATAATAAAGTAAATATGAGTGATGAATTCATCGCATATGAGTGCATAAGACTTATTGTACCTTCTTTCCCATAATATGATAAAGTAAACATGGATCGGGAGCTTTGCCACATGCCATATTAGATTCATGTCGGTGAAGACATTCCTTATGCACATGACATCGAGTAGGTACGAGGCCATGTAGAAATTTGGTGCCTCTCCTTCCTTCAGCGACTGAGCCTGTTGTATACAGATGCTCAATTTTTTTGAGATTATCGCTCCCCAGTCGAAGCTGCTCCCAATGATCACCACTGTGTATGCCAAAGGCATCCATGCTTCCGAAAAATTGCAGCAATCATTTTCTCCATATAGGCGACAGATGAGAGCCATCAAATAGATGTATGGCTCCCTCAGGTTGATTGTTTTGTACCATCGATTTCTTCAATTAGTGAACTTCTTGTCTTCCTTCCACCATGAAGCCATCAACCAGATTGTGTCATGGAATTCATATAAATTCACCATGAATTTTGTGTTAAGCCGCTCCTCTGGGTCCCTAAGCTTGTAGTATTTCTAGACTTCTATCAAGAGGAAGACTTCGACGCATCTACCACTCTCATCATTGATCAAGCACTTCTTCCCATCTGTATGGTTGATGAGCCATTTCAACACCTCTAGGCAGGGGAAAATGGGGGTTCTTCTTGCCACCATGTGTAAAATGACCATTGAATGTTGGGGAACACCTAGTCATTGAGCACCCTCACGTCCTGGTCACTGTGTAGGATATACTCCAGGAATTCTTCTCGGGTAATTCTATTGAAGAGATCCCCTCACTGTGGGAGCACTACCTTGGATTTGGTGCTTACCTCTATATCACCAAAGGTTGGAGGTTGGATGAAATATTTCTTTGTTGTTGTTTTGATGATAGGCTCCACCCTAGGGGCATACTCCAACTTCCTTATGGTCCTTGGAGAAGAACCTCCACCTATCTCTGGTTCTTTCAAGTTTGGTGCTCTTAACAAGCATCTGGTGGTTGGAATTCCTGGTGGAATTCTTCCTGCAACTAGAGCCGATTTTAGAGACTGAGTAAGAAACCATATGAACATACATAATTTATAACCAACAAATTGACAGTCTTGGATACATACCTCTGAAGATTATTAAACCTGGTTTTGATAATCAAAAGGGTCAGTATAGTCTCAAGTTGCTCGCTCTGCTCCTTTGGATGCTCTGGAATTCACTTACATGAAGAATGAATTTGTTTACAACAGTTCTAGAGATTTAAATAGGGATGATCTTACCATGTCACATCATCCATTCAATTCAGGTTATGAGTGAAATTTCAACAAATATGCCGCCAGATCTTCAGAGTCATTTAAACTTAAATTCATCGTGGGTTGATGACCGAGGCATGGGTGGTAATGTGGTCTATCGACAATTTCAAAATTTTGTTGTCTAACCAATGCATGGGGTAGAAACTAATACAAGATCGGGCATTAACTAGTTCCTTAAATGTCCAAAATCCAATCGTATCTAATGCCACAAATGTCCCATCATTCTGAACTTTATGTTGGTGGATAAAGGGTCAGGATTGTGTTGTGAACATTTTTGTTGATATCCTCCTACAAAATCTCTGACGCCGATCGATCTTACCATATAGTGCTGACATGGAAAAGATGACTTGGAGGTGTGACTAGGACCTCAGAAACCAAAAATGACTCGGGATAGAACTAGACCGTACGAATCTCTTACCTAGTAAAGACACATGGAATTTGAGACCAGTGCCTTAATTCACTCGTGTTAATCCGAGTTGAGACTTCCTTTAAGTTGTTTGTTCTGAAAAAAAATCCTAACTTGTCGATGTCGAATAGTCTCAAGGATCGGCGATCGGCGATAAACCTACCTAAGTGCTCTCGGATTGGCTCCCTCAAAAAAGTTCCTATGCCAAAAAATAATTGGGGATCGACGATCGGAGATAGCTTTATCATGGTCAAAATTTTTGTTGTGATCCTTCTGGATTTTCCTCGATCCCGATAAAGCACATCGGGCATTGGCTATCGACGATTTATTTATGTCTTTTGTTAATGTCTATCTTCCTCATATTTTACTGATGCCAAAGGGGATCAACTATCTCTTGAACCTTTATGCGAATAAATTACGCAAACCAAAACTGCCTTATGCCGATGCTGATGAGGATCGGTGCTCGATGACTATTGTTTTTGTGTGGTTCCTTTACTTACTTGAATTCTTTCTGATGTTGAACCTGAGCGTGTTAGGTGCAGTGTTTAGCTTCCAATTATTAATTCAGGTGTTAAGGTCTTTTTAGACATGAGGTTTCATAAGTTCAAACAAACTTTAATAGGTGATAAGATTCATGAAAACAAACAATGATAAAACATTTCCCAAAATGAAGTCGAGTCAGACAGTGCAGAAAACAAGTGGTACCCAAAAAGTGACAAAATTAGATAAGGATTTTTAGGGTGTGTTGAGTTCTCAACACTTCCTTCATGGTCAAAGCATCAATACCCTCAAAAATTCCTTGTGACAATGTATGTCACCTCCTAAAAAAACCCTAATCCCCTTAGGTGACGCCACGCCTCTAAAGGTGACATGTTTCCTCTCCTATGAAGAATGTTTGGCATGTGGGGGCTAGGTTATGTCATCCAAGTCATCTTCTAGGCATTTAAATTTTGATCTCTCTCATTTGGCATGCGGGCCCTTTCCATCCACCTGTGGGATTCAAGCCCCGTGGAAGCCCAAGCTAGGCTTGTTCTTCCAAAACTATCCACCAACTAGGTCCTGCAAATACAAATAAGAAAACCCTCCAAGGATCTCAATTCATAACATCATTATAAGTGAATCCAATCAATAAATGATCCACCTAATCATGTGCATCAAATATTACTATTTCAAACAATTAAGTGCTCAAATACATTATGCAACTTCTCACACTTGGATATGGGAGGGTTGACGAGGTGTCCTATTGGGTATATATTTCCCTAGGTCAAGGAGAGTTTACAAGAGATCACTGTTGGGTCACATATTTGTCCATATTTTCATCATCTATAGATAACCATTCCATCCCTTCTTCGTCATATTATCGTTCATTTATCATTCCATTTACCATACATTTGCTACAACTCCTCATAAAATGTCATATTATTCCTGTTATGCTTTAGTGGTTAATAATGATTACTCTTCCTTCATTTTTAATGAATTAAAAAATATTATGCATGATTTTTTTGATGATGGTTTGATGAGTGATTTTATGTAGCAATAGTTGTAGCAGTCAAGGTTCCAACCTCCAAGTGGCACATGTGAGTTCCAGCTCGTGGTTAACTGTTTTTAGTGAAAAACGTGGTAGATAACGAGAGACAAATTTGCGTGGAATATTGTGAGTAGATGAGGATGAATATTGAAAGTTCGAGGCATAGGTTCTGTTCAGAATGGGCCTAATTGAGTTCATAGTGGGTCGTTTTCCAATTGGAGCTATGGTATGAGAGAAATCGGTGGTTCTTTAAAAGGGTATTTTTCCAAATTTATAGTTGCGGTCGGTTCTCTAAATTTAGAAAATTGTTTGAGCAACCTAGGGATTTGGGGATTTGACTTGTATAAATAAGACCTCTTTAATTAGGAGAGAGTCAGTCATGAGATTATATAGAATTTATTTGTAAGAAAGAGCTGAAATTATGTAATTTCTAAGTTTTCTTCAATAATACAAAGGAGCTGATGTATCTGTAATTATGTGCAACTTTCTCTTGATCTTGTAAGTCTTTTGGCCATGCATGCTAGGTGAGGTAGGCCCCCCTCAATATGGTATGTGTTGGTCTTATTCATTTACTTGTATTTTTCTTTTCATTGTCTTAATTTATCTTGGTTTATGATTAGTTAATCATTTCTTATAGTTTTGTGTTGTTTATTAGATTGTTGTTACAGTAAGATTCAATTCATGTTGTTGTTACTCCATTTTTTTAATACTCCTTTAATTTATGTAAGAGTGTGGTAGTGATTTTATTTTAGTTGAGTGCATTTTCAAGAAAGAGAGGATTTGATTGATTTTAAGTTATGTGTTTTATTTTATTAAATAGATAATAATGTTAGTTGGAATTTGTTGCTTGCATATATTGTGCACAGTAACTTTGAAATAAAAGACTTCCTCGGGTTGACAATTTATGTTTTGGGTGTTTGAGCTAATAATTTAATTAGGCATTAAAATTGGCCAACAATCCCTCTATAAGAAATGTAAAGTGGATGAAGTGGTCAGGGTCAAGACTCAATGAGCATAGGGCACATGACATACAAGGGGTCGTAGTGTCTCATTCGTGGGTGTCTTTGTAGAGGGTGTGTGGTATCTTTGTTTGCAATGCACTTTTTCCAAGCCCATTATTTTTCCATTCTTTTTTTCTTTCATAAATTTTAAGAAACATTTGAAGGCCATTACCATGGCGTGGTGTCCAAATAATGACAATGTCACCCACAAATACCTAGTGGAAATGAGAAGGTTGGCTCGTGATGAGACCCCCTTTCTCTCATCCATGCAACTAAGATCCATTACCCTAGATTGGTGACCATATGATGGTAATGTGATACCACTAGATATTCATGGACATGATAAGCCGACTCGTGATCAGACCTCTTATCCTCTAACTAACCTTTTAAGCATTCTTAAGCATATTTCTTGTGGGTCCCCCTTTTCTCAAAGATAATCATTTCATTTCTTTTTTGGGAGATCCATGGGAGAAGAATATAGAAGGTTCATACATAGGATTTTATATTTTAACCAACATCAATCCTTCTGGGCCTTCATCCCCTTCTTCCCATATAATGAGGGACAACCCCTTCTTGGGTCAATACACCCTAAAATCCCAAGAGATAAGGAAATGAGGGGAAATAGTGATGGAAAGTGGTAAGTATGGTCGGGAACGGTATGATGGCTCATTAAGTGAGTTCCTAGTAGAAAACCCATCCCCAAGGAAGACCACTTACTAGGGCACAATGTCAAAAACCAAGGTGAAGTAGGGAAAAATGCATAATTTCCAAGCATATATCATGAAATATAAAACAATATAAATGCCTCAAATATTGAAATGATGCTCACCATAATACTGAATTGTACCTCATGGAGCAAGGCCCACTACCTTTTGGAAACCAACTGGTGTGGTGGATGTCATCTGAAAATCTATGACCTTTGTGGTGGTGAGAAGGGTCTCCATCTATGCAAAATGATACTAATAGTCATGTAGTCTCTCAGCACTTCATATATGCAACCTGAGGGCCTCGAGACATAATCTTCTTAGTTATCCACAAAATGTGGATAACATCCAGCTCCTACTTCAAGACTTGTGCTCGTCGTAGAGTGCATGAGAACCACAACATCTCCTGGTAGACATGTGACTGTCAAAAAATCAGAAAAAGGGATCAGAGCATCTAGGGTGATGCTATCACCGTTCATCCACATATATATAAAATCCAAAATGAAAAGTAATCTAGACGAGAAACATTTTGACATTTTTTTCAATTTTTTTTAAATTAAGCATGAAATAAATATGCAAGTAGAGAAAAATGAAAATATAATGCATCTAAACTAATATGAGCAATCAAGATGCAAATGCAAGGGAAAGAAAGATGAGTTACCTACTTACCTAGGGCATGGGCCCTGAAGAAGTCATGTGCTACCTTGGAAATAATGTTTGAGGAGAGATCCATTTACTGGTAGTGGCATCCTCCTCCCTTATGTCTTGGATAAGTAGAAAGAGTCTTTCTCGGACACTTACTCTATTTTTTAGGGGCCTAGCCAAAGACTTTCAAAATTTTGATGCATCCCAAGTTTTTCTCTTCTTTTGTCCCATAGTAAGACTTGATCCCCTTCCTTGAATTTCCTTTGTCTTTCCTTCTGATAAAAATTCCCTTTCACTTTCTCTTGATTCTATTCCATTTGATCAAAGGCCATTCTTTGAGTTTCATCCAATTCCATGAGATGATCAATTTGCCCCTACAGTGATTCTTTATTTGTACTGAATTGTTGGGCTATTTGTTATGATGGAATTTTGATATTTATAGACAAGAGAGATTCTAACCCATACACCAACTCAAAAAGATTCTTTTTGGTGGAAGTCTTGGTAGTCGCGTGGTTAGCCCATAGGGAGTACTTGATTTTTCTATCCCTACTCTTCTTGTTTCCTCAAACAATGTTTTTCACAATGTTCATAATGTTTTTGTTTCCAGATTCTGCCAACCCATTCCCTTGAGGATAATAATTTGGAGAATGTGACAAAACAATCCCATACTTGAAGTAAAACTCATTGAGCGCCATTGAGCTAAAGGATTTTGCCTTGTTGGTGGTTATCTTAGTAGGGACACAATGTTTAGTAACAATATTTTCCTCAAGGAATTTAATCAAGACTTCTTTCGTTTCTTTCTTTGTTGGGATAGCTTCCACCCATCTTATCAAGTAATCAGTAGTGGTCAAAATCCATCGGTATCCATTACTATAGTTGTATTTAAATTCGCCAATTAAATCCAATCCTGATTGTTGAAAGGGTGCTTCCACAATGATTGGCTTAAGGGGAAGGGAAGGAAGTCATTGTTTGTCATTAAAAAAATTACACGGTTGACAAGATATAACATATTGATGCATGCCAGAGAAACTAGTAGGCCAATAGTATCCTACCCTTAAAATATTATGAGCAGTGGTGTGTGCTGCAAAATGCCCTCCACAATGTCCTACATGGAGGTCGGTCATTAGTTTATCAACTTCTTCTTTGTCAACACATCTAAGGATCACCCCATATAGGTTCCTCCACCCAAGACCATCCTCCATTAGAAATTCATTGCCTTAAGTCCTAGGTATCTTCTTTTATGTTCCACTAAATGGTTTTTCAAATAATATATGATATTTGAATACCATTCATTGTTTTCAATCTCACTTACGACAATGTTGACTTGTTCCTTATCTCCTACCTCAATGACCTCTTGATTTCTTTATGTCATCATTTTCCCCATCCCTTTACCTTTAATTATATTGCTTGGCTTGATATCCAAATAATATTCCTATATTTGTGACACCCACTTTTTTCTTGATCCAAGGCAATCTTGTTATGACAAAACGCCCTTCACAGTGAGGTAGGGGACAAAGACTCCGATCTTGTTGTATCCCACATAAGTTTGAAAGTGTTTGAGACATTTGACTAGAGTGTAAACTTGTTTTTCCATAATGGTGTAATTCAATTCCGAATCTCTAAGAGTTTTTCTCATGAAAGAAATCGATTGTTCATCCCCTTGATCATTATTTTGTAACAATACCCCCACAATGGTGTCTTTTGAAGAAAAATAAAAAATGCTGAAGTCTTTGGAAAGTTTTGGGATAACCAAGACTGGTGCAATAGTTATTTCCTCTTTGATGCATTGAAAGGACATCTCACCTTAACTTTCCCATTCAAAACAAGTGTCCTTCTTTATTAACTTATTAAGGGGTTTAACAATTTCGATGAAGTTTGGAATGAATCTCTTGATAAAGTTAATCTGACCAAAAAAGAATTTCTTGTCTGTAGGGAGAGCGATTTTTGTGATGGCTCCAACCCTGACAATATCTATCGTGATTCCATCTTTAGAAATGATATGTCCCAGTAAATTACCCTTGTCGACACCAAAAATTGATTTCTTAGGGTTGAGAGAAATGCCATACTCCCTACATCTCTGGAAGATAGTTCTTAAGTGTTGGACATATTGTTCCCTCCTTTTAAGAGATGGAAGTTATATCATCTTTATATATCTCTATACATTTTTCGATTAGATCTTTAAAAGCATAGTCCTTAGTGCATTTAAAAGTAGCCCCTGTGTTGGTATGTCCAAAGTGAATTCTTAAATACTTGTAGGTTCCCCAAGGGGTAGTAAAATAATTTTTTAGTTGATCATCCTTCTTTACTAAAACTTGATTATATTCTAAGACACTATCAAGCATGGAAAACATCTATGTACCTATGACCCTTTGCAAAAGGTATTCCATGTTTGGTAGAGGGTAATTGTCTTTAAGAAAAGCTTCATTTAAATTTCTGAAGTTTACACATATTTTGATTTCTCTAGTCTTCTTCCTTACAATAAATAGATTAGATACCCATGATGAATATCTAATAGGCTCGATTATTCTTGCCTCAACCATATTTTGTAACTCCTTTTTTACTTATGGGGAAACCTTTGGGTTCATGTGCCTAAGTGTTTGCATGAAGGGATTTGAACCATCGATGACGGGAATAACGTGTTGTATGATGTCTTCTCAGTAGGCCTTTAGATCTTCGTAAGACCAAGAAAAGACATATTTAAATTATCTTATAAGGGAAATCAAATTTTCCCTTTTATTAGTCATTATTCCTTTACCAAATTTAATTAATTTAAGGGATTCATCGATTCCAATGTTGAATTCAACAATCTAATCACTGATTTCGTTCGAAGGTTTCCCTTTATACATATCATTTCGGTCAAAAAGATTCTCTAACAGAATAATACATTTGGGTAGGGTTCCATCAGCTACATCGATGATCTCAATATTTTCTCTTTCAACCAATAGCTTTATTTGGGCTTCAGAGAACTCTCCCTCATTTTGGAGAAAACGAAAAAGTTGATTGTCATTATCAAAAACTTGCCAATGTTCTAAGTTGTTAGGTAACAAGGGTCTAAAATTTACTTCTACCTTGTAAAGGCCGATTTCTTTGAAAATTTGCAAGGTTGAAAAGGAAACAACAAGGTTGTATTCCAAGTGATTCTCTTCCCTAGTGATGGCCTCAATGAAAAATTTGTCAAAATTCTTTATGGCATCCCATACGACATCCCTATATTGTTTCAACCTTGGGTTTTTAGAAACAAACTTCTTGTTGACTTGTGAAACAATTAGGTTGGAATCCCCTTTTAGATGTAGGGTCTTGATGTTCATATCGATGGCGAGGTTAATGCCTAGGATAAGGGATTTGTAATCGGAAATGTTGTTTGTATAGTTTAACTCAATTTTGTATGAGAAAAGGGTAGTCTCATTATATGGTGATCTTAAGACTATCCCCACACTCGAGGCTATGCTTGAGTGTGCACCGTCAAAATATAGGCCCCAATATGATTCCCTTTTTCTTCATCAATGAAAAGGGAGTTTACCAAAATAAAAGTGTTGTGTATTGCTTCTTCTAGAACCTAATGGTTTATGTTGAAATGACCCATAGTACTTTCACCTTTGGTCCTATATGGGAAAGAAACTTTCTCTTCACCTTTGAGGAATTTAACTTTCATTCCTTTGAGAGGTTCCACAAAAACTTGTTGAATGTATCGCGATAAATTTTCTTAATCTTTTTATGTTGCTTTCCTCTTTTCAAATTCCAAGATCTCACTCGGTGGGCTAGGTGCATTTTCTAACATTACCTCCCTTTCTTCTTCTAAAATATTTATCATGAGACAAGCTTCCCTTTTAGCTACTTTTTCTCGTTCCTCTTGTACGTAAATTTTGACGTCCGAGGGAAAGTTTGGTGAGACAAAATCATCAATCTGATTAATCGTAAGAGTCTCTTTAAGGCACTCTTCTTCTTGCGAGAGAAAGGGCACTAAGTTTTGTTCTATTTAACATGCTCTCTCTTGAGCCTTGAACAAAGTGCTAGGGCATATCCCAATCAAAACCCCATATGGAGATTTCATGGTTGATACATAAGACTTGAGAATGGTAGCTTTGGAAGGTATTAACTCTTGAGGGAAAAATCTTATGAGGGTGTTAAAAATATCATTGAAATCCTTTACATTCTCCCTTGAATTTATTTTTCAACTGTGGATATGATTATACAAGGATTGCTAATCTCTCTTTTTTCCAAATATTTTGGTGAAAAACTCTTGAAACAGGTTCCAATTTGTGATTGTTCATGGGGAAATACCATCAAACCAATCCTTGTAATTTCCAACAAAAGTGTAAGCGAAATGTTTCATCAAGATATCTTCGTGTTGGTCACAAGTTTATAGACTAAGAAGAAAAATATACAAGTGATAGTCAGGCATAGTGGGATCTTCTCTTGAAAAGATGGGTAGCCACTCCTTGACGTCCTTTGGGAGTTTATGAGGGGATCCATGGATATTTGTTATGTCCAAAGGTTTGTGTGCCTCTTTGGCCCACAAGTTTCATATAACACTTGGAGAGGTGGGT
Source organism: Picea engelmannii (assembly GCA_009831015.1). Taxonomy (NCBI): domain Eukaryota; kingdom Viridiplantae; phylum Streptophyta; class Pinopsida; order Pinales; family Pinaceae; genus Picea; species Picea engelmannii. The sequence goes on from ML785001.1 coordinate 248,896, forward strand.
ATGGGTGAGCGTGGAGTCATGTATGTAGAAGGTGAGGATGAAAGGATAGGAGAAGTAGATGAAAAACCATGAGGAGCAAGAGAAGTGGGGGGGCTATACTTTTTGGGTAAGGTCTCCTTGACGCCTGAATCCATTAGGACCGAAAAGACAACCTCACGAGAATACAAATCCCCCTACGTTTTTATAGAGGTGGTACTCCTCTTTCTTTTATGATACTCTTTTAAATCTAGATTTTCAAAATAATATAGGACTTTGAGAAAGTCCATCATGGTATTCAATGAAATTTACGAGTTGCAGAAAATAAAATGCTTTTTTTTTAAAGAGAATTCCTAAGAGATGACCAAGAATCTCATACATCACATATTTGAAAAAGATAAGCAACATTTCCTCACATCCATCATAGTTAAACTAAATATTTATGATCACATAAAAATAAAATAAAATGGTCTGCACGCATAAGAGAACTTCAATAGAGTAAACACATGTGGAGCTCAAATAAAGAAAATGATAGATCAATCTCAAATATTTTATACTAAAAAATTATAGTTATAAAACATAGTCAAAACTGATCCCAAAATAGTTCTCTTTGGATTTCTGAAAAAATATAAAGCTCGTTACAAAGCTTTGAAATTTAAATGCGTTTGTCTAGAGGAATGGGATTGGGGCTCTCATGAACCATAAAGAAAATATAAAAAAGAAGTAATCTTGTCGAAATAAGATGGTGGGTGATGAAAGAGTAGCAAGACTTGGGAAGAATACATGAAGAGGTTACCAGATTTTGGTTAAACCTTTCTAGTCAAAGAAGCAGAGTAATTGGATGAAAATTTGATAAAGAAAGCAAGATATGATCAGCGTAAACTTACTATTATGGTCTCTCACTCCTTTACTTTCTTCCTTCTATCCTTTTATTTTCCTCATTGGTGGTTATAGGAACTATCTCAACTGTTGTTTCTTGGCCTTCTTTAGTTAATTTATCAATCACCTTCTTAACCCAATCTTCAATGTAATTTTTCATTGGCGCAACATTTATTTCATGTCTGTTTTTTATATTAAATAATTCACCTTCAAAATATTTTAGGTCATGATAAATGTCATGTATTTCCTCCTCAATATCTTGATTTTTCATAGAATAATCAACCAACCAATTATCTATTTTTTCTTCATTATATTCAATTATGCCATAAGATTTCTCAGCCGATAACCCCTTTAATATCTCCACTTGTTCATCAAATTGTTGCCTTGTCATAAACATTGTATTCAAAATTAACTTAGGATATTGCACCTCATCAATGCTTCCTGCCATATCTATCTCTATGAATATTTTGAATAATTCTTCTCGTTTCACTATGGCTTCACTGCACGCTTAGACAATGTTATTCAAATTCTTGATCTTTTCTTTCCAACGGGCATTCAATTGTTTAATTCGACTTAGAGAAGGCAAATACTCTTCTCTCCTTTTCAATTCTATCATGTTTGATACTTTTATCCCAAATGGTAAAACAACATATGTGTAGAATCCTTTTTCATTCTTTAAACCATCTTGGAGATATTCATGAAAGGCATGTTCCCTTGAACCGAAAGAAACAATATTTTTTGATACCTCCCATGCTTCTATTATCAGTGACATTTTATTTTTAATGTTTTTATCTACATAACTTCGGACCATTGTGAGAAAACTAGAAGATCCTTTTAATTTAATACCGGGTGTAGTTGGTTTAACCATTGTCAAAGGACTGGCCAGGATTGGAAGATTCATCAAGGTAGTTTCCGATTCTATGATCTTGTCCTTTAATTTGTCATTTTCAGCTTCTAAACCATCAATAAAGTCATTGATCGCATCCCTGATTTCCCTATGGATTTTGGAAATCTAGGGCAGTCGCATATCCTTCAGGACAACCTATGAGCGGGACTTTCCCATTTTATTCTTCTGGTCACTTCTTTCTACAATCAAATTTTTAGACTCTTTATAAAAAAATAACACTTTGAAACGTGAAGGATTCTTCTTCACTAAAGGTCTCATTTCCAACGACTTCCAATAAAGAATTTTTCTGAGCCATATTTTTCAGTTGTTCTATTGCAGGAAATATTTTCTCAATATCTGTTTCTAGTTCCATATCCTCCAAATAAAATATTTGGATGTCATTTTCTAAAATATTATCTTCTTCCTGTTGCAATAAATTTTTCCTTTTCTTTCTCAAGGGTAACTTGTTTGAACTATCAATTTTTCTAGGGGGAGGATTCTTCTCTCCCCCTCCACTAGAACTACTATTAACAACCTTTTTAACTAGGTGGGCCACTGGAGCATTGCTCCTTGATGTAGTATTATTGGGAGTAATAACTGGATATTGAGCACTTCTTTCATTGGGAAATTTTCCCCTTTTCTTGTAAAAATTGTTACTGCTAAGTAATGTTTCTAGATCGCCAACATTGTGTACATGAGTGCTTTGGTTGTTTTGATGGGTCCTATATCCCTAATTCAACAATAGGAACCAAACCCGCCACTGAGGCCCAATTAGACTCTGCAACATTTAATGGTGGAATGGTTCTCTAGATCTTGCAATCTGGCTAATTTATCGATGGGCTTTATGTTTTCTTGTGAAGGCTCTTCCTTCAGTTTGGACTATCTCTTTTTGTATTTTCTCTTGGGTGAGACCGATTTGAGATGTAATCCAGTATAAACCAACTTCGTGACAAACAAAATTAAGTTCTAACGACTGGGGAAGAGGCTGAATTTGGGACAACCCACTGCTCAAGCATGCAAACAACGATTATAGACCACAGGCCTAGTACTAATACACTAACCATGTGAGTATCCAATTATTGTCTGAGAAAATATTAATCAGAAAAAAAACACATATGAAATAAGATAATGGCAAGAAAAATAATTCATCTACCATATTCATTCATCACATGATAGCACAATGATTCATCTTCATCATTTAAAGTAAAGAACAACAAAATATTACACCAGATAACTTGATAATAGATTAAATAACTCTTAATCATTACATCATCATTCATGAAACGAGATAGGAAATAGTTCTTCTCCATGTCCATTCACATGCATTTGATGAAAATAACTTGTCTCTAGTCCAGCGGGACTTCTCAATTCATAGCAGCTTAAAAATAATTCTTAACAACTAGAAAGAAAGAGTTCTTGCAACAACCATCGACCTATAACTAATTGGTCGATGTATTTATTTATAATGTAAAGTTAAACTGAAAATAATGGCTAAGTGTAGTTAAAAAAAAACAAAATTCTCCATGTGGCATCATCTTCTAACAGTTTCTTTAACAGTGAACTCAATATATCCCTTGAAAAGGGTGACTTTTCTCATACTCAGACCAACTGATAAACAAATATTCACAAGTTTGGGCCCATGGAAATCTATGTTGTTCCATCGAAGCCGTGTGAGTTCCTCTGACATCCATTACATGTGTCTGGTACTTCAGCAGACTGGTGTTCAATTGTTGTAGCACAGTTCAAGCTCTAATCGAGTGCTCCGTAAATTGTTGCACTTGCCCTATTATCGCGTCAGTCATATTTGTGAGCTCTTCGGCCAACAGTAAATCTTTCTTGGTTCATGAAGTTGTCGGGGGTGCCGAACTCGAGGAGTTCGATATCCTTCATTGCTTTGTTGATTTTTCCCCAATATTTCTCGCATTTGGCCCACTGCTCTAGAATTTCTCGGTGTGAGTCCTGAGACATCTTAGCCCAATACTCGGTTGATCACTTCATGTGATTAAGACTACTTTTTCCTACTGCCCAAATGCCATGTTCTTCTTTGTCTCGACCCTACTAGACTACATCAATGTACTCGAGTCTTTCTACTGCTTGTTTCTCCCTTTCATACCATTACTCCATACCCTTGCATGTAGTGAGTGCCATGACAGTGTCCTCCTGGAACTCAACTATCTTTGTTGTAAAAAGGTGCCTCTCTTTTGTGAATTAGTTTTAATCTTCTTCGAACTCGCTTCTCAGATATACTATGGTCTGAGTGGCTCCCTGATCGTACTCAACCAGGTGACGTAAATGTTCTAGTTCCTTCAGGGCAGCGGCCAAATCCGTTTTATCTCTTTTGGCTTTATCTAGGGTGGCGTCCAAGATCTCCATTCCCACGCCGAGTAGCTCCGATGTTTGGGCATCTACTGTGTTTATCAAATTCTCCTCTTTAGTGAAGAGGATGGAGCGATCCAACGTGATCCTCCTTTTCTTTGTGGTTCTTTGGATGATGGATTTTCTTTTTTGATCATAGGAGATCACATAGATATATCCTACCTCATCTACCGGCTTGGGTATCTGCTAATCACCCCATGTGAGTGTGTTTCCCAGGCTACCGATGGTGTATATTTGTTTAAGGTCGGTTCCTTGAACTTCCTCATTGTGCTCTAAAGGCTCGGCCTCTGCCTATCGCTTGTTGGGGACCTGAGTATTGAGCACGTCGGGCACATAATTGTTACTTACTTGCTCGTTGGTCGTTGAATCGGTGATTTCCTTTAGCGAAGATCCTTTCTCTGGCTCATCCAGTTCGGGTTTGTCCTTCAGATTATCTGCTTCAGTTTCTGACGCATCGGGTCCTTTCATTTCGAGGCCACTTTCATCTTTTGTTTCCTTTTGTGGGACCTCCTAGGTTTGGACGTCAGGCTTAGGGGAAGAAGTCTTCTCAGGTCAGGTCCCTTTTCTTCTTGAACACGCATAGGGGTCCTTTGAGATTCCTCCAAGCTCTCATAATTACTATATACATTTATGAAATCGGTCATAGGGTTAGGTGCACTTGTTTCTACTGACACCTGACCTGGATCTGGTTGAGTCGTCATGCCTGTCGGTGAATCGGTCGGTGGATTTGTGGATTCAGAGTCATCTGACCCATTAGTGTTACCAAGGTTTATGAAATCGGGGCCGCTTGGCTCCGCCAAGATTTCTTCTGGGCTATCGTTTGGAAGCCTTGGCAACCTGACGAGGTCCGAGTTATCCTACATTTTCTTCATTAACAACTCAGCCTGTTGATACATGATTCCCCCCATCCCCTGTACAACTTGAACCTCGGGGAAATTCTTGAATTGTACCAGGGATACATGAGAAAATTTTGCTACTTCAATGGATTCTTGAGGAGCATCCACTGCTTCACCTAGTTCAAATGTTATCCTTCCTTCTCTGGCCCTAAGGATTTCTTGAGACATTTTCTCCAAGGCCATTGTTTGCTCCTCACAAATCATGGCCTTGAACCTTGTTTCTTTAGGATCAACCATCCTTGCCACCACCTCTTCCCATTCTTGAATGTTTTTGGTGAAAATTTCATCCTCAAACTGGTCATTAACATAAGGCCAACATGATGATACCTGCGGTGCATGTTTTAGGACCAGACCCTTGGGATTGTGTTTGTGAAAATGACCAATTTGGAATCAAAATTCCAGTTGACTTAAACCTTCTTTCTTAGCATGCACGGTGTCCTTGACCATGTATAAGCCAATATGAAACCCACAAGGTATGAAGGCCTACTTCTTGTCCTTTACTAAAGTGGCGTTATAGCCTTGAAAAATGATCTGATAAAAATTTTTCCCTAATACTATTCGATCAGGGACATATATAGGTAACATATCGGGTGCCCCTGTGGCGTCAAAAACCCTGATGTAGGTGTCACATTCATCTAGATATCAATGACCTACTTTTGATACAACCCTTTTGGTTGCATCCGACAACCTTGAGCACTCTTTCTTGAACAACAAAGAATAAATGCATGCAATAAACTAGTCACAGATAAGAGAATAGGATTTCTTGTACTTGTTTTCCCATAAGATGTTAAAGTATACATGGACCAGGAGCTCAGAGGAGTGCCATCTTAATTTCATTCCAGCAAAGACGTTCCTGGTGCAGATGACATCCAGTAGATATGAAGCCATGTAGAAGGAAGGGGTTTCTCCCTCTTTCGGTGTCTGAGCTTGTCTTATGCAAGTGCTCAACTGTTTGGAGATGATTGCATGCCAGTTAAAACTTGTTCCAAAAATGTCTATGGTATGAGCCAGAGGCATCCGAAAAATTGGCGCAGTCATTCTCCCTATGAAATTAGCAGAGGAGTTCCATTAGAGAGATGTAAGGCTCTCTTAGGTTGGTCGTCGAGTACCAGCTAGAGGTCCGATTGGTGAAATTATTATCCTCCCTCCACTAGGAATCCATAATCTTGCTGGTGTCATGTTTCTAATAGAAACTCAAAACAAAATCAGTGTTCAACCATTCCTTCAACTCCCTGAGCTTGTAGTAATTCTGAACTTCAACTGGGAGGAAAAACCCAACACATCCGCCATTGTTGTCATTAATTAAACACCTCTATGCATCAGTGTGATCAATAATCCATTTCAAGAGTTTAATGTAAGGTAAAATTAGAGTCTTTCTCGCCACCATGTGCAGGTAAGCCTTGTGGACATTTGGGAGAAATTCATCATCAAGTCTTCTCGTATCAGGATCATTGTGCAGGGTATATTCAGGGAGTTCTTCCCGCTTGATTTTATTAAAATCTCTTCCCAGCGTGGGAATACTGTCTTGGTCCCAATGTTTGCCTCAGTGTCTCCAAAGGCCAGGGGCTGGACGAAAGCCTTCTTGGTGGCTATCTTGATGATGAGCACTGGCTTCAGAGAAAATTTCAATTTCCTTGCAACTGTTGAGAAGGAACCTTCTCCTGCCTCTGGTTCTTGTAGCTTTGGTGCTCTTGGGGATTTCCTGGTGGTGGGTTTCTTTGGAGGCATTGTTCCTGCAATCAAAAACGATCCTCTAGACATGTGTACAAAGTAGATTTGGATGAAAACATATGAAATGAAGTTTAAAACACCATAAGCCAGTACATAACTATAATTCTTGCTAAAATTATTGTTTAATATTCACTGGAACTTGGAAACTTTATCCGGATAGCTCATCGTGCTCCTCTGGGTGCTCTGAACTTATTTGTGTGTAGAATAATGTCATACACAATGACTCAAAAGAATATAATGTGAGATATCCTACCAGGCATATCAACCAATTAATACGAGTAATGGATGCAATTCAAAACAACCTACGGTCGAATATTTGCAAATAAATTCTAGGTTGGTTTGACGATGGAGGCGTGGGGGGAGATGCATTGTATTGACAGGCTTTAAACGGTCCTTTTGATTTGTGCACGAATTAGCAACTAATGCGCGATCCTGAAATTAATTAACCCTTTAAATCGATTGTATCTAACATATCTTAGGGTTAAAATGTCCCATCACATCGTGTTTCTTAGTGGATAGATCAGGAATTGGTGATATCCTCATGTATTTTTTCATTGGTCTCCTCCTAGGAAAACCTCAGACACCGACAAGCTTCGTTACTTGATCCTGATGTGGCAGGACTGGCTCAAGAAGCAATCATGGGTCTCAGGAGCTAGTAGTGATTTTAGGGAAAACTAGATCGTATGTTTAACCACTTTGGCAATGACACGTGACAACTAAGTATAGGTCGTTTGACCATACATCTCAGTCGGGATTAGGTTTTTTAACAGAAAACTTGTGTATTAAAATAAGACTAGGATTTTCGATGCCGAAAGGTATCGGGGATCGACGATTGGGGATAGTCAAGTGCATAGTTTCTTTGTGGGTTATCATCTTCATAAATCCCTGATGCCGAAAACATTTTGGAAGTCGGCGATCGATGATATCATTCCTTTACTCGTGCGATGCTTATTCTTTTCGTTTCTTCCCGATACCGACGAGGATCGGTCATCGACAATATTATTGTGTTGGCACCTTTCACATAATAGAGTCCCATCTGTTGATGCCGATGAAGATTGGGGATCAGCGCTTTGTCTTATCAATCATTTTTCGTCACCTCTAATCCTTCCCGCTGCTAAACTTCTTAAGCGCATTGGGGAAGAGTTTCGACTGTCGATTCCTTAAGTAAATTTTAGTCCCTTTTAAAGTTATGATGATTTTCACATGCTCAAGCAAAATTTAAAAGACTGAACATGAAAACACAAAATGATAAACAAAGGCAACAATTTTCATACTGAAGTGGAAATCAGACATTACAAGAGATCAAGTGGTACCCAAAAAGTAAAATTTGACACAGGATTTTTAGGGTGTGTTGAGTGCTCAACAAATGGCGACTTACTGGGCGAAAGAATAATCTTTGTTTCTTCCTCGGAGATTGGCTAATAGAAAAACAGGTGGAGAACTTAACTAGTGTTGAATCTGATCCTCTTTAACCTTTGGATTTGAAATCCTCCGGTTGATGCTTCCAAGCCTCCCATCAGGTTTAAACCTTTATTATTCCTCCTTTGTTTCTTTTAATCCTGACTCATGCCCCTTTTACCAAAGTTTATCAAATCATTCACTAGCATGAAGCCTTTAGTTACCTCTACTCACTTGTTTCGGTGATGCTTCTCTTCCAGTGAGTGTCCATAGCCCCGGCGGAGTCACCCCGACATCACAGACCTTGCTCCATTGTGAGGGAGCATCCATAGCCCCGACAAAGATATCTACATACCCTATCCTACTCTTCACTCTTTTGATAATATCAATTTTATTTGAGCATGATGCCCTGAGAGAGTGGGAGGGGAGGATGTATGTTTATTTGCAAGGTGATATGGTTAAGGTGGATCCTTTACTAGCTTTGTCTTCTCGATTCATGTAGTCTTTCCAGCTTTCTTTCTTTCCCTTAAGGTCTTACCAAACCACCAAGCAGACACTTTTGGAATTTCTCCAAAGTTGTTCATTTGCTTAGGGAATCCACAAATTAACCACAAGTTCCCCAGTGCTCCTCGTGTTTGTAACTGAGCGAAGAGTTAGAAACAGAGTTCGCTATGTCACATGGTTTTAAGGTCAACCATTGTCTTGCTAAACACAACTTTCAAAAGAACAGAAATTCAGAAAGAAAATAAAACAACAAAAATTCATTTCACAATCGTGAAAATACTCAAAAAGAACATAAAACACACACACACACACACACACACATATATATATATTGTTTTTGGGCTTGGCCATTCACTATGAGGGCATAGGGTTCCCCGTTTAGATTCTACAACCGATAAGTTCCTACCCCAATCTTCTCAGCCACCTAGAAAGGTCCAAGCCATAGATTTTGAAACTTAGAATGCTTCCCTTTTGGTTCATTTTCTTTGTCCCACTTTAGGACTAAGTCTCTTACTTCGAAGTTCTTCTCTTTAGCCTTATGCTTATCAAACCATATTTTCACTATCTGTCGGTGAGATAGGAATTTTGACTTATCCTTTTCTATCTCCTCTTCCAACATGAGAATAGTGTTGATTCTTTGTTGTATGGACGACGAAGGTTCCTCGCTGGAATCTTGGGCTAATTGAAGAGATGGAACATAAATCCCATTCGGGAGAATGGATTCTTGCATGTAAACCAGAAAGTACAGGGAATCTTCTATAGCTTTCTTGGGTGTGACTCTATCAGCCCACAGAGCGTTATGGAGTAGATTATGCCAAGTCCTTTAGTTATCTACAAACTTCTTCTTTAATATCCTCACTAGGTTCTTGTTAGTTGATTCTACCACACTGTTTCCCCATGGATAATAATTTCTAGAGTACCTGATTATGATTCCTTTGTCTAGAGAAAACTCCATCAATAGGGTGGAAGAAAAATAAGTTACATTATCAAAGACCAGGACAGAATGCACACCAAACCTTGTGATTATTTTTTGTTCTATGAATTGGATTACCATCTTCTCATTTACATGAGTCATAGGGATGGCTTCTTCCCATTTTGTGAAATAATCGGTGGAAATAAGAATGTACTTGTGTTGTTTTGAAGAGATGGGTGTAATTTCTCCTATAATATCCAACCCCCATTGCTCAAAAGGCCTAGAGCTAGTCACGGGTTGGAGTGGAATGACTACTCTCTTCTCTTTCCCAATGCTCATTTGACAAGTTTTATAGTTTCTAGCATAGGTGTGAGCATATTTGAACAAGGTGGGCCAATAATAGCTAGCTCTCAATATCTTATGAGCGGCGGTGTGTCCTACGAAATTCCCACCGACAGGGCCATCGTGGAGCTCTTTTAGAACCTTGTCTGCATATTCACATTCGAGGCATCTTAATAGTACCCCATAATAATTAATTCGGAAGAGTATCGAATTTTTAAGGCAATATTGTGTAGATTTTAGCCTGAGATCTCTCCATTCCCTAGGGTTGATATTTTTTGGGAAATTCCCATGGTGTAGGAGATAAGTTGATTTCTTATACCATGACTCTTGTCCTGGGGAGGTGTATGATACTTCTCCACACCATAGTGACATTTTGTTATCCCATCCAAAATCTTCATTTACTTGGTCCTAGCCTTCAACAACAATTTTGCATAATCCTTGTCCTTTTACTAGTTTGGTAGATTTTATATCTAGATCAAATTCTTGGACCACTTCCATCCAGTTCCCTCTTCTTTCCACCATTTCTTGCTGAGTAAAAAAGGATCGGACCACAGGGTGCGAAACAATCACTTTAGTGTGGTTCTTGAGGATGTAAGGCCTGAAGTGTTATACTGCCTTGTATACCGCATAGGAAGTTTATCTATAGCAGGATAATTGACCTCAAATCCTCGGAGATTAGAGCTCATGAATGACATTGGGGCCTTGTTGTTTTCATCATCCTTCTGAGTCAATACTGCAACTAACGCTTGGTTGAAGGAGAAAGTATAGAGGAAGAAATCACTATTGAAATCGGAACTTCGTAATACTGGGGCCCGAGATATAGCATCTTTGATGTTTCTGAAAGAATCCTTTCGTTCATCATCCCACTTAAATTCAACATATTTGCAAATCATCTTTTGTAAAGGTTTGATAATTTCTGCAAAATCGAGAGTGAATTCCTCACAAAATTGATTTGTCCAAAAAAGGACTACATAGCTTTTTTGTTGTGAGGAAACGAGAGTTGAGTGATGGATTTAATTATTTAGGGATCTATGTGAATGCATTATTGAGATATAATGTGACCTAACAATTTAACTTCCTCGACACCAAATATAGTTTTCTTAGGGTTTAAGGACATACCATATTTCCTACACCTTTCAAAAATTCGAGTTAAGTGTTGGATGTTCTCTTCTCTGTTCTTTGAATACATAGTTACGTTGTCTATATACACTACCACACACTTGTTGATTAATCCATGAAATTCTATGTCCATGGCCCTTTGGAAGGTCACTCCTATGTTAATTAACCTGAAAGGCATGCATTTATAAGTGAAGGTTATCCATTTGCTTCAGAATGTAGTTTTCAAACGATCTTCCTCTGAAACTAGAACTTGGTTATAACCTGAGAAACCATCCAGTAGAGAGAAAATCTACGAGCCAGACACAGTTTGCAAGAGTTTCTCCATTGGAGGGACTAGGTAATTATCCTTTTCTAAAACTCTGTTGAGGTTTCTAAAATCTATGCATAAGTGAATTTCTCCAGACTTTTTCCTTACAAGAACCAAATTTTCTACCCATGCAGAATGCCTAACCTGGAAAATGATCTTTGCATCTAAAAGTTTCTTTAATTCCTAATACATGAGAGGTTCCAGGGATGGGTGATACTTTTGGAGCTTCTGTTGGAAGGGTTTCACTTCGGGTTTTAGAGAGATAGAGTGTTGAATTATGGCGGTATCATATGTTTTCAAATCTCAATGGGACCATGCAAAGCTATCATGATATTGTCTGAATAACTTGAGATAAGATTTCCTTTCCTCCTTAGATATTGTCGTACCGAGGTTTATATTCTTAGGGTTTTCCTGGGCCCCAAGATTTATAGTTTCATGTAGGGGACAAGAGATACCAGTCTTTGCATTTTTAGGCCCCTTAAATCTCTCTTTCAAGTCAAACAAATTTTCTAAATCAGCTATCCCTTTCGTGATTGTGTGAGACTTTGATTTATCAATATGTTGACCCGTCCGAGGATTGGTTTTTGTCGATTGTTCTTGGAATACTTCATCATCAATAGACAAATATTTGAAATTATCTTGGTTAGTCAAGAAGTTTATGATCTATTCATCTCCTTCAAAGAATTTCCAATTAGCAATGTTTTTAGGTACTGATGTTTTGTAAAGCAGATCCACAGTGAATCAGGAGGCTTCATAATCCTCTAGAGGCGACAACCTTGAAACAACTATGGGCAGGGAGTCAGCCAAAATATTGTTTTCTCTGGGGATCATTGTAATATTGAAGGCTTCAAAATGCTCTATTAGCCTATGCACCTCCTGTTGATAATTATTTAGGTGCAGGGAATTTCAATGTATATTATTCCTTACTTGTCTAACGATAATTTCAGAGTCTCTGAAAACCTTGAATTCTTTGACATTTAAGTTTATGGATTTCTTTAATCCTTGTACTAGAGCTTCATATTTGGCAGTGTTGTTCGTACATTTAAATTATAGCCTATAGGATAGGAAATGACATTTAACTTTAGGATCAATGAGGATGCACCCTGCTCCTGACCCTTCTTGTGATTTATATCCATCAAAATATAAAGTCCAACATTGTGGGAAAGGTGCGTGTGCTTCTTGTTCCCTATTACTTCCCTTTTTTTTTGTTGCCAACTCTGAGATTTCCATCATAGGGTCTTGGCAGAAGAGGTTTCCCTCTATCAGTATTGGTAATTTCTCTTGAAACACCATCTCAGAGTTCCTGGTAAGAGGGACGTTGGATAAGAGAGGAGAAAAGTTCCCGAAGTAGGAGTCACAAGAATAGTTGCCTAGCACAGGGAAATTTGTCGATGAGGGTTCATTCAAGGTTTCTAGGTCAGTGACAGTATGCTTCAGATACCTTTCCCTATCGATCCTGGTCATATTTTTGTATCCCTTTAGTGGTATCCAGAGGTGTGCTTATTCTGTACTGAAGTATCCGTTTAGCTTCTCAGACCAATCTTGACTTAGTAATAGACCATAGGCCTATGGAATATCTACTACAATGATGTCAATCACTTGTACAAACTTGGGATGCATTGCTATTCTAATCATAACATCTTTGAGTTCCCACATGACCTTGACCTGGGTTCTATCTAGTTGTATCACATGTTTATCTCTCTTGAGAGGAACTACATTTAAATTTTTTCAAATAGACAAAGGCATAACGTTGGAAGATGCTCCAGAATCTACCAAACAATTGTGGAGGTTTCCATTGAATACTTCAAACATTAAGAGGAATGGTGGGAAAAAATGTCTTTCTTTTTTATCTTCTGTGCAGGTGTTCATAGTTGGTTTTCTCACCAGATCTATGGGAGATAGGGTCCTTTCCTGACCATTGTTGGTCATAGGGTTTTATACTAATTTTAAATCTTGTAACAGAAAGTCTTTCTGCTGAGGAATCCTACATATGTCCATGAATCATATATTAGCCTTTAACGTTTTCAAATCTTCAACTACGTTGTAATCCAGTTTGGGCGATTCTTGGGTATGGATGCTTATAGGGTTTTTACTAAGAGAAAAAGGTTCTCTAGGGTGATCGAGATCTTCCTTGCTCCACGAAGTTTGGGTGGTAGTGACATCTTTCGGGATAGGTAGACCTTTACTGCATGTTTGTACCACTAAGACTTCCATGGATGGTTCTTGAGAATCAAATAGGTTGTCGGGAGGCATAGTTAGGTCAAGATCCCATATCGGCATGGATGTATCTTTTGGTGGATCAATCTCTTCCTGGTCAACAATATTTACAACTGAATTGCTTGGCTATTTGGTCAGTGAGACTTCGTCAAGAAACTGATTGGCCATCAAATTCATGGCATGCACCCATTGAGGGAAGTCCCTTTCGGAGTATTTTTTCTAGTGATAAGTATAGAATAAATTAGATGCTACATTCCCTAGATCAATATTTAAGTTAGCTGGAGAGGCTCAATTTCTTGGAATGGTGGTTTCCTTTTAAAAAAAGGCTTATAGGGCCTTTGGCCTTGGTTTCCCTCTCCTACGTTTCTCTTCATGTCTATGATCTCGTTTGATAATTTCTTAACCATGCATTGTAGGTATTCTATGTCTCCATTACCCTCGTTAGGAGTCTGTTCAGTTTGTTTCCCCAGTGGTCTAGTCAAAAGGAGTCCTCTCCCGAGAGGAGGCTGAACTTATTTATTAACTAGAGAGACCTGGCCTTCTTTACACCCATTCATATGGAATTCTATCATTTTGGCTTCTTTGGAGTTTTCAGCTAGGGTTCACTTGGAAACCCTTTTTACAAACATAGAAATAGAAGCTGGGAGCGCATTAGCATAAACCTCGATTTGAAATTCCTGAGTTGGTTTCACTTTGGGCTGAAACTTGTTTAAGATGGTCATGAATATTTGATTGAAATCTTTGACCTTTTCTTTCGAACTCATGGTGGCGGTGAACAATTCATCCATCAGAGCTCCCGTAGTAGTATCCTCTGCAAATTTATCTAGAAAGTATTTCTAGAACTTCATCCAGCTAGTTACAGATCTGACTGAAAGATTAAAACACCACGTGGAAGCTGAATTTTCAAATGTATAGGGTAAAAGCCTACAAACTACATCTTCATGTTGGACATTCATAAGTCTTATCATGAGTATGAACTTCTTGATATGATCTACAGGGAAACCTAAAGTTTCGGGGTCGAATTTAGGAAGTAGCTTCTCCGAATCTCGAGGAATATTATGTACTCGTCCCGGGATGGCCACGACATATCCAACCAACCAAGGCTGATTTTTCTAGGTTGGGTTTCCCCTTTCTTCATCGTGGACGTTTTTTTCATCCATATCCTCATAATTTGATTTGAACTCCTCTTCTTCCAAAAAATCATCTGGCTCAAGGACATCGTTGGTTGGCATTTCAGGGATAAGATTCATAGGGTGTTCAATTTCGATGATCATGAAGTCTATTAAGTATTCTACCGTATGTACAAAAACTTCGTCGGGAGTATTGACCACCGGTCTGCTTATTTGTTTTGTTCAAGGAAGTATTAGAGCTAAGGGTAACACACCGATCTGTTGTGCGTAAGCTCTTGTGAGTCTTCTAAGCTGATTTAATCCCTTATGAGGAAGAGTGTAAGGTATTTCAGGGAATAATTGTTCTTCCTTGGGCTGGGGTGAGTTACTTGTTTCAGGAGTACTATGTTAAGCCCTAATATTGACTCATTACCCCTTAATTGAGGCATATTATATTAGTAATGTTATTTTATTTATGCCAGCTTTAGGCCATTAGTTGTAATTATACCTCCTAGTCTCCTATATATACCAAGGAGACATTTTCATTTTGAATCATCTTGTACTTGAACATTTAAGTGGGGTAAAAGGAGGTTGCCCCCTTGAAGAGGCTTGTTATCTGAAATTATCTCTTTTTCAAGGCGTTGAGTACTTTTCCTAAGTTTTTTCTATGCTATATTGACGTTTGGTTCTTAACATATGGTATCAGAGCTCAAGGTCTTGGGGTTTCGCTGCTACATCTAAGACACCGTGGAATTTTTGCTATAACTTTTTTTCTACAACATTTCAGAAGGAATGGATTGGAGAATATTTAGTAGATGGATCAAGGTACGTTGGGTTCATAATTCATCTCCTGAGGCCTTATACTTTCATAGATACAACCTATACAAGATAGGGTTCTGGAATCATCCTGAAATGAATCATTGCGGAATTTTCGCTATAAAACATTTTCTGTAACGTTTCAGACCCTGAAATCCAAAGGCCATTTACAAAAATTAGTAAGGTATCTGTGGTAAAATTTTTAGCTTCTGGGTCATCTTAAATCTATAGATACACCTTGTGTAAGATAGGGCATCTAACTAGTCCTATTGACTAGTCTCAAGAAGGTGTTCCAGGTAAAACAATCATAACTTCTTGCTAGAGTATCCAAATTGAGTTGGACTAGTTTCATTGGATTGCAGACAGTCCGTAGTATTTTGGGTGCGAGTTTTAGAATTTTATATCAATTATTTTGTGCAGGGCATGCTATACAAGTGAGATCTCCTGGAAAGGCCACAAATCGGCAAGTTGTGAGGAAGTTACCGTAAATTCCACTTGGCACATCCAATTTTGATCAGACCTATGGCATTACAAAGAAGAAATATCAGAGAACTACCTAAAATAAAGTTTCATACCCAGAAGGGCCAAAACTTTGGAGATAGAATAGAATAAATATTGTCTAGCAAAACCACCTCAAAATCAAGATTCAAAAGTGATACTTGGCCAACATGCCACTAAAAAAGGGACCTTCTACACCAAATAAGCCTCCAGAAAATCCTAATTGGACTATTGATGAAGGTTAATAAATGCATAGGGACATAAATGAACTACAAAAGAAGATGGATTCAATGGAAGCTAAGTTGGATACTAAGATGGATTCAATGGAAGATAAGATCATGGAAGTATTGAAAAATTTCGTAATAGAGAAGACACCCGAAAGTGAAAATGCATCCCATGAAATTCATGATGAGGACACAAGGAAGGTGAATCAAGAATGGAGAAACTCCAACTTTGGTTTGAAGACCAACCATGTTCCTAAGATTGATATGAGGAAGTTTGATGGCAAGGACCCAATCACATGGATACTTCAGATGGAGCAATTCTTTGATCTCCATAATATGCCACAGACACAAAAGGTACGAATTGCTTCTTTATATTTAGAACCTAATCAATTTGTTTGGTATCGATGTCTTTGTTCTCACAAATCACTCGTCACTTGGACAATTTTCACAGAAGAAATAATAGCACATTATGAGGATACAAGGAGCAATACCTTCTTTAGCCAATTGATAAATCTCAAGCAAAAGGGTTTTGTTACCGATCACATTGAGAACTTCCAAAGATTGAATATAAAGGTAACCGATATTCCAGATGAGCACTTGATTGATGTATT
>ML785001.1:268573-344995 GCA_009831015.1 Picea engelmannii
TGGTTACCCTTGGCAGAATGGTGGTATAACACTTCCTTTCATACTGCAACAAAAATGACACCATTTATGGCACTTTATGGATACCACCCTCCTTCCATAACTTCTTATCTAAAATAAAAATCTAAGGTTCAAGCAGTGGAAGATCACATCAAGAATCAACAACAAATTCTCTAAATCTTAAAGGACAACCTGACCATGGCACAGAATCGCATGAAACAACAAGCAGATAAACATTGTAGTGAAAGAAGTTTTGAAGTAGGGGATTGGGTGTTTTTAAGACTACAACCATACAAACAGATGTCCCTCAAGAAAGCCAAGAAGGATATTAAATTATCACCAAAGTACTATGGACCTTATAAGGTGTTGCAAAAGATTGGTACTATGGCATACAAATTGGAGCTGCCTACATCTTCACGCGTACACCCAATTTTCCATGTTTCATGCTTAAAGAAGGTTATAGGTGACAAGATCCCAGTTCAAACTATATTGCTAGAAATTGACGAGGAAGGAAAAATAATATTGGAGCCTGAAGCCATCACTGACACAAGAATTCGCTAGCTGAGGAATATATCCATTTCAGAGTATCTCATTAAATGGAGGAAACTTCCGACTGAAGATTCCACTTGGGAAGATGAGTCTTTTATACAGAAGCATCCAGAGTTACTCAAGCGTTGCGTACAACACTTGTCTCAAGGGAAGGGGCATGTTAAGCCCTAATATTGGCTCATTACCCCTTAATTGGGGCATATTATATTAGTAATGTTATTTTATTTATGTCGGCTTTAGGCCATTAGTTGTAATTATACCTCCTAGTCTCCTATATATACCAAGGAGACATTTTCATTTTGAAACATCTTGTACTTGAACATTTAAGTGGGGTAAAAGGAGGTTGCCCCCTCGAAGAGGCTTGTTATCTGAAATTATCTCATTTTCAAGGCGTTGAGTACTTTTCCTGAGGTTTTTCTATGCTATATTGATGTTTGGTTCTTAACATACTCAGCGTGTGTGGGTTTTTTTTTGAATGAATAGCCATGCATGTGGGTTGTTATGAATCTGTAGACTGTTTGAAATACTATATAAAATATATATTCAACCATTCATTCTCAGGCCCTCCTTTTAGCACCAATTCTGTTGATGGGTCCTAAATCCCTGATTCAATAGTAGGAACCAAATCCACCACATAGGCCCAATTAGACTGTGTATCATTTAATGGTGGAATGGTTCTCTAGATCTTGCGATCCGACCAATTTATCGATGGGCTTTATGTTTTCTTGTGAAGGCTCTTCCTTCAGTTTGGACTATCTCTTTTTGTATTTTCTCTTGGGTGAAACTGATTTGAGATGTAAGATGGTATAAATCAACTTGGTGACAAATGGAATTAATTTCTAACTACCGGGGAAGAGGCTGAACTTGGGATAACTCGTTGCTCAAGCATGCAGACAATGATTATATACCATAGACCTAGTACTAATACATTAACCATGTGAGCATCCAATTACTGTCTAAAAAACTAATAATCAGAAAAAAAACACATATGTAATAACATAATGGAAAGAAAAATAATTCATCTACCATAATCATTCATCACATGATAACACAATAATTCACCTTCATCATTTAAAGTAAAGAACAACAAAATATCACACCACATAACTTGACAATAGATCAAATAGCTCTTACTCATTACAACATCAGTCATGAAACGAGATAGGAAATAATTCTTCTCCACATCCAATCATATGCATTTGATAAAAATAGCTTTTCTCTGGTCCAGAAGGAATTCTCAATTCATAGCAGCTTCAAAATAATTCTTAACAACTAGAAAGAAAGAGTTCTTGCAACAACCGTCGACCTCTAACTAATTGGTCGATGTCTTTATTTATAATGTAAAGTTCAACTGAAAATAACATCCAAGTGCAGTTAAAAAAAAAAAAAAATCGCCACGTGGTGTCATCTTCTAACAGTTTCTTTAATAGTTAACTCAAGATATCCCTTGAAAAGGGTGAATTTTCTCATATTCAGACCAACTAATAAACAACTCTTTGCAATTTTAGGCTCATGGAAATATGTTTTGTTCCATCAGAGCCACGTGAATTCTTCTAACGTCCATCACATGCATCTGGTACTTCACCAGACTAGTGTTCAACTGATGTAGCACAGTTCGAGCTCTAATCAGGAGATCCATAAATCGTTGCACTTGCCCTGGTATCATGTCGGTCATCTTTGCGATTTCTTCGACCCACAATGAATCTTGCTTGGTATGCGACTTGACTACGTCACTTAAGTCAATGAAGTTGTCAGGGGTACCGAACTCAGGGAGTCTGATATCCTTCATTGCTCTGTTGATTTTGCCCCAATGTTTCTCGAATCTGGCCCACTACTCTAGAATTTCTCAGTGTGAGTCCTAAGACATATTAGCCCAATACTCGGTTGATCACTTCATGCGATTAAGACTACTTATTCCTACCATATTAATTCCATGTTCTTCTTTGTCTCAGCCTTGCTGGACTGCATCAATGTACTCAAGTCTTTCTACTTCTTTCTATGCCCTTTCATACAATCACTCCATATCCTTGCATGTCGCGAGTGCCATGAGAGTGTCCTTTAGGAACTCAGTTATCTTTGCAGTAAAAATGCATCGCTCTTTTGTGAATTGGTTGTAATCTTATTTGAACTCTCTTCTCAGATATACTATGGTCTGAGTGTCTCCCTGATAGTACTCAACTACGTGGCATAAATGTTCTAGTTCCTTCAGGGCAGCGACCATCTCCTTTTCATATCTTTTGGCTCTGTCCAGGGTGGCATCCAAGATCGCCATTCCCATGCCGAGTAGCTTTGATGTCCGAGCATCTGCTATTTTAATCAAATTATCCTCTGTAGTGATGAGGATGGAGCGATCCAACTTGATCCTTGTTTTCTTTATGGTTCTTTGGACAATGGATTTTATTTTTTGATCATAGGAGATCGCATAGATATCTATTGTGTCATATACCAGCTTGGGTATTTGTTGATCACCCCATGTGAGTGTGTTTCTCAGGTTAGCGATGGCGTATATTTGTTCAAGGTTGTGTTCTTGAACTTCCATGTTGTGCTCAGAAGGCCTAGCCTCTGCTTGTCGCTTGTCAGAGACCTAAGTATTTAGTGGAGTAGAGACATCCGACACAAACTTGTTACTTACTTTCTTGTTGGCCATTGAATCATTGATTTCCTTTATTGGATATCCTTTCTCTCACTCATCCAGTTCAGGATTTTCCTTCACATTATCTGCTTCGGTTTCTAATGCATTGGGTCCTTTCGTTTCGAGGCCACTTTCAACTTTTGTTTCTTTTTGTGGGACCTCCTAGGTTTGGACCTCGGGTTCAGGGGAAGAAGTCTTATCAGGTCCATTTTCTTCTTGGACATGCACATGGGTCCTTTGAGATGCCTCCAGGGTTAGGTGCACTTGTTTCTACTGACACCTGACCTGGATCTGGTTGAGTCGCGATGCCTGTCGTTGAACTGGCTGGTGGATTTGTGGATGTAGGGCCATCTGACCCATTGGTGTTACCAAGGTTTATAAAATCAGGGTCAATTGACTCCACTGGGCTATCAGTTGGAAGCCTTGGCAACCTGAGGAGGTCTGGGTTATCTTTCATCCACTTCATTCACAATTGGGCCTATTGATACATGAGTCCCCCCATCCCCTGTATAGTTTGAACCTCAAGAAAATTCCTAACTTGTACCAGGGATACTTGATAAACTTCTGCTCATTCAATGGCTTCTTGAGGAGCATCCACTGCTTCGCCTGGTTCAAATGTTATGCTTCCTTCTCTGGCCCTGAGGATCTCTTGAGTTGTTTTCTCAAAGGTTGTTGTTTGATCCTCCCAACTCATGGCCTTGAAACTAGTTGCTTTAGGATCATCCAACCTTGCCACCACCTCATCCCAATATTGAGCGTTTTCTATGAAAATTTCATCCTCAAACTGGTCATGGGCATAAGACAAACATGATGATACCTGCGATGCATGTTTTAGGACTATACCCTTAGGATCGTGTTTGCAAAAATGACCAGTCTAGAATAAGAATTCCAATTGAATTAACCCTTATTGCTTGCCTTGCGCGGTGTCCTTGACCATGTAGAAGCCAATATGAAACCCATAAGGTAAGAGGGTATGCTTCTTGTCCTTTACTAAAGTGGTGTTATAGCCTTGAAAAATGGTCTGATAAAATTTTTTCCCTAATACTAGTCAATCAGGGACATATATAGGTAATAGATGGAATTCCCTCATGGCACCAAAAACCTAATGTAGGTATCGCTCTCATATAGATACCAGTGACCTACTTTTGATACAACCCTTTTTCTTGCATTCGAAAACCTTGGTCACTCTTTCTTGAACAAAAACGAATAAATGTGTGTAATAAATTGGTCACAGATAAGAGAATAGGATTTCTTGTACATGTTTTCCCATAATATGTTGAAGTATACATGGACTGGGAGCTCAAAAGAGTGCTAGCTTAAGTTCATTCTATCAAAGATGTTCTTGGTGCAGTCGACGTCAAGTATATATGAAGCCATGTAGAAGGAAGGGGTTTCTCCCTCTTTCCGTGTCTGATCTTGTCGTATGAAAGTGCTCAGTTGTTTGGAGATGATTAC
The DNA here is from genome assembly GCA_009831015.1 of Picea engelmannii. NCBI lineage: Eukaryota > Viridiplantae > Streptophyta > Pinopsida > Pinales > Pinaceae > Picea > Picea engelmannii. The sequence goes on from ML785001.1 coordinate 273,207, forward strand.
ACCCTAGTTTTGTAGGTGAATCCCCCTGCAAACAAGTGGATTCCCTCTTGATCCTCTAGACTCCTAAGGCCAAGATAGAAAATTTCTTAACATGGACACTGACTTCCTTTTAGATCTAATCAAGCTAATAAATGAAATAGAAGGAGAAAGATATGTACCTTGTTAGTAACATTTGTCCCTGCAAAATCTTGGCTAAGCTTCGATCTTGAGCTCCCTGATAGGTCCTGCAAAAAAAACAAAGATACAATGGAATTCCTACTCTACTGAGATTAGCTTAATCATAGATCCATCTACTGCAAACAAACTCATATGGAACAAGCACAAGTTTGAAAGAAACAGGCCAAGCATTGATTATATTAATGAGAACAAGTAAAAGTACTTACAGTCCTTTGAATGAAGGTGTAGAAGCTTCTTCCAGTTCTCCTTGTCCAACCCCTTTTCTCAAGTAATCTCCACTAATGGATTTGATGTCATCTCACTCATGAGATCATAAGTTTGATGTAATTCTCAATCTCCATTGTACCTTTCACCATGAGAAGGCCTCCTTATATAACCTTGGAGAGGCTCAACCACTTAAGAGATCTTTGGGATAAGTTGAGGATTCCTCTCCTTCAGTTGAGGATATTCCCTAAGATCATGCCTTGAACATCTATTCGAATCCCACTACCTTCAAAAGTTGAGGGATTGTTCCCTGATTTTCCTCAACAAACCCAAAATTTGCTAAACAACAGGGTAGCGCTCCCCAAAAAGGGTGCACAGGGCACTCAAACACTCCCCCAAAGAGGATCAAGGAGCACCAACACTCCCTGACAGTGGGTAGGGGAGAGATCCTCTCTAAAATCCATTTTTTAGTGGTTTTTCCAATGGAAAAAGGTTTGTACTCCTTGTCAAGTGACTTCTCTTCCTCAAAACTAGTATTTGGGGTGTCTTAAGTGTCTTTGTGATGTCATTAGAGGCACAACATAGGAAAGATGGTAGTATGATTTTTTTTGACACTTGCAACACTTGTAGTCAATATGTGACACTTGTGGACAAGATGTGACACTTACAACACTTGTAATGATGACACTTGCGACACTATTGAAGTGAGTAATATTGAGGTGTAACACCTATTTAAAACATGTTCCAAAAATGGCTACAATATAAGCTAGAGGAATCCAAGCCTTCAAAAACCTGGCCTAGGCTTTCTCCCCATGCAATCGGCAGAGGAGTGCCATTAGATAGATGTAAGGCTATCTCAGGTTGGTCATTGGGATCTGATTGGTGAACTTTTATCCTCCCTCCACCAGGAAGCCATAATCTTGTTGGTGTCATCTTTCTGATAGAAACACAAAATAAAATCAGTCTTCAATCATTCCTCCAGCTCCCTAAGATTGTAGTAATTATGATCTTCAATTGGGAGGAAAACCCTGACACATCCGCCATTGTCGTCATTAATTAAACACCTTTGTGCATCAGTGTGATCAATAATCCATTTCAAAAGTTCGATGCAAGGGAAAAATGGAGTGCTTCTCATCACCCTGTGCAAGTAAGCCTTGCGGACATTCCAGAGAACTTCATCATCGAGTCCTCTCGTATCAAGATCGTTGTGTGGGGTATATTCGGGGAGTTCCTCCCACTTGATTTTCTTAAAAAGTTCTTCCCAATGCAGGAAAAATGTCTTGATCCCAATGTTCACCTCTATGTCTTTAAAGGCTGGGGGATGGACAAGAGCCTTCTTGGTGGCTATCTTGATGATGGGCACCGGCTTTGGAGAAAATTCCAATTACCTTGCAACTGCTGGGGATGAACCTTTTCCTGCCTCTAGTTCTTGTACCTTTGTCTCTCTTGGGGATTTCTTGGTGGTGGGTTTCTTCAAAGGCATTGTTCCTACAATCAAAAATTATCATTTAGGCATGTGTACAGAGTAGCGTTAGATGAAAACATATGAAATGAAGCTTAAAACACCATAAGTCAGTACATACCTATAATGCTTGCTAAAATTGTTGTTTAATATTCACTGGACCTTAGAAGCTTTCTCTGGATCGCTCGTTTTTCTCCTCTGGGTGCTCTGAACTTCTTTGCGCATAGAATAAGCTCATACAAATGACTCAAAAGAATATAATGGAAGAGATCCTACCAATCGTACGAACCAGTTAATACAAGTAATGGATGCAATTCAAAACAACCTACTGTCGAATATCTGCAAATAAATTCTACATTAGTTTGACGGAGGAGGCATGGAGGGAGATGCATTGTATCAATAGGCTTTAAATGGTCCTTTTAATTTGTGCACAAATTAGCAACTAATGCATGATCCTGGAATTAATTAACCCTTTAAATGCATCATATCTAATGTATCTTAGTGTTATAACCCTAAAATGCACCAGACATGCTTACTTGGCATCAAACCATCTCATTTACCTTCTTTGCCAAGCTACTACTAAACAACTTCTTTAAAAACACTCTTTTCAAAGGCATACACACCCTGCTCCACTACTGCAGGCATGTGTACGTTGGCTGACCCACTACAGCCCGCGTATACCTAAAAAGCACGAAAAATGGAAAGTTGTAGATGAAACACAGTTTTGGGTAAGTTAACTAAACCATTTGACCTCCCATAGTCGGTCACTCGACCAAATACCTAGCCTTTTCTAGCCTATAAAAGAAGGGGTAGGGGTCTCATTTGGAAGCAGGAAAATCATAACAAAGAAATTATACCCGATTTAGTATTTCCCCTTGCCCCAACCTTTTGCAACTATTGTGTGAAGAGAATCATATACAAACAAAGTTGGAGCACAGTTGAAGAGGAGCCCAGGACCAGATTCGAGGAGCAGTGTTCGATCTAACTATTGTAAGGTTACTCTTGTGAGATTAATAAAAGAAGTACTTTTCCCAACCCGCCACATGAGATTGTCAATATTTAAATTTGATTATATTTTCATAGAATCTCTAACCCATTAGTTTATAGGTTATATGCATGTGGAGTTCTTTGGATTTTTGTTTTGAATGCAAGTTAGCATTGGGAGGAGAGTTGCATTCAAGGAGCGACCAAGCATTAAAGGGATCGACATCAAACACGAAAACTAAGGTACAATAACTGGATCTCTTTAACCTTGTATTTTCATATGAATAATGGGATTTATGATTTGGATGTTGGTAAAAAGTAGGAGACTTTAGGTCATTTCTGCATGCATGATAAAACCCTTAATGATAGTCCGTAGGAGGGATTTCCCACCCACAACAGAATTGGTGACCATACTACGGATCTCTAGGGTTTTGGGGGGTACTTGTTGGGTTTTTTTAATTGGTTTTACTACCTTTTTTCTGAGTTTCTACAAAAGTCTGAGCTAGTAGGGATTCTAGTCTTCCATACCAGTACTCCCTGCTTCCTTAGCTTGATTGTTTTTTCTTTTTTTCAGGAAGCCATAGAGGCATACACGACCTGAAGAAGGTCTGACCATGTATACACACACTCTGACTTCATACAGCTCACGTACATACGCTTGCTGCTGAAAGATCAGTCACATGTTTGAGTCCAGATTTTTTTTTTTCAAAAAGAGGCAGTCATCATCTCCCCTGTCAGAAGTGATCCTTCTCAGGGGTTTTGTGGATCTAGTTATAATTTCTGTGATTGCAGTCTATAGCCTAGGTATAACCTCATATTATCTTTGTTTTCTCAGATTTCCTTGCATCTTTCTCTGTTAGAGTGAGTTTCTGTACCTTTTCGGGGTTCTGGTTCTCAATACCAGTACTCCCTACCTAAGCTTAGGTGCTTGTCTTGCTTATTTTGAGGAGAAACAGGGGCACACATGTCCTGTAGTAGTCTTACATGCATGAAAATGCGTCCTGTCTTTGGGCATCCCACATGCATACACTAGTTGTTGAAGTGACAGTGGCGTGTCTGTCTGGAAAATTTTGAGGAGCTAGTCATCCTCTTCCCTGTCAAGTTTTTTCTTCACAAGTTTTTCTTGTTTCTTTCTGGTCTTTTTCATAGAAGTTTTCAGTTTAGGTTGTGTGCTAGTATCGCTTTCTTTTTCATTTGAAAGTTTTCTTCCTTTGCTAGGTTTTTTTATGAGATAGTGAGTCAGTTTGATCTTCCATTTTGGTTGTCAGTAACTCCCCATAGTCTGTGGTTGGCCAGAAGTTCTTTTTGGCCTTGTCTTGTTCTTATTTTTTCACCTTTTTGCTTCAAAAAAGAAGAAGACATACAGTTTTAAATTTTCTTGTTTTTGAAGCATAATAAAAAAAAACACAAAATCTTTTTTTTTTACTTCTTGGTTTGGTTAAAGAGTTGGTTGTTTTCATTAATCAATAGGAAAAAGATTATTTTCATAAGTTCTTGGCTGATTGACCTAGGAAAATAAGTATCTTGTAGGCGAGTGAAAGCTTGTTTTGATTTTTTTAGTTAACAAATCTTAGAAAGAAAAAGTTTGAAAAGTTGGTTTAAATTTTTTTAAAAAGAACAAATTTGAATTTGTCAAGAAGAAGTTATTTTGTTTCCAGCTTGTTGTTTATCTTCTCTTTCATCTCTCAAAACATCACTAGTTTCACTTTCATAAAATTTGATTTAAGACAAGCCCAAAAATTAACGATTAATTAAAATCAACTAGACTTTATGTTTTGTAGGGTCCATCAACTAGTCTAGGCTAGAGCCTTGATTTAGGATTGGAGAGGAAACTCTTCAAGGATGAAAAACAAACATAAGAGTCTATGTTAGGGAGTGTCAAAAGTCCAGTATCGTAAAATTTATCTGGGACCCCCCTCTAACAAAGGGGCTAAACATGAGATCGTGTAAGGAAAGGTAGCGGAGATAACCCCTCCAAAGATGGACGAAACGAAGTAGGGAACGCATATAGAGGGCTTGTCTTGGGATTCCATTGATTGCATTTGCCACGGAGCTTCGTGGGTCTCGAATTCATTCGAGGTCCTCAATCGTCTTCTAGAACACTTGCTTTCGATACCCTTGATAGGTTTTGGTCTTGACACCCTACTCATTGCGGTCCACCCGACTGTCGGTTGTACTCTCTTGGTGACTGTTTGCATGCTGGCAACCTAGTTGCCTATCTTTCTAGTGACTTACATAGGTGACTGTGGGGCTATATTTTGATACCTAGGACATACATCGGGCCATGCTTTGTAGATTATACCCGGAGGATGATTTTGTATTCAAGTTTCACTTGCACCGGTAAGTTTCTCTAGTGTTGGTTGTTGTAACTGTTCTTCCAACTAGTTAGTGACTACTTATTTGATCTCATAGGTACTTTTTTAGTGCGTGTTGGTTTTCAAACGATTATAGATTTCCCTAGTGTGTCTTTGATATTCTCACACAGTGGAGGATTAGGAGTTTCTTCGGTCATGAAGTCTTCTGGGTCGGACGTTAGTTGACCTTGAACCCCCCTCCCCCCCCACCACCACCACTGCTAAGGTGAAAATTAGACCAGCAAGGGCCTTTTGAGACAACCAAATTATAGGAAACTATGCCCAACCCATCTTCGAGATAATAACTTTCAGTTCTGGAGGAACCAATCATTTCTGACCTCGGAGCAGAGGCTCTTGGTCCTTACAACCTTCCCATCACTAATCTATCGGTGCCCATCGTCATACAGGTTCTACCTTACGAGCATCTGGTAGTGTCACCAGCAACAATGGAAGCAAACACTGCCACTTCTTCAGGGAATATTGATATTTCCTTCATGACTATCACTATTGGGGGTGTTCCACCTCCTAATCAACCATCGTCAGTCCGAGCCATCATGGTCTTGACTGCTTCTACCTCGGGCAGCAGTCTGATTCCATCTATGGTGGTGATCACTACTCCATTTACTCAGAATATGACAGGATCTCCTTTCTCATACGAGATGCATGGATTCGATACAAGTACTGTACTTTCCCCCTCCACTCTACAAACTTTGGGTCTGGGGGCAGGGAATTCCAATGCTCCTCTACAAGGATCTATTGGGGGAACTTCTGCTCCCTTTATCACTTTCCCTTACGGTAGGGGCCATATACTCGCTTCGTCCCCCTCGCTTAATGGTGTTCCTCAACACTTCGTTGGGACTAACATAAACCTGTTTGGAGCAGGTATTCAAGCACTCCCTCCTTACAATATGTTGTTTGGTTTGACACATTTCTCTTTGTTCGACATGTTTGGTAACAATGCTTTCTCGTTAGCTGCCATTTCGGTCAGGGGAAACCCCAGTTATGGACAACCACATCCTGTACAGGGTACTATTCTTGTACAGAGGGCACACTTAAGAATTCCTTCCTCACAAGGATCTTGGAATCCATGGCAGGGACTAGTCCCCTTGCCAGGGATGTTGATCAAGGGAAACCTTTTCCATACCCAGTGGAACCCCGGGCAAGGCCCAACTCCTATGCCCGTCGGATCGGTAGGGGGAAATCCCTCCCAAAATCCTTGGAATGTGACGCAAGCTCATCCCTTTATGTCTTATTGTAGGAACCAACAGATGATGTCTCAACAAGCACCCAATCCGTATGCTAGTCATGGTCATGGTTATTACTAGAGCCCTGGCCAAAAACCTAAATTTTCCTGGCAACCTGGTGCCAGTCAAACCCCAAGCTCCTTTTTCCACAGCTACAATCCACAACCCAAATTATTGTTTCTGGAAACCCTGCACTTGCCAGATTTTACAAGGCTCTTAAATGACCCCATCTGTCACGATCCAAGTTGGCCTCCCATGCCGACCAAGTTTCCTTCGAACATTCCAAAGTTTGAGGCCAAGCCTAACGAAGATCCTGGTGATCACGTGACTACCTTTCACTTATGGTGCTCATCCAATTCGTTAAGAGACGAATCTGTTCAGTTGTGATTGTTTCGACGGAGTCTCATAGGGAGTGTTGCAAAATGGTACATCGAGCTTGACCGCTCACGATACACTTCCTTCGGCGAATTGGCAATAGCTTTCCTAAACCATTTCCAATTACCTGTGAGATACGATGCTGACACCGAATTGCTGGCCAATTTCGAGCATACAAAAGTATACCATATCTCATATCATATTCGAGAATGAAGACGTCAGAAAAGTTTTATCAAAGTGCCAATCCCACCAACATTCTTGCTAGAGTGGTTCCTTAAGTCTTTGGTACCCCAGTTATCTAAAGCCGTCGCAACATCCGAAGTTTTTTCCGAGGAAGACACGATAATGAGAGTGCAACAACTAGAGATAATTTACTCTCAATCTGGTTTAATCTATGAGATTTTTCTAGATGCACCGAGGTCAATCCTTGAAAAAACCAGGCAAAGGTCTGGACCACATGCTAATGGAATTATTGGTTCAGCACAAACCAAGCCCATTGATCCATTGTCAAAAAAATTGCAACAATTGTTGATACAACAGACAACGACCAACCAAACCACTGGTTTGGCTACTCCCCCTACCCAAAAGTCATATGTACACAATGTGCAAATGACAAACCCAAAGGCCACCCAATAGCCTGACGGAAAGAAGAAACAACGAAAAAAGGGTAAGAGGGATAAGAAACCCATCGATAATGCTGGCAGGGGCGACACTAAAAATAAGAAGTCAAAGTCTCCTTGTAATCTTTGCAAGGAATACCACCTGACCCATCAGTGCCCTCGACTTGCGAAGGCCCAGAAGTTATTGGCACAGCAACAGCCTACCATGTTAACGAACATGTTCCCACATAGGAAAAATCTAACTCAAGCCTCCTCGAGTGTGGAAGGGGGGCAGTCAAGGACCCCCTCCGTCTTCAAGTAATCCTTTGTCCGCAAACATGTATATGATGAAAGGTGATGCCTATATAATGACTAGAGCACATGATTACGGAAATCCAAGCACCTCTAAGAAGGGTACAGAAGCCAAAAACCCACCTCTTCCTCTTCAAATTGAGAAGACATTGGGTGAAACAACGACGTGCATCCAAAAATGTGTGCTCAAGAAATATTCTTACAACACAAATGCAAGGGCCACCCAAAAATACTCTGTGGTGAAGGATTTATCACAAACCCCTTGTGCGATGTCTTATTTGGAAGTTCTCTAGAGTTTCCCTTCTCAGAGAAAGGCCCTGTTAGCTGCCTTAGGCTATGCGGAGACTTGTAATCTGGGAACGATCATGCTTTATAAATCTGACTTAAAACCTCGTCTTCCTTACCATGTTTCTTTTCAGATAATAGTGGCTTACACCATGAAAAAGTTTACCCGAAATATTTTCCATACAGTGGTGGATGAGGGCGCCTCAACATGCATGATGTCTTTGGTGTATTGGAAGGCCATCGGCCAACCCATTTTGTTTTTTTCACCTATTCTACTTACAGCTTTTGACGATCATTCTTTCCAACCACATGGGATCATCCCCTCTTTCCCCGTGCAGTTAGGGGGAAAAACCGTGTGTGTCGAAGTTGAAGTGGTTGATGCGTCCCTCGACTACAATGTTTTGTAAGGAAGGAGTTGGACGTATGCTATGCAAGCAGTGGTTAGGACATTATTCCGAGTCTTATTGTTTCCTCACGAGGGCCATATTGTGATCATTGATCAGTTATCCTTCTCTCGTCCTAACCCTTCATCGGGAGTCTCCACGGTACTGATGATTGATAACCCCTAGCCTGGCATCATCAATATAGGGGTTGGTTTGTGCCCATCATTGATGGGTACTTTCAATTACCCGCCTCTGACCGACAATGTCCATTATATGAAGGTTGTCCCCGACCGGCCTTGGGCTGAAATTTCTCAAATCTCGTCGTTTCGCACGACGTACTTTCACGATCTGTGGACCCTTTCTTCCCCATCCACTATGATGGAAGGGACAGAACACCATGGCATGGCCATGCCTTTGTCCATGGTAGAAATCGCATACTCGATCATTCAACGAGCTTCTACCGACCCCGATCCAACTCCAGCACAAGAGTTAGATCCGGTGCTCGAGCCTATTTGGGCTCAAGGTTCCATTGCTGATACATGTTCTTTAGACTTAGTATTGCCTTCAGACTAAGTGATTGTTGAGGTAATGACTATTCCAGACAAACCCTGGGATGATCTTCATCATAGATCTTACTTCCTCCCAGAGTTAAGACAAATTGAAGTAGGAGAATTCACTTTGACTATGAATGGAGATAAATATTGTCTTATCAATCCTTTCGCACCACACACGGTTTATGCTGAAGGAAATATGGCAAAAATAGCCGAAATGATACCTATTGACATCTCCAGAACCCCTGACATTGTGAAGAATATCTTCATTGGAGTGAACTTCTCCCCCGAGGAGATTCAAATCTACACAGATTTATTTAAAGAATTCTGCGACGTGTTTGCCTGGTCTTATGAGGAAATGCCATGCATAAACCCAAGAATTGTCGAACATGAAATCATGACTTATCCTGATGCTAAGACGGTCTGGTAAAAGCTTCATCTGGTCAATCCTAGGAAAGAAACAACTATCAAGGCTGAAGTAGAGAAACTACTTAAAGTTGGTTTCATCTACCCCGTCCAGTTGAATCAATGGGTGTCAAATCCCATGCCAGTCAATAAAAAATAGGGTATGATTCGCGTATGCACGGACTTCCATGATCTGAACAAGGCCTGCCCAAAAGATAATTTCCCCACGCCATTTATTGACCATATAGTCGATGAATGCGTAGGATGTGAGGCCTTTTCATTCATGGATGGCTTTTTGGGATATAATCAGATACAAATCAACCCCGAAGACCAACACAAAACTGATTTCATCTGTCCATGGGGTACATTCACTTATCGTAAGATGCCTTTTGGTCTAAAAAATGTTGGAGCTTATCTCGATGATTTAGCGTCATGATCTCGCAAGAAAGCTGATCATCTGGAACACCTCCGACTTATCCTTGAACGATGTCGCTACTACTGAATCCACTTGAATTCAAACAAGTGTAGTTTTTGTGTCACATCAGTTCGTATGTTAGGTTTCATCATTTCAACAACAGGGATCATGGTCTATCCTCTCAAGGTTGAGGCAATAGTTCAATTGCCTGCCCTATGCACCATACCTCAGCTTCAGAGTCTGCAGGGAAAAGCGAATTTTCTATGGCATTTCATCGCAAAATATGTCGAGATCACAAAGGGTTTTATGTGTTTATTGAATAAGGACGCTCCGTTTCATTTGGACAAAGCCACTCAACACTCTTTTATAGCATTGAAAAGTTCCCTCATATCAATCCCTCTGCTTCGGCCACCCAATTATAATAAATATTTTTTACTGTGCTTGGCCACTGCGGAGTCGACCATCAGTATGGTCTTAGTTCAAGAGGGTGATTTATTCTCAGAATAAGTGATTTATTACCTAAGCTGAGGCCTAGTTGGACTGGAACTCAATTATTCCCATATTGAAAAACTTGCGTTGGCAGCAGTTGATGCTGTCCAACGATTCTGTCATTATATTTTGTTTCGCAAGACCACCATCATTGCCATCGTGAATCCAATTCAATACATACTGACATGATGAGTCATCAGCGGAAAAATAAGTATATGGATAGTTATCCTCCAGGAATTCGACATGGAATTTGTTTCGGTGAAATCCAAAAAGTCGATGGTCTTCGCGGAACTCATATCAAAACTTTCGGTCGAATCAGGTGATGTTATACCTGACGAGTCACCTATCAAAGGAGACATGTTTTTTATTGCTTCTTCTGACCCCTGGTATGGGGATGTGCTTGTCTATCTCTAGACTTTGAAGTGTCCCGCCTCTACTTCTCGTGATGAGCATCGTTGTATACAGGCTAAGAACTATCTCATACTCGAGGACACATTGTATCGTCGAGGTGTAGACTGCATTCTTCACCGATGTCTCACTCATGAAGAAGAAAAAATCGTGCTTAATGATTACCAAACTAGAGCATGTGGCGGTCATTCGTTTGGGTTGGCAACAACCCAAAAATTTCTATAAGCCGGTTACTTCTGGTTGACATTAATCAAAGATTGTGTTGAATCAGTCAAGAAGTGCCACCCATGTCAGATATTCTCTCAGAAGATGAGGGCACACCACACTCCCATGTTTCTCGTTATTACCGTTGGTCCCTTCACTAAATGGGGGATTGATTACACTACATGCAACCCCCCTTCAGCAAGTGGGCACCGCTATATCATCATAGCAATCGATTATTTCACCAAGTGGGTTGAAGCTATGCCAACGTTCAAAGATGACGGGGAGACATCAACTCTATTTTTGTTCAACCAGATAGTAGCAAGGTTCAGCGTCCCGAGAGAGATTGTCACTAACCATGGAAGTCACTTTCAAAACAAAATGATGACTGAGTTAACATCAAATATTGGGTTGATGAAGGAACATTCATCACCTTATTACCCCCAAGTGAATGGTCATGTGGAAGCTGTAAATAAATCTCTTAAAACCATTCTACAGCGAACGATCAATTCGGCCAAGTCAAATTGGCATTTGATGTTATATTCAACATTATGGGCTTATCGAACATCTGTTAAGACTGCAAATAGTTTCTCACATTTTCAACTCGTTTACGGGCTGGAAGAAGTCTTGCCTATAGAATGCCAGATCTCATCGTTAAAGTTAGCAGTACAGTTATTTCCAGATACTTCACCACTTGAAGAGCGGTTACTATACCTTGAACAACTCAATGAACAACTTCATGATGCGACCTTGTCTAACAAGGCTCACAAACAAAAATTCAAGTGTCAGTATGATCGGTCCATTCATCCTTAGATTTTCTCTAAAGGCAGCCTTGTCCTAGTTTATGACCAAGATAAGGACCCCCTGGAGGCAGGCAAGTTCAAACCCATGTGGTTCAGACCTTTCATCGTGAAATACGTACTATAGAAGGGTGCTTATCATCTGGTGGAATTTGAGGGAAATGTTTTGGTGGAGACTAGAAATGGGCTCTACCTTAAGAAGTATTACTCATAGGTGGTTCTCCTTGGGTGACTTTTTGTAATATATGTATAGTCTTTGTACTATTACTTTTTTTTTTATTTGGTTTTATGGACGTGTCATTTTTTGATGTCATCTTTTTCACTGTGGCAGATGTCAAGTGAATCAGAGGTGTTCATTGGATTCGCGGACGACACTAGCTGACACACTCGAAGGCTTGCCTCTGCAGCTTGGGTGATTTTCACACCTCAGGGCCAGTTGCTATCTTTAGGAGGTATATGTTTAGGTGACACCACAAATAATGTCACCAAATACAACTCAATTATTGAGTTACTTCATGACGCTTTGTCACTTGGTATCTCTCACCTTCGGGTCTATTTATATTCTTAGGTGGTTGTGTCTCATTTAAATGGAGTCTACCATGTTCATGATCCTACTCTACATTGACGATTCCTTAGGGTACATCTCTTAGAACAAAGCTTTGATTATATTACATATTTTCATGTTCCTAGGAGATTAAATCAAGTTACAGATACTCTAGCTAATCAAATATTAGATTGGCATCTTGCACACATATAAGAAGGACACAGACATGCACATGTAAATACATTCATAAAGTAGATGTAATCCATAAGACATAAAAAGACATAAAAAGACATAAAAATCCATATATAATATCAAAAATATCAGAGTACATGGGTGGATGCAAGCGCCTCAAAAATACGTCCAGTAAAGAGTCACGGGCTTATTCCCTCAAAAATATACAAATAGTTCCCTCGCCACGTAAGTAGTCCAATCTAACTAAGCACGAGGCCTATTGGCCCTGTTATAATGATAAACGACGTTTTCCAAATGCCGAAAAAGTCAGACCCACGTCCATGGTGCCCCCACTACATGACGTTGCATAGATGGCGACAGATCCCCGATCTCTGCCATGGGGACTATACGAGTGAGCGAGGTAAAGTTCCGCTCTACCCATCTCAATATGCTCTCAGCCTCTCTAGTTGGAGGTCCCCCTATTTCTACTGGTCCACCAACTGCAGTTGGTCCTACCTTTGGTTGAGGACGTCACCTGTTCCTCGAAAAGTTCGTTGGACACACTGGCCCCACATCTACACATAACACATACTTAATTTTCAGATACTCTGGTATATACAAAAAATGATATATATAAAAAACATAAAAATTAAACAAATTTGAAAGAGAAAGAAAAAAAAAATCATGCCTAACTCTCCTCATACCACTCTGGGAGGTACACCCATGTTAGGATCCCTAGAAAAGTCAATTATGGCATAAGGATAGTTCTCTATCACCAGAATCTACCGAGACCACCAGTCAAAAAACTTGTCATCGAAGGCCTCAATATCCCTCCCTCCCCCCTGTTGCCCCCCTAACATAGCAACAATGTCGCCCATCTGTTTACTGCTGGAGAAGAGGTTATGTGCCCTTGTACAATCTCCCTCAGACTCAGACTAGGCACCCTCTCGAAGAAGAAAGAACAAAGGATAGTACCAAAACCAAAGTTTTTGTCCGACACTTTGTCAACTGCCTTTTCATGCAATCTAGTAACATAGTACTCCAGTCAAAAAGTTGTGCATTTAAGCACTGAACCGCACAATTCATGTGCACCCAGGAAGCCTGGTGTAAAGCTGTGGATCTGATAATCCACTCAATGAGCAGAAATATCACTTTTAGTGATAGGTTGCTGATCTTGTGCACCGACACCTGAGTGCCCACCATGTCAGTACCTTCCTCACAATGGAGGTTAATCAACTCCGCTATGTTATGAGTCCCAGAAGGAAAAGTGTGAAGATTGACTGGTTCCCCTCTCCTTGAGAGGCTAGTCAGAAAGTATATATCTTCAGTCGTTGGAGTCAACGACTGTCCCTCAAGCATGAATGCCTCTGCATCCGGGTTCCAGTAATTGATCAAGGAATTCAACAGCCTAGGTTGTGCCTGCCTTAATGCACTCTGGAAGAACTTAAATAATCCACATTGAGTTAGTGCAGCTACAACATCAGGGTCATCTGAGACTGCAGCATCAAAATCCTCATGCTCTCTCTCCCTCCAGTGGACATACATCCTGCAAATGACAAGTCCAGGGGGGATTAGCCTTTGCATTTTTTTATTTTTTTTTTTATCTTAGAAGGTATACACGGGCTATAATGCACATAGTCACGTGTGCATGCATGCAGTCTTTCCTCTGCACGCGTGCACACACGGGTTGTCTTAAGACAACCCGAGTATACATAGGGCTGACCTTTTTAAAGGTTGATGCCCCCTCAAAAAACAAAAACAAATGCTTAAATGAAGTATTGAAATGCAAGGGGGGTTAGTATGTACTTACTTGGTCCAAGAGGAAATTTGTTTTGTCCACTGAAGCTCCCGTAATCAATTATTTTCACAAAGGGTTATTTTTGTCTTTTTAGCCAATTTCACAATTTGCAATAGTGATAATGAGCTGTCAGCTTCTATTTATAGACTTTTGGCCACTTTTTGTCAATTTTTTGACCCTTTTGTCATTTTTTTCTAAATTGAAAATCATTGAGTATGGTTTAGTATTTTTCTATGGATTGTTATGATAAGTGTTACTTTGGGTATTGGGAAATTTTTTGGAGATTTGGGTCTTTTTAAAGGTCCTTTGGTAAAAAGTCATTTTTCCCAACTTGTTGCATTTAAGTTAGGATTCCACCTCCACTTTTTGCATCTCGTTGTCTTTATCACTATGCCATAGGATTGATCCCATAGATTTGTGACACAAAACCATCATTGCTTCTTTAGAAGTGTCGTATTTCAGTGGTAGAGCTTACCTTAACATGGATGCCCTAGGTAGATCCTGGTTGCATTTTGGTGTCCATGCCATCACTAACGACTATAGGCTCAGGAGTCCCTATTATTTTATCCCGATTACGAGTTTGAGCCTCATTTGCATGATGCATTATCACTCTTGATCTCACCCTTAGGACTCCCAGAACATAACGAGTCTTCTTTTAATCCCTTTTCAGACCCTCTAAAAATGAAAAGATTGTCGAGCGATCTTGTTAACCTTCATGCTCACTAAACTGAAATTTGAATTCACGTATATCCGACGGTATTTTACCCCTTTTTCGGTCCATATGTTCAACTGTACGAACAAATTTATACTCTAGGAGCTTCAGTTCCCTAGAAGAGTATTCTCAGGTATAATTTTAACCCTTTTTCGGGACTGAGGGACTAAATTTATGAAAAAGGAACCCCCATAGAGTCCATAGTTAATCTCTTTTTAGACTCCCTAAAATTGAAAATATCGTTGAGTGACCTTATTCTTTCACACTAGTTAGATTGGTCTAGAAGAACAATCATGAAAGAGTCCATAGTTAAGTTTTTTTCAGTCTCTTTAAAAATGAAAAAATGGCCGAGTGATCTTGTCTTTATCACACTCATTAAAATGGTTTTGAATAGATGTCTGGTCGGTGTTAGTTTACCCCTTTTCCGAGCCAACTAGACTATATTTGAAAAAGGTACCCGAGTGGAGTCTCCTTATACGTTTTTTCAGACTCTCTAAATATGAAAAACCGTCGAGCTTACCTTCTTTGGGATCGTTAAAATTACATCGAAGGACGTTACCATTGTGTGTCTTATTAATCATGTTTTGATACCTGCATATTTGGCCTACTGTGGGCTCCATGTTGCTCTCAACTAAACCATCTAAAGCATGCCTTATATGCAAGCCCTGTAGCATTGTTCCTGTACGTCTTGACACCTTTGGCCCATGTAAGATTTTTCCCGAATGTCCTTTTCCTGCATATGTCCCTTTGCCTTGAGAATCCATGTATTCCGTGTGCTTGGAACTAGTATGTCTGGGACACTCGATCCTCCTTTGTAACGTAGCATTCTTTTATTCTTTTTCAATCTTTCCAAAATTATTGAAAAAGACAAAAAAATCAAATATAACTCAAAAAGAGGAAGGAAAAAGTATTTTCTTTTTATTGGCAGCACAATGAGTCGCCCTTGGACAAAACACATCCTTTCGTTTGATCGTCAAGACCTGGGATTTAATATGACCTTAGGAAGTTGTTCTCTCTACATAGAGTTGTGTCTTCCTCTGTTTGGTTATTCTTCCAAACATATGGAGAGTTTGCGGTTCCTCCTACATCGTGAACTTATGTCAAAATATCATGCTGCCTGAGTCTCATCTTTTGTCATGCTGTTGTCCAAGGGAAGTTATTACCAAGATTGAATCGTCCCCCTTTGCAGATTGTCACTTTCCCTCATGCTCAGTCATCCTGAAAGCCCAATCAAGTTTTTGTTCAAAATCCATGAAGCCCTCAACCTAATTATCAAAATCTTCTAGTCCGTTCCTGACAAGCCATCGAAGACCTATGGGTAGTGAATTCGTACACTCATATTACACTCCTACCCGAGTTGTGAATATTTTGAAGCTGTTGCTCGAGCTCTGAAGGCCTCATCTCTAGCCATCAGGCCTTATTTTCTTCCTGAAGATGGATACTATGCATGTATATATTTTTGATTTCGAGATGTAGATCCACTGTGTATTGCCCATGGCTACACTTTATATAGTTATATGACATGGATATACAGTGTATTTGATTGGTAGCCATGATTTTATTTCATTCTAAGCATGGGTATGCTTGCCTCAGTGAGACAATTTTTATTTTGCATATGGCACCTCCTGAATTATGGTTCATGGACTCACTTGTTTAGTACGTTGGTGAAGATTGATAATGTATTTCGACCATCAGATGCTCTTCTGACCTCACACATTAGGGGGCATCTGTTATAACCCTAAAATGCACCAGACATGCTTACTTGGCATCAGGCCATCTCATTTACCTTCTTTTCCAAGACATTACTGAACAACTTCTTTAAAAACACTCTTTTCAAAGCCATACACGCCCTGCTCCACTAATGCACACATGTGTACGTTGGCTGACCCACTACAACCCGCATATACCTAAAAAGCAT
The DNA here is from genome assembly GCA_009831015.1 of Picea engelmannii. NCBI lineage: Eukaryota > Viridiplantae > Streptophyta > Pinopsida > Pinales > Pinaceae > Picea > Picea engelmannii. Next base: position 289,998 of record ML785001.1, read on the forward strand.
GAAAAATGGAAAGTTGCAGACGGAACACACAGTTTTGGGTAAGTTAAATAAACCATTTGACCGCCCATAGTCAGTCACTCGACCAAATACCTAGCCCTTTCTAGCCTATAAAAGAAGGGGTAGGGTCCCCATTTGGAAGGAGGAAAATCATAACAAAGAAACTGTACCCGATTTAGTATTTCCCCTTGCCCCAACCTTTTGCAACTATTGTGTGAAGATAAGCATATATAGAAGAAGTTGGAGCACAGTTGAAGAGGATCCCAGGACTAGATTCGAGGAGCAGTAGCTGATCTCACTATTGTAAGGTTACTCTTGTGAGATTAATAAAAGAAGTACTTTTCCCATCCCGCCACATGAGATTGTCAATATTTAAATTTGATTATATTTTGATAGAATATCTAACCCATTAGTTTATAGGTTATATGCATGTGGAGTTCTTTGTTTGTCTTTTATGAATGTAGGTCAGCATTGGGAGGAGAGTTGCAGTCAAGGAGCGACCAAGTGTTAAAGGGATCAACATGAAACACGGAAACTAAGGTATAGTAACTGGATCTCTTTAACCTTGTATTTGCATATGAATAATGGGATTTATGATTGGGATGTTGGTAAAACGTAGGATACTTTGGGTCATTTCTGCATACAAGATAGAACCCTTACTGCTATTCCGTAGGAAGGATTTCCCACCCATAACACTTAGGGATAAAACATCCCATCACATTGTGTTTCTTAGTGGACAGATAGAGAATCGGTGATATCTTCATGTATGTTTCCATTGATCTCCTCCTGAGAAAACCTCCGACGTCGACGGGCTTCATTACTCAATGTTGATGTGGAAGGACTAGTTCAAGGCACAATCATGGGTCTCGGGAGCTAGTAGCGACTTTAGGGAAAACTATATCATATGTTTAACCACTTTGGCAATGACATGTGACAATTGAGGATAGTTCGTTTGACCATACATATCAGTCGGGGCTAGGTTTTTAACAGAACACTTGTGTATTAAAATAATTCTGGGATTTTCGATGTCGAAAGGTCTCAGGGATCGGCGATCGGGGATAGTTCAAGTGCGTAGTTTCTTTTCAGGTTATAATATTCGTAAATCCCCAATGCTAAATTTTTTTTGGAAGTTTGCAATCAACGATATCATTCCTTTACTCGCGCGACGCTTATTCTTTCCGTTTCTTCCTGATACCGACGAGGATCGGTCGTCGGCGATATTCTTGCGTTGGTGCCTATCATGTAATAGACTCTTGTCTGCCGACACTGATGAAGATCAGGGATCGGCTACTTTGGTCTTATCGAGCATTTTTCACCACCTCTAATCCTTCCCGATGTCGAACTTCTTAAGAGCATTGGGGAATATTTTCGACTTTTGATTCCTTAAGTAAATGTTAGTCCCTTTTAAAGTGTTACACCTCAAAACTACTCACTTTGATACTGTTGCAAGTGTCATCATTACAAGTGTTGTAAGTGTCACATCTTGTCCGCAAGTGTCGCATCTTGACCACAAGTGTTGAAAGTGTCAAAAACATCATATTGCCACCTTGCCTATGTCGTGCCTCTAATGACATCATAGAGACACTTAAGACACATCAAAGACTAGTTTTGAAGAAGAGAAATCAATTGACAAGAAGTACAAGCATTTTTCCACTAGAAGAAACACTCAAATATGGATTTTGGAGAGGAGCGATCCCCTACCCATTGTCAAGGAGTTTTGGCGCTCCATGAGCCTCTTTAGGGGAGTGTTTGAGCACTCTGTGCACCCTTTTTGGGGAGCACTACCCCTTTTCTGAGCAAGTTTTGGGTTTTTTGAGACAAATCAGGGAAGAATCCCTCAATTCCTAGAGGTGGTTGGATTCAAATAGATGGTCAAGGCATGATCTTAGGGAAGATCCACAACTGAAGGATAAGAATCCTCAACTTATCTCAAAGATCTCTCAAGTGGTTGGGCCTCTCTAAGGTTATATAAGGAGGCCTCCTCATCATGAAATAGGGGAGGGAGATTAAGAATTACATCAAACTTATGATCTCATGAGTGAGATGTCATCAAAGCAATCAATGGAGATTACTTGAGAAAAGGGGTTGGACAAGGAGAACTGGAAGAAGCTGCTGCACATTCAGTGAAAGGGTTGTAAGTACTTTTAATTGTTCTCATTAATAATCAATGCTTGGCCTGTTTATTTCAAACTTATGCTTGTTCCATATGAGTTTGTCTGCAGTAGATGGATCTGTATTTGAGCTAATCTCAGTAGAGTAGGAAGTCCATTATATCTTTGCTTGTTTTGCAAGACCTATCAAGGAGCTCAAGATCGAAGCTCAGCCTAGACTTTTCAAGGACAAACATCGCTAATAAGGTACATATCTTTCTCCTTCTCTTTCATTCATTAGCTTGATTAGATCTAAAAGGAAGTCAATGTCCATCTTAAGAACTTTTCTGTCTTGGCCTTATGAGTCTAGAGACTAAGAGGGAATCCACTTGTTCGTAGGGGGATTCACCTACAACAGTAATTGGCGAGTCCACTAGGGAGGAGATCTGATTTTTGTTTACGTTCCTAGATCTTGTTTTGGCCCTTTTCTCACTCACTTGACCTTCTCCCTATTGTCTTTTTTATTCTTATATTTGTTTGATTGCCTCTTTATGTCATCATGATCATCCTGATTGACTGAATTTCCTTATTTTTTGAGTTTCTGGGCATTTTTCTGATATTTTTCAGCAGAGCGCTCCCCTTCCCTTGTTATCAGAGTGCCAAAACTCCCTGGTGGTATTACACATAGTGTTGGAGTGCTCTGGTACCCCTACACCATAGCACTGCCCCATGTTCAGTGAAAAACCCTCTAGATTTTCAATTTCTGGGTTCAGTTTTTTCCTTTTTCATTTGCTCAGGGTCTCATACTCTCAGTCCATCTTGGTATTGGCCTTCAACGCCCTGTTTTCTAAGGATTCATCCTCTTTTGTTTGGATTTTTTGAAATTTGTCCTTACTTTGCAATAACTCTTTGTCCTTCACGATTTGAAGTTAATTTATCGTTTTCTTCTCATTTATCTGAATGAGTGAAAACTTTGTAAGGAGTTTCAAAGGTATTTTGTACTTTTCTTTTTGATCTTTGATTCATCTTGTCCAAGCTCTTTTTCCTTCCTTTTGAGTTTTTGGCTTTCTGTTTCTTGTTTGATCACAACAAGGGTGTCTTTTGGTTTATGTGAAGTTTGTTTCCAGATTTCTTAAATCTCACAACTCTTGAAGTTTGATTAGCATAGGAAGCTTTACATCTACTGGTTATCAGTCACATATAAACATTTTAGCATTGCATTAGATTCATTATTGACGACTATTGCATGAGGTCATTGCATCTTAGTGTTTGACAGTGGAAGGAAAATCCTTCTCCTTCCCTTAATTAGACATTCATTGAAAGAAAATATTGCTTATCATTTCTTATGTATGTTTTGGGAACTGAATCATAATATCATCAGTTTTCACTCTCATACACCTCTGAGTAAAAAACAACCACTAAAATCAATTCTTAACTAAAATTTATCAGACTTTTTACATCTTTGTTAGAAAACCTACATTAGTTTAAGGTGTAGGGATTTGGAATAGGTTGAAAGGATAACTTTCCAAAGCTATCAAACAAACTTAGCATCTTGCGATAGGGAGAGCAAATCCAATTGTCGTATAGGATTTCTGGGATCCCCCTCTCACATAGGGTTATGCACGAGGTCGCATTCAGGTGAGTTACGGAGATTATCGCTCCGTGTTTCAACTGTTTGTAGTGGTCAGATCGTATATTGGGGGTCACTTGAGGGTATACCCACGATTATGTGTGGGAGCCTCTCGAGTTGATTTCGTACTTGTTATCCTATCCATACGTTCCAACTGGATTGTTGACTTTACCCTCCCAGGGGCTAACTGCAAATTGATGATCTTAGTAGCCATAATATTTAGGGTCTCACACAAGGTGACGGTGAAGGTAAGTCTCACTATACCAAGAACAGACATTGGTCAAACTCACTCGAGCTCCTTGGAGGGTAAATCCACAATTACTGCATGGAAGCTTGCACCAAGACATAATTCTATTAAGCAGGTCGCCAACGTAACTGATCCACCCTCTTTATCCCCACCTCTTCCTATTTTGATCTCGCAATGTTGGATTTCATCACCAACTAGTGGTTTCATTGTTGGAAGGTTTTGTTTGATTGTTTTCTTCTCAGATTCATAGCGTGTGTTGGTTGTGTTACTTAGTGGACCTTAGGTCAAGTCAGTGTTAATGGCATCAAATCCTGAGAGTACCAATGGAGGAACCCCTTCTCCTAGGGAACCTTATACCTTTACTTCATTTGGAAACTTTGTTCCTCTGTACATTTCCACACTGAGTCTTCCTAGACTCACCATCAGATTATCGGTTTGGTTGTTCCCCACTCCGGTGATCTCGAATCCTCTCAATGTTTCAACTGCACCTAATACTTTAGTTGTCAATACACCACCCACACATCAACCTCATGTCGAATTTTTGCCTTCTTCACCCATTAAGTCTCCTTCCCTTTCTCCTTCTTCGCCTAGTGAAAGCTCTAAATCAAACAGACAGGTTGATTAGAAGAAGAAGAAACAAAAAGAGAAGAAGAAGAAGATCCCGGAAAAGACCAAGTCTCCAACAACATGAGATGTTGAATCCCAACAACCAACTACTATTAATAGTATTGGGAGTGTTGATGAGGTCAACAAGATTAAAATGAAGAATCTTAAACCCAAATTCCCTTGCAGTCTTTGTAAGGATGACCACTTTCTGAGGGATTGCCTTAGTATTCCCAAGGTCTTAGAAATGTGTTCCTCCATGTCATCGGCCTCTTCTGGTCATGTTGGTGATACCCCGTCAACTAGTGACATTAAGGTTGGTAAGAAGAAGACAATTGTCAAATTCCCTTGCATGTTATGCAAAGGTGATCATTATTCTCACCTTTGTCCTCGTATGGATGAGGCTTCTTCTCTTTTGGAAAAACTTCAACTTTCAAAAGGTTATCGTAAGCTTTCCCCCAACCAATCATTAGTTGATGGACTTGTCAATTCGGTTCCATATCTGGTCAATCCAGTTGATCAGGTGGTCAATCTAGTTTCCTCCTCGATTGAACCACAAACCCAGGTAGTTGATCCAGTTTCATCATCGATCAGCCTTACTCTTCATCAAAAGAGTGTAACCCAAGTAGTTGATTAGTTTTCATCCTTGGTCGACCCCACTCTCCTATTAGACAGTGACACCAAAGTGGTCGATATGTTTCCACCCATCGACCCCATTCTCCCCTTGGAGAATGAAACCCAAGTGGTCGATCCGATTCTATCATTGGTCGATCCCACTCCTCCTTTGACAAGTGCCAAAGTGGTTGATCCAGTCCCTTCCTCGATCAATCCCACCCTTCATCCGAAGAGTGCTAAAGTGATTGTTCCGGTTACATCATCAGTCAATACCACTCTTCCTCTGAAGAGTGCCTGTGTGGTCGATTTGATCCCATCATCGGTTGATCCTACTCTTCGAGTAAACCCGATATTGCCCACGTTTTTCTCGTTGATACATAATCTATCGTGTTGGGGGGGATTCTTCCTTCTCTCGTGAAACCCCCTCCAAGCAATGAGGCCATCCTTTTTTATTAGGGTGCACTAACTGGACCTCGTCTTCTCTCTCACATTCCTTTCCATATTACAGTACAGGTTTGTGGTTGGGATGTTCCTCAAACGCTGATAGATGAAGGCGCGTCTGTTAGTATTTTGTCCTTTGTTTCTTGGCACGCTTTGGGTTGTCCTTAGCTTGTGTTGGTTACACAGAATCTGTTAGCTTTTAATAGAAGAACTAGTCAACCTTTAGGGACCCTTCCTCAGTTTCCTATAACTTTGGGAGGGAAAACTGTCTTTATTGATGTCATGGTAGTCCAAGACCCCTTGGATTTCACTTTACTCCTTAGGCGGGATTATGTCTATGTCATGAAAGCTATTGTGTCCACTCTTTTTCATGTGATATCTTTCCCTCACAATGGAAGAATTGTGACTATTAATCAACTTTCCTTCATCGGCCCTGACTGGATTACCTCCTTGAATGCTTCTTATATGACGACAATATCGCCCCCGCTGCATGCCAATTATGTGGCATTGTCTTGCATGACTTCAACTTCTGATGATTTGGATCCATTTGTTGACATGGTGATCTCTTCGGTAGGGATATTGGAGCCTGATATCCTTACCCTTGTCGTGGCCCTCGACATGTGTTCCTTCCAAAGTGATTTTCTTCCATCCAGTGAAGATCTCTTGGAAACCATGACCGAGTTTTGTCCCTTGATATGGTGTCCTTCCAGCATATTATTTTCTTGGAAGCCATGATCAAGAAGAGTCCATGAGCATAGTTTTCTCTTCTCTGTGGAAAAATTGTTAAAAAATGAATCAGAGGCTACGAGCATAGTTTCTCTCTTCTGTAGAAAAATTGTTAAAAAATGAAATAAAATCTAGGGATTGAACCTGGAACCATGAGCATAGTTTTCTCTTCTCTGTAGAAAGCTCATTAAAAAATGAAATAGAGGTCACGAGCATAGTTTCTCTTCTCTGTAGCAAGCTCGTTAAAAAATGAAATAGAGGTCACGGGCATAGTTTCTCTTCTCTGTGGCAAGCTCGTTAAAAAATGAAATAGAAGCTTTAAGCATAATTTTCCTCTCTGTAGCAAGCTCGTTAAAAAATGAAACATAAATATAGGTATTGAACCCAGAGCCCTGAGAATAGTTCTTTTCCTGTTTCAAGCTCGTTAAAAAATGAAACAGTCACCTCTCTTGAACCTTTGTTTCATCCACTCTTATCCTTTTTCTCCATCTAGTAGAGAAATTGGTGACAGCCTTAAAGTTGGTGAATGAATTGAAGCTTGGAGGGCATGTATCTAGCCTTTGATGATTGTTCTAGAGTTAATCCTCCACCTTTTAAGCTAGGGGCATACCAAGCTTAGTCTTTGTTCTTTCGCGTGCTCGAAAATACATGAGAATGCATTCGGGTAAACTTTTATCTCTTTTTTGGACCTGCATGGATAAATGAAAAAGGAACCCCTTGGAGTTTTCTTTGAGCTCTTTTCAGACTCTCTAAACATGAAAAGATTTCCGAGTGATCTTGCTTCCTTTCCCACTCGTTAAAAGGTTTGAAAGGGAATCTTTCGAGTGATAATTTATCTCTTTTTCGGCCTAGCAAGACTAAAATTACGAAAAAGGACAACATTGGAGTCATCCTTAAGTTGTTTTCAGACTCTCTAAATATGAAAAACCACCGAGTTTACCTTCTCTGGACTCGTTAAACGATCATACATTGAAGGGCCCATACAGGACCGAAACCTTGCTTCTTCCAGTTCGTTAAACAATGGAAGAGGGACTTACCGAAGGTGAGTTATATCAAGCATGTGTTACCCTCCTCGAGCTCGTTAAATTAAAAAGAGGTACTCGTCTATCTGGATGGGGGAAAAATTGAAAGAAGCAAGCCAAGCAGTTTTTTGAGAACACTACCAGTAGCTCTTACGGTCACCCTTGAACATGACACTTTGTCTTTTCACGCATTTTAATTCATTGAACCTCTGCACTGAGCCAATTCTCTCAGTTTCTTTTACTCCTTTGGGTCACCTGACAAAAGTCACAACATCCACTTCATCATCATGTTTTGGTCATGTCACGTTTTTTCTATTGTGCCTCAGTGTTCAAAGGAAGTATCTGCCTCGAGAGTCAGCAATAAAAAATATCTTGTTTCAATACCCATGTCAGTCCATGCTCATTTGATCTACCAATTACATCTCTGTGTCAGTTTCATGTCATTGATGTGGGATACATCAAGACCCTCCTTCGACGAGTCTCTTCCTGTCAACTTCAACACATTATCTAGGAGCTAGACTTAGAAACCAGTTAGTACCTTGGGACCTGCAGGCCTCAATGGCAGGCCTCCTTGTGTCCGAAAGTAAGTTTACATCATTGACCTCTAATCAGATGATTCCACGGATGTTTGACTTCATCTCATCTATTCACATTCTTCGGAATGTACTAGAGTACCTTGGGAATCATTGACATCAATGGTGATTTCCCTCACGCTTGTTAATGGTTTACCTCATTGACCGGTAATCAAGTGGTTTTTGCCATGTTCAACATCAGGACATCTATTCACCTAGTTAGATTCATAATACATCAGGATTGGTAAGAAGACCCTGGGTTGAGTTTTTCACTCTTATGTATACTTTGCCCAGGTTGTGAAGGAGTTATTTTGAACTATGGCACATATATTGTTACATAGATCCACCTTGTATTGGTCGTGGCTATGTCTTGTCATCTCGTATATCCATTGTGTATTCTTCGTGGCTAAGATTATTTCAACTCATAGGATTATAGATACACATTGTATCTTCAGTGGCTATACATTTTTTTCAATATAATTATGGATCTGTAGTGTATTTTATGGCAGCCATACCTAAAAAATCTTTATCACTCAAGCATAGGTATGCCTACCTTGGGTTCGAAACATTCATAATATTTGTTTGATGGTTGTGTGCATATTTTTCTAGTTTCTCTGCGTCCATACCCTTGCTCGAAAAAGTCTACAAAGTACTTCAGTCATCATTGTCTTCTAACTTCGTACTTTGGGGGGCAATCTGTTACACCTCAAAATTACTCACTTCGATAGTTTCACAAGTGTCATCATTACAAGTGTTGTAAGTGTCACATCTTGTCCGCAAGTGTCGCATATTGACCACAAGTGTCGCAAGTATAAAAAAAATCATACTGCCACCTTTCTTATGTCGTGCCTCTAACAACATCATAGGGACACTTAAGACACCTCAAAGACTATTTTTGAAGAAGAGAAATCAATTGACAAGAAGTACAAGCCTTTTGCCACTGGGAAAACCACTCAAATATGGATTTTGGAGAGGAGCGCTCCCCTACCCATTGTCAAGGAGTGCTGGCACTCCCTAAGCCTCTTTGGGGCAGTGTTTGAGTGCTTTGTCCACCCTTTTGGGGGAGCGCTACCCCTTTTCTGAGCAATTTTTGGGTTTGTTGAGACAAATCAGGGAAGAATCCCTCAATTCCTGAAGGTGGTTGGATTCGAATAGATGGTCAAGGCATGATCTTAGGGAAGATCCTCAACTGAAGGAGAAGAATCCTCAACTTATCCAAAATATCTCTCAAGTGGTTGGGCCTCTCCAAGGTTATATAAGGAGGCCTCGTCATGGTGAAATAGGGGAGGGAGATTAAGAATTACATCAAACTTATGATCTCATGAGTGAGATGTCATCAAAGCAATTAGTGGAGATTACTTGAGCAAAGGGGTTGGACAAGGAGAATTGGAAGAAGTTGTTGCACCTTCACTCAAAGGGCTGTAAGTAATTTTACTTGTTCTCATTAGTAATCAATGCTTGGCCTATTTCTTTCAAACTTATGCTTGTTCCATATGAGTTTGTCTGTAGTAGATGGATCTATACTTGAGCTAATATCAATAGAGTAGGAAGTCCATTGTATCTTTGTTTTTTTTGCAGGACCTATCAGGGAGCTCAAGATCGAAGCTCAACCTAGAATTTTCAAGGACAAACGTCGCTAATAAGGTACATATCTTTCTTCTTCTCTTTCATTTATTAGCTTGATTAGATCTAAAAGGAAGTCAATGTCCATGTTAAGAACTTTTCTATCTTGGCCTTAGGAGTCTAGAGACCAAGAGGGAATCCACTTGTTTGCAGGGGGATTGACCTACAACATAAAGTTATGATGATTTTCACATGCTCAAGGAGACTTTAAAAGACTCAACATGAAAACACAAAATGATAAACAAAGGAAACACTTTTCATACTGAAGTGGAAATCAGACATTGCAAGAGATCAAGTGGTACCTAAAAAGTAAAATTTGACACAGGATTTTTAGGGTGTGTTGAGTGCTCAATAAATGGCGATTTACTGGGAAAAAATAGAATCTTTGTTCCTTCCTCATAGCTCGGATAATACAGAAGAAGATGGAGAACTTAACTGGTGTTGAATCTGAACCTCTTTAACCTTTGGATTTGAAATCCTATGGTTGATGTTTCCGGGCCTTCCCGTGGCTTTTAATCCTTTATTATTCCTCCTTTGTTTCCTTTAATCCTGACGCATGCCCCTTTTACCAATGTTTGGCAAAGCATTCATTGGAATGAAGCCTTTAGTTACCTCTACTCACTTGCTTCGATGTCTCTCCACTACTAGAAAGCGTCCATAGCCCCGGCGGAGTCACCCCGACATCACAGACCTTGCTTCGCTACCAACGAGCGTCCATAGCCCCAGAGGCGATATCTTCATACCCTCTCCTACTGTTCACTCTTTTGATAATATCAATTTTATTTGAGCATGATGCCCTGAGTGAGTGGGAGAGGAGGATTTTTGTTTATTTGAGATGGTTAAGGTGGATCATTTACTAGCTTTTTCTTCTAGGTTCATGTAGTTTTTATATCTTTCCTTCTTTCCCTTAAGGTATTACCAAGCCACCAAGTAGACACTTCTGTCATTTCTCTGAAGTTGTTCATTTTCTCAGGTTAGATAGAGAACTCCTCAAAGTAACCGCAAGTTCCCCAGTGATCCTCGTGTTTGTAAGTGAGTGACAAGTTAGAAATAGAGTTTTCTATGTCACATGGTTTTAAGGTCAACCATTGTCTTGCTAAACACAACTTTCAAAAGCACAGCAATACGGAAAGAAAAGAAAACAACAAAAAATCATTTTGCAATCGTGAAAATACTCAAAAAGAACATAAAACACTGATATATATATATATATTGTTTTAGTGGAAATATTGTTTTAGAGCATGGCCATTCATTGGGAGGGCATAGGCTTCCCCCCTTAGATTCTGCAACTAATAAGTGTCTGCCCCAATCGTCTCATCCACCTGGAAAGGTCCAAGCCATAGAGTTTGAAACTTAGAATGCTTCTCTTTTGGTTCATTTTCTCTATCCCACTTTAGGACTAAGTCTCCTACTTCGAAGTTCTTCTCTTTATCCTTATGCTTATCGAACCATATTTTCACTATCTATTGGTGAGCTAGGAATTTTTACTTAGCCTTTTCTCTCTCTTCTTCCAACATGAGAAGAGTGTTGATTCTTTGTTGTATGGCCGATGAAGGTTCCTCTCTCGAATCTTGGGCTAGTTGAAGAGTTGGAAGATAAAGCCCATTTGGGAGAATGGATTCTTGCCCATAAACCAGAAAGTACGGGGAATTTCCTATAGCTTCCTTGGGTGTGACTCTATCGGCCCACAAAGCGTTATGGAGTATATTATGCCAATTCCTTTGGTTATTTGTAACCATCTTCTTTAATATCCTCACTAGGTTCTTGTTAGTTGATTCTGCCACACCGTTTCCCTGTGGATAATAATTTATAGAGTACCTAATAATCGGTGGTAGTAACAATGTACTTGTGTTGTTTTGAAGAGATGGGTGTAATTTCTCCTATGATATCCAACCCCCATTGCTCAAAAGGCCTAGAGACAGTCATAGGTTGGACTGGAGCGACTGCTCTCTTCTCCTTCCCATTGATCATTTGACAAGTTTTATAGTTTCTAGCGTAGGTGTGAGGATCTTTGAACAAGGTGAGTCAATAATAGCCAGCTCTCAATATCTTATGAGCAGTGGTGTTTCCTACGAAATGCCCACTAGTAGGGCCATTATGGAGCTCTTTCAGAACCTTGTCTGCATCTTAACATTCGAGGCATCTTAATAGTACCCCATCATAATTAATTTGGAAGAGTACCAAACTTATAAGGCGATATTGTGAAGATTTTAGTGTGAGAGCTCTCCTTTCCCTAGGGTTGATATTTTCCGAGCAAGTCTCATGGTGTAGGAGATAATTTAAATTATTATACCACAACTCTTGTCCTGCGGAGGTGTATGATACTTCGCCACACCATAGTGCCATTTCGTTCTCCCATCCAGAATCTTCATTTACTTGGTCCTGGGTTTCAGCTGCAAGTTTGCATAACCCTTATCCTTTTACTAGTTTGGCAGGTTTTATATCTAGATCAAATTCTTGGAACACTGCAATCGAGTTCCCTCTTCTTTCCCCCATTTCTTGCTGAGTAAACAAGGATCGCACTGCAGGGTGTGGCACAATCACTTTAGTGTGGTTCTTGAGGATGTAAGGCCTTAAGTGTTTTACTGCCTTGTATATCGCATAGGCTTGTTTATCTATAGTAGAATAATTGAGCTCAGCTCCTTCGAGATTGGTTCTCATGAATGAAACTGGGGCCTTGTTGTTTCCATCATCCTTCTGAGTCAATACTATAGCTAACGATTGGTCGGAGGTGAAATTATAGACAAAGAAATATCTATTGAAATCGAGACTTTGTAATAATGGGGCCCGAGATATAGCAGTTTTGATGTTGTTGAAAGCATCCTTTCGTTCATCGTCCTACTTAAATTCGACGTCTTTGTGAATCACCTTTTGTAAGGGTTTGATAGTTTTCACGAAATCGAGAGTGAGTTTCCTCACAAAATTGATTTGTCCGAAAAAGGACTGCATAGCTTTCTTGTTGTGAGGCAACGTGAGTTGAGTGATGGATTTAATTCTTTCGGGATCTATGTGAATTCCTGCTTGAGATATAATGTGACCTAATAGTTTACCTTCCTCAACACCGAAGACAGTTTTCTTAGAGTTTAAGGATATAGCATATTTCCTACACCTTTCAAAAATCTGAGTTAAGTGTTGGATGTGTTCTTCTCTATTCTTTGAATACACGGTTATGTTTTCTAGATACACTACCACACACTTGTTGATTAGTCCCCGAAATGATACATCCATGGCCCTTTGGAAGGTCACTCCTACGTTAATTAACTCGAAAGGCATGTGTTTATAAGCAAAGGTTCCCCATTTCATTCGGAAGGTAGTTTTCAAACGATCTTCCTCTGAATCCAGAACTTGGTTATAACCTGAGAAACCTTCCAGTAGAGAGAAAATCTCCGAACTAGACACCGAATATAGGATTTGTTCCATTGGCAGGAATGGGTAATTATCCTTTTCTTAATCTCTGTTGAGGTTCTTAAAATATATGCATAAGATAATTTCTCCAAACTTTTTCCTTACAAAAACCATATTTGCTACCCATGCGGAATGCCTAACCTGGAAAATGATCTTAGCATATAAATGTTTCAATTCCTGATACATGAGAGGTTCCAGGGATGGGTGATTTTTTCAGAGCTTATGTTGGAAGGGCTTCACTTTGGGTTTTAGAGGGATAGTGTGTTGAATGATGCGGGTATCATACATTTTCAGATCTCGATAGGACCATGCAAAGACATCTTGATATTGTCTAAATAAATTGAGATAATCTTTCCTTTCCTCCTTAGATATGGTCATACCGAGGTTTATATTTTTAGGGTTTTCTGGGGCCCCAAGATTTATAGTTTCATGTAGGGGACAAGAGCTACCAGTCTTTGCATTTTTAGGCCCCTTAAATCTCTCTTTCAGGTCAAACAAATTTTCTAAATCATCTATCCCTTTCAGGATTGTGTGAGACTTCGATTTATCAATAGGTTGACCCATCCAAGGATTGGTTTCTGTCAATTGTTCTTGGAATACTTCATCGTCAATAGCCAAATATTTGAAATTATCTTGGTTAGTCAAGAAGTTTATGATCTGCTCATCTCCTTCAAAGACTTTCCAATTAGCGATGTTGTTAGGTACTCACAGTTTGTAGAGAAGCTCCACAGTGAATCGGGAGGCTTCTTAATCCTCTAGAGGTGACAAGCTTGAAGCAGCTATGGCCAGGGAGTCAGCCAAAATATTCTTTTCTCTGGGGATCGCTATAATATTGAGGGCTTCAAAATTCTCTATTAACCTATGCACCTCCTGTTGATAATTCTTTAGGTGCGGGGAATTGCAATGTATATTATTCCTTACTTGTCTAATAATAATTTCATAGTCTTTGAAAACCTTAAATTCTTTGACATTTAAGTCTATGGCTTTCTTTAATCCTTGTACTAGAGCTTCATATTCGACAATGTGTTGTTCGTACATTCAAATTCTAGCCTACAGGATAGGAAATGGCATTTACCTTTAGGATCAATGAGGATGCACCCTACTCCTGAACCTTCTTACAGTTTAGATCCATAAAAATATAAAGTCCAACATTGTTGGCAAGGTGTTTATGCTTCTTGTTCCCTATTTCTTTCCTTTTTTTCTGCTGCCAACTCCGAGCTTTCCAGCGCAGGTTTTTGGCAAAAGAGGTTTTCCTCTATCGATATTGGTGATTTCTCTTAAAACACCATCTCAGAGTTCTGGGTAAGAGGGATGTCAAATAAGAGAGGAGAAAATTTCCCAATGTAGGATTCGTAAGAATAGTTGCCTAGCGCAGGGAAATCTGTCGATGAGGGTTCGTTCAAGGTTTCTAGGTCGGTGAAAGTATGCTTTAGACACCTTTCCCTATCGATCCTGATCATATTTTTGTATCCCTTTAGTGGTAGACAGAGGTGCACCCATTTTGTATTGAAGTATTCATTTAGCTTCTCAGATCAATATCGACTTAGTAATAGCCCATAGGCCTCTGGAATATCTAATACAATGATGTCAATCACTTGTACAAACTTGGGATGTGTTTCTATTTTGATCATGACATCTTTGAGTTCCCCCATGACCAGGGATGATTTTAAGGATGGAATATTATTTTTAAATGTAGAAACCTTGGCAAATCTTACCAATCCTTCATATTCCAGCTATAAATGATTGGCGATATTTTTGTAAAAATATTCAAATTTCTAAGGATTTTATATAGCTTTTATAAAATTTTGACGATTTTTAAGGTAAAATAATTTTATCCTATAGAATTTGGGCGAATCATTTTTAAAATAGGGAATCTCGTTTTACTTAATATCGAGCATTTTTCGTCACCTCTAATCCTTCCCGATGTTGAAATTCTTAAGCGCGTTGGGGAAGAGTTTCGACTGTCAATTCCTTAAGTAAATGTTAATCCCTTTTAAAGTTATGATGATTTTCACATGCTCAAGCAGACTTTAAAAGACTCAACATGAAAACACAAAATGATAAACAAAGGCAACAATTTTCATACTGAAGTGGAAATCAGACATTGCAAGAGATCAAGTGGTACCCAAAAAGTAAAATTTGACACAGGATTTTTAGGGTGTGTTGAGTGCTCAACAAATGGCGACTTACTAGGAGAAAGCAGAATATTTGTTCCTTCCTCAGAGCTTGGTTGATACAAAAGAAGGTGGAGAACTTAACTGGTGTTGAATCCGAGCCTCTTTAACCTTTGGATTTGAAATCCTCTGGTTGATGCTTTCGGGCCTACCCGTGGGATTTAAACCTTTATTATTCCTCCTTTGTTTCCTTTAATCCTAACTCATGCCCCTTTTACCAACGTTTAGCAAAGAATTCACTGGCATGAATCCTTTAGTTACTTCTACTCACTTGCTTTGATGTTTCTCTACTACTGAAGATTGTCCATAGCCCTGGCAGAGTCACCCCGACATCACAGACCTTGCTCTACTACCAGTGAGCGTCCATATCCCTGACAGAGTCACCTCGACATCAAAAACCTTGCTCCGCTGACAGCGAGCATCCATAGCCCCGACGAAGATATCCGCATACCCTCTCCTACTGTTCACTCTTTTGATAATATCAATTTTATTTGAGCATGATGCCCTGAGCGAGTGGGAGAGGAGGATTTATATTTATTTGCAAGGTGAGATGGTTAAGGTGGATCCTTTACTAGCTTTGTCTTCTGGGTTCATGTAGTCTTTCTATATTTCCTTCTTTCCCTTAAGGTCTTACCAAACCACCAAGCAGACACTTCTGGCATTTCTTCGAAGTTGTTCCTTTTCTCAAGTTAGATAGAGGACTCCTCAAAGTAACAACAAGTTCCCCAGTTCTCCTCGTGTTTGTAAGTGAGAGACAAGTTAGAAACAGAGTTCGCTATGTTGCATGGTCAACCATTGTATTTCTAAACATAACTTTCAAAAGCACAGAAATTCGGAAAGAAAAGAAAACAACAAAAATGCATTTTGCAATCGTGAAAATACTCAAAAAGAACATAAAACACTTATATATATATATATATATATATATATATATATATATATTAATGAAAATATTATTTTAGGGCCTGGCCATTCACTGGGGGGCATTAGGTTCCCCCCTCAGATTTTGTTGCCGATAAGTGCTTGCTCCAATATTCTCAACCACCTGGAAAGGTCTAAGCCATAGATTTTGAAACTTAGAATGCTTCCCTTTTGGTTCATTTGCTCTGTCCCACTTTAGGACTAAATCTCCTACTTCGAAGTTCTTCTCTTTAGCCTTATGCTTATCGAACCATATTTTCACTATCTGTTGGTGAGATAGGAATTTTGACTTAGCCTTTTCTCTCTCTTCTTCCAACATGAGTAGAGTGTTTATTCTTTGTTGTATGGCCAACGAAGGTTACTCGCTGGAATCTTGGGCTAGTTTAAGAGATGGAAGATAGAGCCCATTTTGGACGATGGCTTCTTGCCCGTAAATCATAAAGTACATGGAATTTCCTATAGCTTGCTTAGGTGTGACTCTATTGGCCCACAGAGCATTATGGAGTAGATTATTCCAATTCCTTTGGTTATTTGCAACTGTCTTCTTTAATATCCTCACTAGGTTCTTGTTAGTTGATTCTTCCACACCGTTTCCCTATGGATAATAATTTATAAAGTACCTAATTATGATTCCTTTGTCCAAAGAAAACTTTGTCAATAGGGTGGAAGGAAAATAAGTTGCATTATCAAAGACCAATATAGAAGGGACACCAAACCTTTTGATTAGTTGTTGTTCTATGAATTGGATTACCACCTTCTTGTTTACATGAGTCAGAGGAATGGCCTCTGCCCATTTCGTGAAATAATCGATGGCAGTAAGAAAGTAGTTGTGTTGTTTTGAAGAGCTGGGTGTAATTTCTCCTGTGATATCCAACCCCCATTGCTCAAAAGGCCTAGAGACCATCACAAGTTGGAGTGGAACGGCTGCTCTCTTCTCCTTCCTAGTGCTCATTTGAAAATTTTTATAGTTTCTAGCGTAGGTGTGAGCATCTTTGAACAAGGTGGGCCAATAATATCCAACTCTCAATATCTTATGAGCGGTGGTTTTTCCTGCAAAACGCCTACTGGCAGGGCCATCATGGAGCTTTTTCAGAACCTTTTCTGCATCTTCATGTTCGAGGCATATTAATAGTACCCCATCATAATTAATTTGGAAGAGTACCGAACTTATAAGGCGATATTGTGTAGATTTTAGCCTTAGAGTTGTCCTTTCCCTAGGGTTGAGATTTTATGGGCAAGTCTCATGGTGTAGGAGATAAGTAAAATTCTTATACCATGACTCTTGTCCTAGGGAGGTGTGTGATACTTCGCCACACCATAGTGCCATTTCGTTCTCCCATCCAAAGTCTTCATTTACTTGGTCCTAAGCTTTGGATGCAAGTTTGCATAACCCTTTTGCTTTTACTAGTTTGGTAGGTTTTATATCTAGATCAAATTCTTGGACCACTTCCATTCAATTCCCTCTTATTTCCCCCATTTCTTGCTGCGTAAACAAGGATTGGACCACAGGGTGTGGCACAATCACTTTAATGTGGTTCTTGAGGATGTAAGGCCTGAAGTGTTTTACTGCCTTGTATACCGCATATGCCTGTTTGTCTATAGCAGGATAATTGAGCTCAACTCCTTTGAGATTGGTGCTCATGAATGACACTGGGGCCTCGTTGTTGTCATCATCCTTCTGAGTCAATACTTCAGCTAATGATTGGTCGGAGGTGAAAGCATAGACGAAGAAATCTCTATTGAAATTGGGACTTCGTAATACTGAGGCCCGAGATATAGCAGTTTTGATGTTCTTCAAAGAATACTTTTGTTCATCGTCCCACTTAAATTCGACGTCTTTGTGAATCATCTTTTGTAAGGCTTTGATATTTTCCGCAAAATCGGGAGTGAGTTTCCTCACAAAATTGATTTGTTCAAAACAGGACTGCATAGCTTTCTTGTTGTGAGGCAAGGGGAGTTGAGCGATGGATTTAATTCTTTCGGGATCTATGTGAATGCCTGCTTGAGTTATAATGTGACCTAATAGTTTACATTCCTCGACACCGAAGATAGTTTTCTTAGATTTTAAGGATATGGAGTATTTCCTACACCTTTCGAAAATATGACTCGAGTGTTGGATGTGCTCTTCTCTATTCTTTGAATACATAGTTACGT
Source organism: Picea engelmannii (assembly GCA_009831015.1). Lineage (NCBI taxonomy): Eukaryota > Viridiplantae > Streptophyta > Pinopsida > Pinales > Pinaceae > Picea > Picea engelmannii. The sequence goes on from ML785001.1 coordinate 308,218, forward strand.
CATTTAGATACACTACCACACACTTGTTGATTAGTCCCAAAAATTCTACATCCATGGCCCTTTGGAAGGTCGCTCCTGCCTTAATTAACCCGAAAGGCATGCGTTTATAAGTGAAGGTTACCCATTTGGTTTGGAAGGTAGTTTTCAAATGATGTTCCTCTGAATCTAGAACTTGGTTATAACCTGAGAAACCATCAAGTAGAGATAAAATCTCCCAGCCAGAAAAAGTCTACAGGGGTTGCTCCATGGGAAGGAATGGGTAATTATCCTTTTCTGGAGCTCTGTTGAGGTTCCTAAAATCTACGCATACGCGAATTTCTCCAGACTTTTTCCTTACAGGAACCAGATTTGCTACCCATGCAAAATGCCTAATCTGGAAAATGATCTTGGCATCTAAATGTTTCTTTAATTCCTGATATATGAGAGGTTCCAAGGATGGGTGATAATTTCAGAGCTTTTGTTGGAAGGGTTTCACTTCGAGTTTTAGAGGGATAATGTGTTGAATGATGCAGGTATCATATGTTTTCAGATCTCGATAGGACCATGCAAAGACATCTTGATATTGTCTGAATAACTTGAGATAAGATTTCATTTCCTCCTTATATATGTTCATACTGAGGTTTATATTTTTAGGGTTTTTCGGGGCCCCAAGATTTATAGTTTCATGTAGGGGACAAGAGGCACCAATCTTTGCATTTTTAGGCCCCTTAAATCGCTTTTTCAGGTCAAATAGATTTTCTAAATCAACTATCTCATTCGATATTGTGTGAGACTTTGATTTATCATTTGATTGACCTGTCCGAAGATTGATTTTTTTCGATTGTTCTTGGAATACTTCATCCTCAATAGCCAAATCTTTGAAATTATCTTGGTTAGTCAAGAAGCTTATGATCTATTCATCTCCTTCAAAGACTTTCCAATTAGCGATGTTGTTAGGTACTGACAGTTTGGAGAGCAGATCCACATTGAATCAGGAGACTTCATAATCCTCTAGAGGTGATAGTGATCCAAATGGATATCGGTGGCCACCCACGTTTTCTAACTGGCTCAAAACAGTTTTCTGACAATTTTGGCAATTCACTATTTTTAGCAGTTTTAACTTCCGGGGCCATTTTAAGGGCCTAAACGAAGGTTTTTCGGGATTGAGCTCCTCAATGATAGCCAAAGGCATGATTGAGCCCCCAAAATGAATCTCCTCGATGATACCTTTCCAAAAAGCTATCACATGCCTAAAACAGAGATGGTATGCAAAAGTTACGACCCCGAGAAGTTGATGTACTAACTTACCCAAACGGGGCCCACATGATTTTTGGCGCTTCATCTCCTAGGGTTAGGTTTTTGGATGTATAGGGTTTTGGGAATTCTTTATTATTGTAAAAAGGCCTTCAGAGCCTCATTGTAACCTTCTTCTTGAGAATGTGCACTGTCATCTCATCTCTTCTCAGAGATAAGACGCCACCATTCCAGCAAGCTTGTTTCTGCTGCATTTTACAATTTCAGCTTATTTCATTATTGAATAGAAAACCAGTTTTACTGTATCTCTATTATTTTGTGTTAAGAACTTGTTAATAATATGTGTTCATTTTGTTCTTCTCATAAAATCCGGATCAATGGCATTAGAGCGGTCTTCTCCTTGTTGTCTTAATGCATGTCTCCAACGAGGTCGGAGTACAAAGAGTTAGGTCTCAAGATTGTTTCTCTTGAGGAAAGAAGCTCTCACACACCCAAGCAACCTCCCATGGCAGGAGAAAATAAATATGGCGGGATAAGAGATCCTTTCAAACTGTTGATTAAGGAATCCCTCATGCAACAGAGGAACAAGATGATGGATAGTTTCGCGAAAATCCTTTGGTGGCTACCAACAGGCGACACATCTTCTTCGAACAGAGGCACCGCCCCCTTCAAAGTAAAAATAAACTTCGATATTCCTATATTTGAAGGTCATATAGATGCATATGTTGTAGACAAGTGGTTGAATCTACTAGAAGGGTATTTTTCTATCCATAACTTTTCGAATAAAGAAAAGATTACTTTTGCACTCCTCAAAGTCGTTCCCCATGTCAAATATTGGTGGGAAACTTTCTGTGAGCAAAAGGAAATAGAGGAAACCTCATTATTTTCAGTCACGACCACCTAGGAATCCTTCAAGGATGCTATTAAGGAACAATACTACCCTGTCAAAAGTTATGACAAGCTGTATACCAAATGGACCACACTGTGGCCAGAAAGAGACCAAGCAGTGCCAGATTTCACAAATATCTTCCATACCTTGTGCACCAAGTTGGGTATCAAAGATTCAGAGTGAAATATGGTGCTCAAGTATCACGGTACTCTGCATAGATACATCCAGACCGAAATGGAATTTCTGGACATCTCATCCTTGGGCGTGGCCTACTGATATGCCGTCAAAATCGAGCAGAAGCTCAAACAAAAGACGTGGAAATTTGGGCCTGGGAACCCCTCACAACAAAATCCGGGAAAGGGTGGCCCCAACCCATTGAACAAAGGATAGAGAAAAGATGGACAGTATCAGGAAAAACAATCCAAGCCGCAAGCAAATAAGGACACGGTAAAGAAAAAGAAAGATTCCGGGAAGTGGTGTGACTTCCATAAGAGCCCTTGGCATAACACTGTTGACTGCCACTTAAAGAAGTCACTGGTGGCTGAAGTGAAAGCCTCTGAATCAGATGAAAATTATGACTCTGAGCCAGAACCAGAAAGGGGAAGACACATCATTGACATGGAACCTAGTGCCACCGTTGCTACCACCAAGCTCCAACCTGGTGAACTAGACGAGCCAGAAGAAGGAGAGTGCCTCTTTCATTCATAGAAGTGGGTAAAAGGCACCCCGCTGCACTTCATCATTGATAGCAATAGCCAGAAGAACCTCATCTCAATAGATCTCATCAAGCTGTTGACCCTGCCAACAACACCGCACCCACAACCATACACCATTGGATGGCTTCGCCAAGGAAGCGATCTCTGTGTCAGCCAACAGTGTCAACTATCGTATGGAATCAAGCCCTTCAAAGACGAGGTATTGTGTGATGTTGTTCCTCTTGAAGTTTGTGATGTTCTTTTGGGACAATCTTATTTATGGAAACATCATGCTGTATATGAGTCTAGGCCTCGTAGTATTATTATTACTTTGAACAGGAAATTGTACAGGATACTAGAGGCAGTCCCACCTAGTTCTATTTCCTTGATCTCTGCTAAGAAATGCAGGAAGGTCATCTCTCAGACAGGGAAGTTTGTCTTCTTCATGATTTTCTCTGAGAATAAGCGAAAGATCACAGCCACATCTAGGGTCTCTGCAGCCAACCTCTCCACAGAGCAGAAGCAAGTAGATGAGGTCATGGAAGAATACTTGGATATCTTCTCCTCACCTACAGGGGTACCTCTGCACTGTCAGGTCAAGCACCCCATCGATTTGACCCCCGACGCACTTCTATCCAATGAGACAGTCTATCATCGCTCTTTGTTAGAGAATGAGGAGATCAAGCAACAGATCTAAGAACTGCTCCACAAGGGGCACATCCACCCCAACTCATCACCTTGTGGGAGCCCAATCATGCTGGTACAAAAGAAAGATGGGACCTGGTGACTCTGTATTGATTACCAAGCTCTGAATAAAATCACAGTCAGAAATTGGTACCTGATTCCCTAAATCGATGACCCCTTTGATCAACTCATGGTGGCCAAATACTTCAGTAAGATTGATCTAAAGTCTGGCTACCACCAGGTCCCGATAGAACTGACAAATGTATGTAAGACTGCCTTCAAGTCAAAGGAAGGTCTTTTTGAATGGTTGGTCATGCCCTTTGGTTTGACAAATGCTCCAGCCACTTTCATGAGGATGATGGACGATATTCTGTGACCATTCACCAATAATTTTGTAGTGGTGTATCTGGATGACATTCTAATTTACAACAAGACTTGGGCCGAACACTTGCAGCATATTTAGTAGGTTCTGCACACCCTATGGCAGCACAAGCTATACACCAACTTGGAAAAATGCTCCTTCGGCATGGACAGGGTCCATTACCTGGGTTGCATCATTGATCATCATGATGTACACGTGGATCCAGTCAAGATCCAAGTCATCCGTGACTAGCCAGCCCCAACAACACTCACTCAGCTTCAAAGCTTCTTGGGCCTTGCCAATTTCTACCGCAGGTTCGTGTTGGGTTTCTCCCATATTGCATGGGCCCTCAGCCAAATAAACAGGGGTGGTGGTAAGGCAAAATTTGTGTGGGGCCAGTCCCAACAACAAGCGTTCGATGATTTGAAGTAGTGCTTGTGCTCAGCCCCAATACTTTCACTACTAGACCTGCAACATCCTTTTGAGATCGAGACAGATGCTTCAGACTATGCTGTGGGCACCGTTCTCACTCAGCACGGCCACCCCATGGCCTATCATAGCAAGACACTATCAGATACTGTCCGTAAGTACCCTACTTACGACAAAGAAATGTACTCCATTGTGCAAGAATGCCACTAGTGGAGACATTACATTCTTGGGAAGGAGACAATCATTCACACTAATCATAAGCCACTATAATTCATGCAGACACAGGGAAAATTGCAAGATGACCGCCATCAAAAGTGGTCCACATACTTGCAGCAATTCCACCTCAACATCAAGTATAAAATAGGAAGCACCAATCACGTCATTGATTTCCTCAACAGACTGCCAATCGCGGCACTCACCACGGTGCTAGACTCTTGCGGCCATGAGACATATGGATGGCCCCAACTCTATGAGATAGACCTTGACTTCACCACCACCTACCAAATGTTGGGTGCAAACGCAGTTGTCGATAATTTCCATCTTCAGGATGGGTTGTTGTGTCGTCTGGGCCATATCTGTGTTCCATCAAGTGAGCGAGTGAAGCTGATTTGGGAAGCCCACTATAGTCGGGTGGAAGGACACTTCAGCATAGAAAAGACAGTGGCGATGCTACAAAAACATTTCTGCTGGCCGAAACTTCGACAGGAGGTCAGCAAGTATATCAGGTCCTGCACTGCCTGTGCTATTGCCAAACCGACCACTAAAAAATAGGGCCTGTACACCCCTCTTCCCACTCCTGACAGGCCATGGGAATCCATATCAATGGACTACATGTCAGGCCTCCCGTCCACCAAGCGGGGAAATGACTGTGTTTTTGTGGTTGTTGATCGCTTTTCTAAGATGGCGATTCTGGTTGCCTGCAAGAAGAGCATCACAGCAGAGGCCACTACCAACCTCTTCTTTGAATGAGTCTGGGTACATTTTGGAATCCCACAAACCATTGTCTCAGATCAGGATAGTCAATTTCTCAGCACATTCTGGTTGAGCCTTTGGTCACTACTAGACACCAAGCTCACCAAATCCACGACCTTCCACCCCCAAACAAATGGCCAAACCGAGGTTGTAAATCAAATGATTGTGCATATCCTTCGCATGTATAATTAAAATCACCCTTGCACATGGTATGAGAGCCTTCCCTATGTCCAACATAGCAACAATCGAGCCTTGCATAGCTCAACCGGCCACAACCCCTTTCAAGTGGGGTTGGGATTTCAACCATTGGGTCCCATAGATGTTGCACTTCCCCTTGTGGTCACCTCGACCGACTCATCTCCTGCTCCAACTGAAGCTGACAAAGCCACCTGGTTCATTGAGTGGATCCAGCACATCTGCCAACATGTTCAGGATATCCTACAGAAGTCCAATGACAAGTACAAATAGTGCCATGATCAACATTGGGTGCCACATAAGTTTCAGGTGGGCGACAAAGTTTGGTTGCACTTGCAGAAAGAATGCCTTACAGGACCCCATCAGAAGCTTCGCCCACTCCATTATGGGTTGTACACTATCACCAAGGTTGTGGGGGATAATTTTTTTGAGCTCAACATTCCTCCTTTCCTTGGCCTACACCGAGTGTTCAACGTGGATCTCCTTTGCCCTTATTTCCCACCATTATTGGACACCTCAGAAGTAGCAGAACAACTGACACCAACATAGATCAACCCTGACTGCATACAATAGGCATCCAATGATCAGATTGTGTACAGACAGATCAAGGGAACTCGAAAACAAAGGATACAGCTTTATCGAGTCATCAAAGAAGGGCAGCTCTTGCACCAAGGCAAGTGGCTCACCCGAGGCCAAGTTCAGCAGAAATTTTTTCATCTGATGGGGGACCTCAACGCAATGGAGACCATTGCTTCCTAAGGAGGTAGGAATGATCCATATGGATATCAGTGGCCACCCACCTTTTCCAACTAGCTCAAAACAGTTTTCTAACAATTTTGGCAATTCACTATTTTTAGCAGTTTTAACTTTCAGGGCCATTTTGAGGGCCTAAATGAAGGTTTTTCATGATTGATCTCCTCAAGGATAACCAAAGGCATGATTGAGCCCCAAAAATGAATCTCCTTGATGATACCTTTCCAATGGGCTATCACACACCTAAAACGGAGATCGTATTCAAAAGTTATGACCCTGGGAAGTTGATGTACTAACTTACCCAAATGGGGCACACATGACTTTTGGCGCTTCATCTCCTAGGGTTAGGTTTTTGGATGTCTAGGGTTTTTGGAATTCTTGCTTATTGTAAAAAGGCCTTAAAAGCCTCATTGTAACCTTCTTCTTGAGAATGCGCGCTGCCGTCACATCTCTTCTCAGAGATAATCCCCCACCATTCCAGCAAGCTTGTTTCCGTTGCATTTTATAGTTTCATCTTATTTCATTATTGAATAGAAAACCAGTTTTACTATATCTCTGTTATTTTGTGTTAAGCACCTATTAATAATTTGTATTCATTTCATTCTTCTCATAAAATCTGGATCAGGCAGCCTTGAAGCAGTTGTGGCTAAGGAGTCAGTCAGAATATTCTTTGCTCTGGGGATCGTTGTAATATTGAAGGCTTCAAAATTTTCTATTAACCTAAGCACCTCATGTTGATAATTCTTTAGGTGCAGGGAATTGCAATGTATAGTATTCCTTACTTGTCTAATGTTAATTTCAGAGTCTGCAAAAACCTTAAATTATTTGACATTTAAGTCTATGGATTTCTTTAATCCTTGTACTTGAGCTTCATATTCGGCAGTGTTGTTCGTACATTCAAATTCTAGCCTACGGGATAGGAAATGACGTTTACCTTTAGGATCAATAAGGATGCACCCTGCTCCTGAACCTTCTTGTGATTTAGATCCATAAAAATATGAAGTCCAACATTGTGGACAAGGTGTGTGTGCTTCCCATTCCCTATTACTTTCCTTTTTTTCTATTGCCAACTACGAGCTTTCTAGTGTAGGTTCTTGGCAGAAGAGGTTTTCCTCTATCAGTATTGGTGATTTCTCTTGAAACACCATCTCAGAGTTCTGGGTAAGAAGGACGTTGGATAAGAGAGGAGAAAAGTTCCCGAAGTAGGAGTCGCAAGAATAGTTACCTAGCACAGGGAAATCTGTTGATGAGGGTTCGTTCAAGATTTCTAGGTCGGTGACAGTATGCTTTAGATACCTTTCCCTATCGATCCTGATCATATTTTTGTATCCCTTTAATGGTAGATAGAGGTGCGCCCATTCTGTACTGTAGTATCCGTTTAGATTCTCAGACCAATCTCGACTTAATAATAGCTCATAGGCCTCTGGAATATCTACTACAATGATGTCAATCACTTGTATAAACTTGGGATGTGTTTCTATTCTGATCAATGAGGATGCACCCTGCTCCTGACCCTTCTTGTGATTTAGATCCATCAAAATATAAAGTCCTACATTTTGGGCAAGGTGTGTGTGCTTCCCATTCCCTATTACTTTCCTTTTTTTCTGCTACCAACTTCGAGCTTTCCAACACAGGTTCTTGGCATAAGAGGTTTTCCTCTATCGATATTGGCAATTTCTCTTGAAACACCATCTCAGAGTTTTGGGTAAGAGGGACGTTTGATAAGAGAGGAGAAAATTTTCTAAAGTAGGAGTCGCAAGAATAGTTGCCTAGCATAGGGAAATCTGTCGATGAGGGTTCATTCAAGGTTTCTAGGTCAGTGATAGTATGCTTCAGATACCTTTCCCTATTGATCCTAATAATAGTTTTTTATCCCTTCAGTGGTATCCATAGGTGCGCCTATTCTGTACTGAAGTATTCGTTTAGCTTCTTATACCAATCTCGACTCAGTAATAGCCCATAGGCCTCTGGAATATCTACTACAATGATGTCAATCACTTGTACAAACTTGGGATGTGTTGCTATTCTGATCATGACATCTTTGAGTTCCCACATGACCTTGACCTGGGTTCTATATAGTTGTATCACATGTTTATCACTCTTGAGAGGAATGACATTTAACATTTTTCAAATAGATAGGGGCATAATGTTGGAAGATGCTCCAGAATCTACCAAACAATTGTGGAGGTTTCTATTGAAGACTTCAAATGTTAAGAGGAACGGTGGGACAAAAGGTATTTATTTTTTTATCTTCCGAGTAGGTGTTCACAATTGGTTTTCTCACCATATCTATGGGAGACAGGGTCCTTTCCTAAACATTGCCAGTCATAGGGTTTTCTACTGAGTTCAAATCTTATAACAGAAAGTCTTTATGTTGAGGAATCCTGCATATGTCCATGACTGATATATTATCCTTAAAATTTTTCAAATCTTTAACTACGTTATAATCTAGTTTGGGCGATTCTCGGGTATGGATGCTTAAAGGGTTTTTACTGGGAGAAAATGGTTGTTGTGGGTGGGAAATCCCTCCTACGTACTAGAATTAAGGGTTTTACCATGCATGCAGAAATGACCTAAAGTCTCCTACTTTTTACCAACATCCCAATCATAACACCCATTACTTATATGCAAAATACAAGGCTAAAGAGATCCAGTTACTGTACCTTAGTTTCCATGTTTGATGTCGATCCCTTTAATGCTTGGTCGCTCCTTGACTATAGCTCTCCTCCCAATGCTAACCTGCATTCATAAAAGACAAACAAAGAACTCCACATGCATATAACCTATAAACTATTGGGTTAGAGATTCTATCAAAATATAATCAAATTTAAATATTGACAATCTCATATGACGGGATGAGAAAAGTACTTCTTTTATTAATCTCACATGAGTAACCTTACAATAGTGAGATCGGCCACTACTCCTCGAATCTGGTCCTGGGCTCCTCTTCAACTGTGCTCCAACTGCTTCTATATATGCTTCTCTTCACACAATAGTTGCAAAAGGTTGGGGCAAGGGGAATGCTAAATCAGGTATAGTTTCTTTGCTATGATCTTCCTCCTTCCAAATAGGACCCCTACCCCTTCTTTTATAGGCTAGAAAGGGCTAGGTATTTGGTAGAGTGATCGACTATGGACAGTCAGTTGGTTTAGTTAACTTACCCAAAACTGTGTGTTTCATCTGCAACTTTCCATTTTTTCATGCTTTTTAGGTATACGTAGGTTGTAGTGGGTCAGCCAGTGTACACACACATGCAGTAGTGGAGCAGGGCACGTATGCCTTCAAAAAGAGTGTTTTTTAAGAAGTTTTTTAGTAGTGACTTGGCAATGAAGTCAAATGAGATGGCCTAATGCCAGGTAAGCATGTCTGGTGAAATTTAGGATTATAACAGATGCCCCCTAATGTGTGAGGTCAGAAGAGCATATGATGGCTGAAATACATTATCAATCTTTACCAACATAGCAAACAAGTGAGCCCATGAACCAGAATTCGGGAGGTGCCATCTGCAAAAATAAAAATTGTCTCATCGAGGCGGGCATACCCATGCTTGGAATGAAATAAAATCATGGCTACCAATCAAATACACTGTAGATCCATGTCATATAACTATATAAAGTGTAGTCACGAGCAATACACAACGGATCTACATCTCGAAATAAAAAAGATATACATGTATAGTATCCATCTTCAAGAAGTGAATAAGGCCTGATGGCTAGAGATGAGGCCTTCAGAGCATGAGAAACAGCTTAAAAATCTTCACAACTCAAGTAGGAGTGTAATATGAGTGTACGACTTCACTACCCAGAGGTCTTCGACGGCTGGTCAGGAACGGACTAGAGGATTTTGATGATCGGGTTGAGGGCTTCAAGGATTTCGAACAAAGACTTGATTGGGATTTCGGGATGACCAGGCATGAGGGTAAGAGACAATCTGCAGAAGGGGCCAACTCAAGCTTGGTAATAACTTCCCTTGGACAATATCACAACAAAATATGAGACTCAGGCAACATGATATTTTGACATAATTTCACGATGTAGGAGGCACCACAAACTCTCCATATGTTTGAAAGAATAACCAAACGGAGGAGGGCACAACTCTATGTAGCGAGAACAACTTCCTAAGGTCATGTTAAATCCCAAGGATTGACGAACAAACGAAAGGATGTGTTTTGTCCAAGGGCGACTCATTGTGATGCCAATAAAAAAGAAAATACTTTTCCCTTCCTCTTTTTGGGGTATATTTGATTTTTTTTTATTTTTCAATAATTTTGGAAAGCTTGAAAAAGAATAAAAGAATGCTACATTACAAAGGAGGATCGAGTGTCGCAGACATACTAGTTCCAAGCGCATGGAACACATGGATGCTCAGGGCAAAGGGACATATGTAGGAAAAGGACACTCGGGAAAAATCCTCCAGGGGCCAAAGGTGTCAATACGCAGAGGAAAAGTGCTATAGGGCTTGCGTATAAGGCATGCTTTAGATGGTTCAATTGAGAGCAACATGGAGCTGACATTAGGCCAAAGACGCGGGTATGAAAACGCGATTAATAAGACACACAATGGTAACGTCCTTTGATGTAATTTTAATGAGCCCAGAGAAGGTAAGCTCGGTGGTTTTTCATATTTAGAGAGTCTGAAAAAAGCGTAAAAGGAGACTCCACTGGGGTACCTTTTTCTAATATAGTCTAGTCAGCTCGAAAAAGGAGTAAACTAGTACCGATCAAACGTCTATTCAAAACCATTTTAACGAGTGTGTTAGAGACAAGATCACTCGGCGATTTTTTCATTTTTAAGGAGTCTGAGAAAAGCTTAACTATGGACTCCATCAAGAATGTTCTTCTGGACCAATTTTAACGAGTGTGAAAGAATAAGGTCACTCGATGATCTTTTCAATTTTAGGGAGTCTGAAAAGAGCTTAACTATGGACTTCGTGGGGGTTCCTTTTTCATAAATTTAGTCCCTCGAGCCCAAAAAAGGGTTAAAATCATACCTGAGAATACTCTTCTAGGGAACCGAAGCTCCTAGAGTATACCTTTGATTGTATTGTTGACTGTCCGGACCGAAAAGGGGTAAACTACCGCTGGACAGACGTGACTTCAAATTTCAGTTTAGCGAGCGTGAAGGTCAACAAGATCACTCGGCAATATTTTCATTTTTAGAGGGTCTGAAAAGGGCTTAAAAGAAGACCCGTTGTGGGCTCCAACTCATGTATGAAAATGGTTCAGGTAGATCCCACTACTAGGCTTAGACCAAGAGTCTCTTCGATAGTCAACTTGGAAAGTCTCCCAAAAGGGAAGAAAACACAAACCACAGTGTAAGTCCTCTCACAGTATAGAAACCGTTGTCATGGCTTCAAGGATAGTCTCATCTAAAGGCAATTCAAAATCCAAGAAATCACGCAAATGAGGGTCGCCAGTCCCAAAGGGTGAAGTAAACTGACCATACTCCATATGATGATGGAGGTTCTAGCCAGGACCGACAGAGTCTATCAGCGAAGAGTCACAAGCACGAGGGCTTGAGGATCTACAAACAACGAGATCAGACTCATAAGGATACTCAAGCCCACTTGGATCAAGAGGGGGAAGCAAGGGCTCCCATGCCCCCATTGGATAAACCAATGGATCAATTGTTGATTCCAAGTCTCGAGAAGGAAAACATGATTTTACAGGTTCATGCTCAGAAGCAATTGAACACCGAGGATAAGACGCCACATAATTAACCTGTGGCGGGGTGGAATCTACACGAACACTAGGAACACATAAAGGTGCAGCCTGAACTAAATCTGAATTAGGATGGTGATTATCAATTGCAAGCTGGTCAATAGTGACAATGCTTCCATTGTGAGGGAAATGCATCACCCGGAAGAGCGTAGATACCACAATGTTCATAGCATATACATAATCACGCCCAAGAAGCATATTGAAATCTAACAGGCCTTGCACCACTATAACATCGACACGGGCAATCTTTATAAGTTTTAAACCTGTGAAGTAAAGCAGTGCATATAGATTCTTAAGAAAAACATAATTTAATCAATGGATCATACACATAGTACATAGAGATTTTATACCAAAAACCCTCAACCAGGAAAACATTTCTTATGTTCATTATATCAAATTTCACCATTCACCATACAATATATATACAATGTTTTTAGGTATTTCGTAGATACCAAATTCCTTGATCCGGGATTAATTTACAAAACTGCTAAAAATAGCAAAATCCGCTAAAAATAGCATAAACCACCCAAAAAAAAATTCAGGGCGTTGCCTTGGGCTACCGCTTGTTGCCGAACGTTGCGCGTAACCAGGGGGGGCATACCTACCCCCCCCTGGGACCCCCCTAGGAAAGCACCCGACGCACACGACATAGATAACACTACTAGAGGGATTGTCAGACGCAGTTGTCATATCTGACGTGCCCACACACACACATGCAAAGAATATAACACATACCCAACAAATAGATGGATTTAGATGATCACATGTATTATCTTGGATGACGACCTCTATGTGTGTTTTTCTAAGATTACTAATTGAAGCGTCACTTAAAGTTCAATTTGAGGTGAAGTGATTTTGAAGGTTGTTAACTCATGGAAGTTTTTTTGGAGTGCCCCTTAATTTGAAATGAAACTTATTTTGGAAACTATCTTTCAATAATACTTTAACTTGATTCAACATTCCAATACACCCTCACTCAAATCCTTTTTAGTTTACTTTTTAAATGTTATTGTCTCAATTGTGTTCTTAAAAATCTTAGTGTAGATATATATATTAACTATTTACACTAACTAACCTATGAATTACTTTTAATAAGTGATTTACTAAAAGAGTTCATTAATGACTCCATGAAAGGGAGGTCATTAATTTGAGTAGTTATATTGAAATGGTTTTCTGTTTAAATGAAAATTCCATAGGTGAAGAAGGATACCCTCCCTCTCTTATTCCTTCTTCAAAATTCCATAGGTGAAGAAGGAGCAAACTGCGACAGAGCCGGTATCAGCGACATACCACGTTTTTATAAACCACAGGGGTCCCGATGTCAAGAAGACTTTTGGCAGCTTTATCTACCATCGCCTCACAAATTGTCACGGGCTGCGCGTGTTTCTGAATAACAAGGAACTTCACACCGGAGATACTCTCTCCCCTGCAATCCTCGGAGCCATCCAAAGTGCGTCAGTTCATATTGCCCTTTTTACTGAGCGTTATGCTGAATCGCCTTGGTGTTTGGAAGAGCTGTGTTGGATTTTGAGATCATATCACAAGCGCAAAATGAAGATAATTCCTGTGTTTTGTGACGTTGAGCCTAAAGACCTTCGATACGTTGAGAGCGGACGTTATGCTAAAGCCTTTGAAGAACACCAGCGCAAAGGAAGAGTCGCCATAGAAGACATCCAGAAATGGAGGACAGCCCTTAACGAAGCCTCCCACATTTCTGGCCTGCTGCTCAAAACGAATGAAAGGTAAAAACCTTTTATTTTCTTCAAGTCCATTTATATTATAGTATGAGAACAAAATGTATTGTGCAGCAAATAATATGGTCCCTTTAGCTGAATCCTCTTTAACAGATGAGTTTGCTCGGAATCATTAATATCACCAATAACCAGAATCTATTACAAACATAGAGATGTTGCAATTTATTTTAATTTCAGATCTCTCGAGTAATAAGAAATAATTAGAGGAATAAACAATACTTTTCTTAGTAACCAAACACATAGATACCCTGCAAACACAACTCACAACTGATAAATTCTTGCACTGCATAACTGATGCATTCGGCCAAGAATAACAGAAATTGCAATAACACCAAAAACAAGGGGATAAACAGCCTCAACTCCTATAAGCTATTGTAACAAAAATGGTTTATGGAATTAATCAGAAAATAAACATGGAAGATCTGAGCTTTAATCATTCATCAAAGAAAAAACAGAACAAATCGTTCCAGCCCAAAATCCATAAAAAACACTCTTTCCTCAAAAACCTGACTTCACCCTTGCTATTACCAGGAAAACAAAACCAGTTACAAAATTCTGTTATGCCATTTCATCCCCAGTTGCTCGTGTGTCTTTTGACGTGTTGGCTGCTTCCCTTAGGCATTTTTGTTGATGTCTTCGCTGGCCCCGATCAATAACCGCTCTTTGCTACAGTTTTTAACAATCTTATTATCCTGTTTAACTCTTTCCTTCAAGATCGTTATTTGGCTTCTTTATGTCAAAAAGCTTAAAACCCTGTATAACCTTGTGTATATTCGTTAGATACATTTTTATGGTTTTCTTGAAAGAGAAGGTGGTAAATTCTATAATAACTTATTTGCTAATCAATACAGTCATATTTTAGATGTTATTTGCAAATGTGCACTAACTCAGGGTCATTATCTAAGGAAAACTACACCATTTTAAATGAATTAAGAAAACATGTTTGAAATGATTTACTGTGGTTAGTAAGGGGGCAAATAGATATAGTTAAAGAGTTTTAAGTTTTGGCTCTTTTTTAGGGATATTATTTGTTTAATTTTGCCTGAAATCTGACAAGAAATTGTTGGATTTGCATTTTAGAGTGGTTAAATCTGTATAATCTGAATGCCTCAGAGATTTTTCAGCAAGCTGAATACATTTATGCATTCAAAAATACAATTTAAATAACAAAAAATTTGATTTCTAAAAATGTCAAAACATAAAATGTTTAGACAAAACCCTTTGAATATTAAGACAGTTAACTTTTCCTTGTTTAAAAAAAATAAACTCTTAAACAATAAAAAACAGTCTTACTTCTTAATACAAAACCAAAAAACTATTTCAACCTAAATAGTATACCCAATAAACCACTCATAGTTTTGATTCCTCACTCATCATCTGCAGCAAATTCACTTCTTGAATGATGATCCGCCACAAATTGGCCATATGTATCTCTCCAGGTTATTTCCTCACAGTTAACTTTTCCTTATTTAAAAAAAATAAACTCTTAACCAATAAAAAACAGTCTTACTTCTTAATACAAAACCAAAAAACTATTTCAACCTAAATAGTATACCCAATAAACCACTCATATTTTTTATTCCTCACTTATCATCCACAGCAAATTCGCTTCTTTCAAAAACAGTCTTACTTCTTAATACAAAACCAAAAAACTATTTGAACCTAAATAGTATACCCAATAAACCACTCACATTTTTGATTCCTCACTTATCATCCACAGCAAATTCGCTTCTTGAATGATGATCCGCCACAAATTGGCCATATGTATCTCCCCAGGTTGTTTCCTCACAGTTAACTTTTCCTTATTTAAAAAAAATAAACTCTTAACCAATCAAAAACAATCTTTCTTTTTAATACAAAACCTAAAAACTATTTCAACCTAAATAGTATACCCAATAAACCACTCATATTTTTTATTCCTCACTCATCAGCAGCAGCAAATTCGGTTCTTTTAATTTTTTTCATGAGCCTGGGTAGGGTTTGAACTAATTTTAACTGCGTGCGCGGGGTTTGAATGCGTGCGCGGGCATTCACCAGCCGACTTTGTGGCTGTGTTAGTTTAAACTATCCTAATATTAACTATTTTTATTTTTTTTCGCTAGTTTAAGCTATCTTAATATTAACTATTTTTTTTGGTTCCTCCAGTGATCACGGAGGATTTTTGGAGAGGATTGTGAAAGCTGTATTAAAAGAGGTAAAATGGGAACCATTAGAGGTGGCTACATACCCCGTTGGACTCCAGGAAGCAGTGGAGGATTTCCAAAGCGAAATGATGAAACAAACCGAGTTAAATTATGCAATTATTGTCGGCATTGGCGGAATAGGCGGGGTAGGGAAGTCAACTCTGACTAAATGTTTCTACAACTTGAAACGTTCGGATTTTGCGAGGTCTTCTTATTTGTCCGACGTCAGAGAAAAGGATTTACCATCTTTGCAGCATAAGCTACTTCGTGACTTGTTGGGTTATGATTTGCATATTGATAATACCAGCCAAGGAAAGGGAATTCTTAGAGATCGTCTAGGCGGCCTGGTAGTTCTGATTGTTTTGGATGACGTGGATCATTTAGAGCAAATAAATAGCCTACTTGTCACAGATGGTGTGGGATCTGGCAGTTTAATTTTGATCACATCTCGTAATCAAGATTTACTACGACGCTGTTCTCCAAAAATTGTATTGTATAATGTAAAGACATTGCCGGGAAAGCATGCCCATGAACTTTTCTGCCGGCATGCGTTCCTTCAATCCGAACCATACGAAGGATTTAAAGATTTGGTTGAGGAATTTTTGAGAATCTGCGGCGGGCTGCCTTTATCCTTGCAGGTTTTGGGTGCACAGCTTCGTCAAGGCATGGCCGACAGAAGGTATTGGGAGTTCCAGTTGGAAAAGTTTTCAAGAAGCCTGCCAGACGATATAATAAAGATATTAAAAGTGAGTTATGAGACTCTGAATAACCAAGAGAAGGAGATGTTTCTGGATATTGGATGCTTCTTGGCAGGAGAGGACAAAGATTTGGTATTTCGTGTATTAGAGGGATTAGGTTACAACGACGCCATGGATTGCCTCGAAAGTCTCCGTCAAAGATGCCTTGTCGAATATCACTACGATGATGCCCGATCTGATGATAATGATGAAATTGAATACCACAAAAAAACCTCTGTAAGAATTATTACTGCATTTAATATCTTTTCCTGTAAAAGGTTTGATCTGGTGGAATTTTATATCACTGTAATTGTTTGTTTTGCTTCTGTTGAATTCAGGGAAATGACGTGAAATCTATTACACTTGGTCCTCACGGCCTACTACTTCCAAACGGTCCAAAGGGTAAATATAAAACCCCCACAACCACATTAAAAGTTACAATGCATGATCATATTAAGAAAATGGCAAAACAGATCGCCCGAAAGGAGATTTTTATGTTGCAAGGACCTAAACCATTACGGCTCAGCTGCTCAAATGATATCCAGGCAATGTTGATGTGGCAGGTATATTTGATTTGTCTTTAAAAGGATTATGTATTTATTAGCAGAGTAGTAAATATTATGTATATATTGAAGAATTGTATAATATATAATGATATTTGAATGTTTGGAATTCAATTATGTATATCTCAATTTATATATTTCAAAATTGTATAGGGTAATGTATAGTTTTAGATTTAATACTTTATATTACAACAGCATAGTAGATGTATCGGGAGGAAAGTTAAGCTTGATTTCAATTCAGTCAGCCATAAATTTAAAATTTATTAATCTAATAAAAGTTAAGTTGAAATTTTAGATATAAGAAGTACTAGCTTATATTATTTTAGTAGATGTATATGGAGTTAGATAAACTTATGATAAAAGAGATTTCAATTGAGTCCATTATAAATCTGATGGAGTTACATAAACTTATGATAAAAGAGATTTCTATAGAGTCCATCATTAATCTGATAAGAATTTAGTACAAATTTTAGACATAAAAATAATTATACGGAGTGTTTATAAAAAGAATTAAACAGTGATTTAAAATTTATGCATGACATAAGCAGAGTTTATTGTAATTTAAGATTTGTGAATGGTTGAACAATCTAGTTCTGAGTTTAGCTTAATTCAGAATCTACTCTTATTTTAAAAAATTCAATCAAAATTTGACATTAGTAGGAACTTCAGTGGCACAGAAACCACCAGTACTTGTGGGATGGGATCATGCGTGGAAACAGAAGCACTCTTTTCATGACTCCTTACTTATAATATATGTTAGATTCATAATGAAGTAAATAGCAGAAATATAAAGCAAATAATAGAAGCAATCAAGAAATTATGATGAGCGGAGATAACTAAACAATGGCAGAAAAGGCATACTCTATTCATCAATGCTTCTATAAATCATCATGTACATAGATGTACATATATAATACAAAAGACCATAATTGTGATGTAACTAAATAACAGTTAGGTTAACTTAACTATCCAACTAACTTATGATTAGTGTTTTAACATCCCCCATTAATCATAAGTTCGTTCTTGCCTGAAAAACTGCCACTACTTGACAATCACATGTGTCAAACGAATATTCAGAGGGCTGATTGAAGATTCTCTCTGAACTTTGAAAAAAAATAGCAGAAGCTGATGTCTTCTACTAAATTGGTGGTTTCAGGTTGACCACAAACTCATCTGGTGGTTTCAGGATGACCACAAACCAATCTGGTAGTTTCGAGATGAACACAAACCGAATGTCTAGCAGAAGCTGATTTCTTCTACTAAATAGCATGGTTTTAAGTTGACCATAAACTAACAAGAGCTCAAAGCTCAAAAAATATGAAAATGTAACAAGCAAAAATTCATGTATGTCTTCTGCTCAATTGGTGGTTTTAAGTTGACCACAAACCATATCAACAACAATATGTTCAAGAACAAGATTGTATACCAAGAACTAGGTTGCATACTTGATCATCTGTTCACAGGCTCTAAATCAAACTTGGAAGCTGACTCAATTAGATTTCCCCCCTGTCAGGGACAAGTGGTTCCAATTCCCTTGACCGTCATTTGCAAGTATGACCAAGAAGAGATCCAACACATAAAATTGTCTTCCGACGGAGTCTGAAGACTTGATCTTCAACTCAGAAGACTACATCAACTAGGCCCCGATCATACCCTAAATCATCAAATTTTGAAAAATATTCATGTCCATCAACTGTAGAAATATCTCCAATCAAGTACGACTATACTTGTGTATAAATCCGACAATAAGACTGATGTAGTAAATTGGTTTCCAAACGCCAACGCCAATTCCCTAACCATTCAAAATGAATTTGTTTTATCTTGCGCTTTTGACACCTTACTGAGGGATGATTTGTCTTCCCACAAAATTTGCATAGGTGAAGATTAAAACAGTTTGACTTATCATGGCCAAATCGATGACAATGTTTGCACTGTATGGGTTCTTTATCCGACCGATTAGCAACATCATCATCAGTTATATCCTGTACCTGTTCCTTACCAATATCCGCAATCTCTATCGTCTTATCATCATTCAAAAAACCTCCACTCACAAAGAAAACAGGTTTTCTATAATTAAGAATATGAAAAAGGTTGTTAGCATCATTTTCATATCCTAATCCATATCGGTTTCGTTTAAATCGTAATTCTTCCCATGGTCGAACAATACATTTATCCGCAACTTTTTCTGACATAGGGACTTCATCTAACTGATCTTGATGTTTTTCATAACTAGTCAACTGAGCATCTTCATTCTCATCCTTGATATCATTAAAATCACATTGTTGGTGTCGAAGCAAACTTAACTCATCAGACAACACCTTGTTTTGATGTTTGAACATATCAATCTTCTTGTGCGTTACTTGTAAACAAGTAATCACTGTGCTAAGAGTGCACTTGTTTATTGCAATTGTAGATTCTGTAGTTGAGTTAATTCATGTGAGCAATATTGTAAATAGTTCTTCAATTCGAATGTCAAAAAAACTACAGGATAACCTGTTGCATGAATGCCAAAAAAACTACAGGATAACCAATAACGCACACAAAGATCCTAAGAGAGACCCCCTTATTCAATTTCGGGTAGGTCAAAGACGCCTTACAACTTCCAAAAACTCCTTATAACACATTTACAAACACTCTTTAACACCCTTATAACTTCAAGTACATTTAACTATACTAATGGAAAAACTCCTCCATACAAAACCTTATAACTCCTTAAATCCACATCAAAATCTTCCTTTAAGTTCTATTGCATAAAGAATGCATCTTATAACTCCTTGAGTTGTCCTTGAAATAATTTTTTATTTTTTTTAAATAAAATAAACTTAATAAAATCCACTTATTACTCTAAATTTTTTTTTTTTTAAACATCGTGCATAAATCTATAACTTTCATAAAGCAATATTTTATGCAAGCAACAACTATTTTGGAGACAATCCAATGCCCTTTCCTCTCAACGATGGCTTAAATATTCAAGTGATCCTATGAGTGATTTGACATTTCTCTTTCTTTGAAAAATAAAAAACTTTTCTTGGCTAATAATAAAAACTTTTAAAATAATGCAGTTATACCAGTGTACTTGGAGACCTCTTCATTGCTCCCTAGGCCCTTCTCAAACAGAAAAGTCACGTCTTTGTGTAGTCGATTAACCTTGTTGTGCCAAGCATTCGGTGCATGCTCTTCCTCTTCACAAGCTCTCCGCTCTTTCTACATTATTTACTGTGCCTTGCACGGTTTGCTCTTTGCAATGCCGTCTTTCATAGGTTCTTGGATAGTACATAGAACCGAACTCACTTTCCTCGGTTTCGTCTAACACTTTCAGAAAATGATGGAGTTATTCCCTTTCTCAGAACAAAACACATAGACTCGTCTTTTACTGCTTGCTCCTTGCATACGGGACAATCTCTTTTCAACGTTCTTCACCTGGCTTATGCGTGACTCTTCTGGCAAACAGTTTGTCCCAAGTAACGATGGTAGTTGAATAATTATCAAAAAATTTTTTTTTGTGGCTTCACCCCCTTTGGTCTCCGAACACTTGTATTGAATTCTGAAAATTTTCATTTCCATTGCTGAAGGAATGACTATGAATACATCGATCCAATGATTCCACTGGGTTGTTTAGTGTTGTGATGCGAGTTTAATATCTGCACCCAGATTTACAAGAGGCTCAAAATAGAATCTTCTTCTCCATAAGCATTCAACCATTCTTACATTCGGCTAGAACAATCCCACAAGCGTCCAGCCGCTCCAGCTCTTTTGGAGACACCTATGCGTATGGAAACATTAAAACTGAGCACTTGTAGACTGACTTCTTTGACCAGCAACAAAGCACCCTCAGCTTCCTTTTCTGCCCTCGGCTGCCTTTTCTGGACGGACAGTGTGCGCGAACCCTCGGCACAATATAATTTTGTATCTCTTGCAGACATACAGGAAAACGACTTAAGGAATTGATAAATTACCAGGCTCCTAAGATTAGCATCATGCTCTGATACTACTATTAGATTCATGATGAAGAAAATAACAAAAATATAAAGCAAATAATAGAAGCAATCAAGAAATTATGATGAAAGGAGATAACTAAACAATGGCAGAAAAGGCATACTCTATTCATATATAATACAAAAGACCATAACTGTCATATAACTGAATAACAATTAAGTTAACTTAACTATCCAACTAACTTATGATTAATGTTTTAACATATAGGCTTGGGTTGGTGGGCACTTTGAACATTTGAACTTTTGAAACAGTGTAGGTTTAAGATTCTATTAAATAAAGATTTTTTTTTAGGATATTTATTTGAAATTTAGTTAGAAATTGTTGGATTAGTAGATTTAAATGATTATTTTTATAAAATCCTAATATCCTGAGAGTTTTTCAACATGCATGCATTTGATTAATGTTTGTGAACCACCTGCTGCTAACTCTGTCTTGACATTTTATTTATGTTTGTTTAATTTACAAAGAAAATTTTACTGCAAAATTAGATGATTCAGTGTGAAGTGATTTAATCATGATAAGTTTACCAAATTCTAAATCAATCTGAAACATCATAAATTCAATCAGAATTTCAATAAAAATTCCATATTGATGAAAATTCCAACATTTTTTATTAATCGCTCCATAACAATACTGTGATTTAACTTAACTTCTTTAAATGTGTCTGTCAGAGTGGGGAAAATTCCCGTAGGATATGAGGGATTCGGATCCCAAAAGGTGAAGAGGTACCTCATGGGACCAATTACACTAATGGTGTAGGTGTACTTCTCTTTGTTGATGAAGTTCCGATAGCTTTTGGTTCGTGGAATATGGATGGAGACTTAGTGTGGCTTCGCTTGCGCAATTTTGGTTCCATCTACTTTCCTAGTAAAATTTCACTGCGAAGATTAAGAGTTCTGGAACTACAGGGTCGGTGACATAGAGCAGTTATTCCATAAATTTGATGAAATTTCACTGCGAAGATTAAGAGTTCTGGAACTACAGGGTCGGTGACGTAGAGCAGTTATTCCATAAATTTGATGAGCTAACTACATTTAGGTTATGGTAGGGGTTACATTTAGAGTGTAGTTCGTTGTGTTAACATATTCTATTGTGGGTTTGGGTCATCCGAGGGCCATGACTCAAAATCACAATTCTCAATTCTGTTGCTGGCCCTCCGATGACACATCGAATATTTTAGGTTAACACAACAAACTACATTATAAATAGTGTAGTTCAATGTGTTAATATATTTGATTGTGGGTTTGATTCATCCCAGAGCCATGACTCAAAATCACAATTCTCAATTTTGTTGCTAGCCTTTCGATGACACAAATTTACAATCGAATATGTTAGGTTAACACAACAAACTACAATATTTAGTTAGCTGTGTTAACATATTCGATTGTGGGTTCGGGTCATCAGAGAGCCATGACTCAAAACCACAATTCTCAATTCTGATGCTAGCCCTCCGATGACACTAATTTACAATCTAATATGTTAGGTTAACACAACAAACTACACTATAAATAATGTAATTCTCTATGTTAACATATTCTATTGTGGGTTCTAGTCATCGAAGAGCTATGACTCAAAACCACAATTCTCAATTCTGCTGTTGGCCTTCCTATAACACGAACTTACAATCGAATATATTTAGTTAACACAACAAACTACACTATAAATAGTTTAGTTCCCTATGTTAACATATTCGATTGTGAATTCTAGTCATAGGAGGACCATGACTCAAAACCACAATTTTCAATTTTGTTGCTGACCCTGGATGACACAAACTTACAATAGAATATGTTAAATTAATACAGCAAATTACACTAAAATAGTGTAGTTAGCTGTGTTAACATATTCTATTGTGGGTTCAAGTCATCGGAGGACCATGAATCAAACCCACAATTCTCAATTCTGCTGCTGGCCCTCCGATGACACGAACCTACAATCTAATATGTTAGGTTAACACAACAAACTACACTATAAATGTAGCCCCGAACCCTTTTATTTTTTAAGCTATTTTATTTTATATTGTAATTGGCAGAACCCTTTTATTTTTTAAGCTATTTTATTTTATATTGTTATTGACATTTCGGGCATAGATTTTCTCTACCATAGAATTTTTTTTACTGTAAATACCTTAAAATAGTGTACAAGAAACATATAAACACCATATGCATATTTGTCGTCAAATTATGTGCATTGCATCCTCCTTGGAATTTGAGTGAGTTGAATATTGATGTAAGCGACACACTTCCAAGTACCTCGAGTAGTCGGAGGGCCTTTGATGCAGTTGAACATTCCCATAAATATATCTCAGACGGTGCCGAGGAAGGCGAGACAACACCTTATTATTTCCAGTTCCGTTTTCTTCAGTGGATAGGTACCAGTGTGAAATTCCTGAATAAGATAGTGTTGAAAAATATCACATTTTTCTACAATCACTACCTATTGATTTTTCAGAACTTAAAAACCTAAGACATTTAGATCTATCTGTCTGCATTAATCTGACCAAATTGCCGAAATTCCTTCTCCAAATTAACGCATCTCCAATATCTAGCGTTGAGAGACTGCAACTGTCTATCCATGCCAACTGATATTCTGGGAGAAATATCGACACTTGAGTATGTAGACTTTGAAGGCTGTACTCGATTGGTACATTTACCAAGGGAAATAGCATATCAAAGATCATTAAGATACTTAAATTTATTACGTACTCATTTGCTGCAATTGCCCATGAATTTGGAACTACTCGACATGTTAGAACAACTAAGAATAGGGAGTCCACGGTTGACAGAGTTGCAACATTCTATGGGCGATTTGGTGCGGTTAGAAGAGTTGATTCTGATTGAGTGTCTCTCTCTAAAGCGCATCTTAGCAAAGGAAATTTCAGGGCCAAATATCAAAGTTTTGGTTATAGAGGATTCTCCATTACATAACTTTATTTTTGAGGATGTTGGCATGCGTGCTCTAAGAGATTTCACTTTGAAGAGGACATCCATATCCAAGATATGCATTCTTGAAGGCGTTTACTCCAGCCTCGAAACCGTTGATCTCTTGCAAAATTTTAGGCTGATGAAGATATATGTGTTGCGGTCTGTTATCACCCCATAAATTATGGGAATCAACTTATGACTTAGATATTATGGATATTATCTGTATCTAGTGTTTTTATTGGAAACTGATTTTTCATTTTACAAAAAGAAAAGAAAAGAAAAAGAAAAGAAAAAGAAAAAGAAAAAGAAATGAAAAAGATAAAAGAAAAAGAAAAAGAAAAGAAAAAGAAAAAGAAAAAGAAAAAGAAATGAAAAAAGAAAAAGAAAAAGAGGGCATAAAAGAATTGAAACAAAAGCCCCATGCAATAATAGAAACTTGGTCATACCTTTCAAGCATGACCAAGTTCTTTTAAATTTTCAATGTTGATAGCTTAGTGAATAAATCTGACCAGACTATCTAATCCTGGTCAGATAGCCCTTAGGTTAGCTTAGTGAATAAATCTGACCAGACTGTCTAATCCTGGTCAGATAGCCCTTAGGTAGAGTAATTTCTTAACCCAACTATTTAATCTGGGTTAATAGTCCTAGGAAGATAGGTTAGCATGTAAGTTAGTTGCTTGATTTGCTTGACCACCCATGAAACCAAATCGATGAAGTTGCTACCCCATGTCCCCATGGCCTTAGAATAGCTTAGACGAAGTCTCCTTGGTGGTGTTTATGTGAAAATTTGGGAAAAACCCATAAAATGCTTTATATCCTAAGTTTTTCCCCAGGTACATATTTCTCCACTCCTGGCTCTATGTTTCTTGCACTTATCAATGGTCCCGATCAAGACACTAAGATCTACGGCTCACAGCGCATTCCGGACCCCCCCGACCATTCTTCTTTTAACTGGGGGGGGGGGTCCGAAATCGGTAATAACATGGATGCTCATCTGGACGACTCAGAGAGGAGCGCTTAAATCTATGGTTCACATTGGATTCCGGACCCTCCTGCCCGTTCTGCTTTTAACGGAGGGGGGGGGGTCCGGAATTGGTTATAACTTGGGCGCACATCTGGACAGCCCATAACAGAGCGCTTAAATCTACGGTTCACATTGGATTACAGACCCCCCCATCCGTTCAACCTTTAATGGAGGGGGGGGTCTTGAATGGGTATTAAAGAACGCGCTTAGATCTGTGGCCAGAAAACAAGCACGCAGATCAATGGATCAAAATGAATTTCAGACCCCCCCTTGTGTCCTGCCTTTAATCAAAGGGGGGGCCTCCGGAATAGATATTTCCCTTCGACGGGCCCCTGGTCTTACGTGGCATCAGTCTATTGGTTCTCAAGTCCCATCCCTCACATGCTATCTGACAGCCCGTCACTCATGGACGTCATCCTCCACTAAGTCCACTTGTCCCACTTGTCCCCGGGGTTGAGTCCCATCCCATAACTGCTGTCAGTCCCTGCTGACAGGCCTTTACCCTTTCCATTCATGACCAGCCCCCTTCAATGACTTTTACCTCCAATCACAAGCCTCCACGTCACTCATCCGTATGCTTTGGCCACCGTCATCTGCCACCTCATCCCTAGTGGCCCGTTGGCCATTTATTACAGGATAACATACCCGTTATCCTGCTGACCTATCTCCCGCGCGAAACCGACCTATTTTTGAATAAAACTACCGTTTCCCTTTTCATTCGTTATTCATCCATCGCGCCAGAAACCTCTTATTCCTCCATTGCTTCAGCGTCGCCTTCACCTGTAGTTAGTCGACCCCACTAACGTATTGTTTATTGCAGGTACAATTGCTGAAATGGTGTCAAATCCAAGACAAGCAGAAGGAGAAGAAAATCCTTTTCTTCCTCCTCCTGTTGACCTAGATAAAATTCCCTTGGTCGATAAAGATCGATTGATAGCAGATACTATTTGCAATTTCGACTTTTCTGATCTGCAGTCATGGCTCCGGGAGGTGTTCCTGGACCAGAGCGACGAAATTGGACTCTGGGAGTCCAATTTGCCCCTGTATCTCTTTCCCCAAATTCATCATTTCCCAGAATTCGCCCTCAAATGCCAAGCCCATTATGTCCCCGACCAGAAAGCCATCGTTTCTTCGTCTGGAGATGTCCTCTTTTTCATCACCCCCGAAGATATTGACCAGATGATGCAAATACCCCGTGTTGAATCTGTGTCCCCATTCAATTTAGAAATCCTCACTGAGTTATATCAAAAAATGACTTTCCCTCAGAGAGCTCAGATATTTGAGCTTTTTCTCCCCACTTCCGCTCCACTCCCTTCCACCAACCCCCCTTACCCTTCTTCCATTTTCTCCACCAAAGGAAATCAAATCATTTCTTCCCTGTGTGCCCTGCTTGGTTACTATTCTGATCAATGGGTAGATGAGCCCATCCTGGGTTTTCTGTCAATTTTCTCAAACGATGAAAAGCCCACAACGCAGTTCGACTATAGCACCTTCTTGGCCGATAATATTCATGAACAATTCGTGAATTTTGGCACAGAGGGGATGTTCAAATATTCTTCCATACTGGCATACATGTTCATTTACTTTCAAGCCAACAAATTCAGTTTCTCCATGCAGAAGATGGATGCAGACGGAAGGCCCCAGCCAGTAACAGCATGGACTTCTCTTCTGAAACATAACTCTACTGAATACGACTTCAAAGCTTTCATTGATCAGTTTTACCACCCAGTGGTAAGCATGTTGAGCGGCAGGCCTGAGCCACGAATAAATGAAGAGGTCCAGAGAATTCTACATCTCTCGGACAACGCAGAGACATGAGACTGGTACTTGTATCAGATTCATACTGAGATCAGAGTTTACGGGTGCGAATTGGCACCCTACAATATGCCGAGATATTTATTGGTAAGAATTTTTGCATTAGAATATATTAGGCAGATAATGAATTCAGATGACATTCACTTTGTTTCCCTGAAGAAGAAGCAGCAATTGCGAATCAAGGGGCAGATTGGTTCTTTCATTTGCAATAGTCGAGGTGCAGGGGAAGAAGCGGACAAAATGTTAAAGGAGATGAAATTCTTCACAAGTTTCACCTGGCACTATGATCCATGCGGGATCATTTCAGAAATGAGAGTGAAAAATAAGAATGTCCCATATGCTCATGAGTCCAAGCCAGAGATCGAGAAATTCGCAAATCAGACTGTATGGGAGCCCAACACTTTGATGGACGTGGAACAACAAGTTGAAGCGGAACACCAGGTGCCCTCAACAAGTGTGCCACCCACTAACACACCTCAGGTTCCCAAGGAGAAGAGGCCCCGATAGGATTCGTCTCCTCCTGTAATAGAGGTGTCATCAGAGGAGTTTAAGATGCACACCAAAAGGCCAAAGACAGTTTCAACACCCGGCGTAACAGTAGAACAAGAAGTCCCAGCTACCACAATGACCACCATAGGGGTCAAGCCAGTCACTCTACCTTTCGGTTCGAGCCAGTTTAAAGCAATCAAAACAGCAATGCCAAAGAAATCTATAGATTCTCCCTTGGACACTCAGTCGAGCAAGACTGGGCCCAATTTGGGCATTTTTGAAAAGTATGATTTGATCAAGAAGAAAAACTAGACCCTCACTAGCAGCACTTATGCCCAGTTCCGGAAGCAGTCATCTACAGCTCAGCAATGACTTTTGTGAGCCTTTGATACTGAAAAAGGTAGGATTCACATGGCCTACCTCCAAGCACAGGTACCAGATCCCAAGGTTATTTCAGATTACAAGAGGGCCACTTTCGAGTTCCAAGCGAAAGATGTGAATCCAACAGATCAGATGGATCTGCATAAACAAATTGGGGAGATGGTTTTCCACACATTGGCCCATGCTTCAGCTTCTGCAACAAAGTTTCAAGTGTCTTTGAACAATGCTCAGACCCAACTCAAGTTGGAGAAAATATCATCTTTTGCGAAAGACAATAGAATCAAGACACTGGAGGAGTTGGTCCTCAAAATTGGTTACGACCCTGCGAACGTCAAGGCTGCCGAAGAGATGATTAAAAATAAAAATGTTGACATCGCATCCTTAAGAAAACAGCTGAAGCTCCCGCCAACAGAGGACTCACAGGCAAAGGAGATAGCAGAAAAGGAAGGTGAAAAGGATGAGATGTTGAAGTTACTCATGGAGCAGAATGCTCAATTAAAAGAAATGGAGTCTAATATGGAAAGACTCCTAAAGGAGAAAGAGCAGATGAAGCCAATGGAAGTCATTCCATTGAGTGCTATCCCAATTGCAGGATTGAGCACAGCAACAGTGACAGCCATTCCATCTGCAACATCAGTGCCACTACCTGAAGGAACAACAGACCTTGCCAAGTCCATGGAGAGGATGAACCTGCAAGAGTCAGAAATCAGCAGGCTTAAGAAAGAAGTGGAGAACCTCCAAGAGCTCAAGACTTCTTTCCAGAAAAGACTTTCCAAAGAAAAGCAGGTGAATGAGCAAATCAGGAAGGAGTTACAGCAGCTCCAAAAGCAGACAATGGTAGGGAAAACTTTGGCTGAGGTCAAAGAGATTGTGTGGACAGATATTTCCAAGTCCATAAATGAAATCTGGCCAATGGTTCAAATCATGTTTGAACAAAATGAGTTGCTCGAGAGGAGCAAACAGGCTGTTGAGAAAATCAGAGTGGAGCTGGGAGACATGCCAGCACAAGAAAATGAAATCATCAGGTTCCTGAATTCCAAGACCAGAGAGGAACTTGAGGAACTAAAGATCGAGGACAGGACGGAAACTATACTTGAGGTAAAAAGGGTTCTAACCAAAAGAGGTCTCATGCTTCAGCTTGAGGAGAAGATTCAAATCATGGATCAAGGAGTACAAAATTTTTTCAATAAGATAGATGTTCTCCAAAAGAAGGGCCTAACTGGCCTGAAGGTCATTAATGACAAATTAATGACACTCCCTGATTACAAGAAAAGACTGACTGAAGTGTCTAAGGATAGTTCCAAGTTTGCAGGGATACAGGGAAGCATCACAGGCAAAGCATTCATGGATGCCCTGCAGTTGGATATTAGTATCCAACATGAGATTAAACACATATTCATCATCAAGCCTACATTTACTAAAAATACAGACATGGATGAAGTGTATCGGAGATTACTTAAAGTCACAGTACCAGGTCATCTCACATGGGAAGAACTGTGTGATCTACTAGATTAGCAGATGAGCTGTCATAGTCCAGTCACCTGTCCAGTCAGAAGAGGTTGCGAAGGCACCTTGCCAACGGCCTACCCTAGAAGTTCCGCAAACAGTTGTATTGAGTCATCAAGCAGTTTTGATTAGTTAAGTTAGTTAGACTAAAAATAGAATGAGCACGTCCTGATCAGTTACGACAGGAATGTTTGTATTTTGAATTATAAATACTTCATTTTGCGAAGTATTGATGGTTGTTGATTCGCACACCCTATTGCTGTCAAACTGTACTATTTTTGAAGAGGTCGACCATTAATAAAGAAGAGGCACTTTTACAGGATTCTTGCGTATGTTCACTGGTGATGTTGATTTTCTAAGTTGAATGTTTTTCTTTCTCTGTAATCATTTTGTTTTCTAGAACTAATCTTTATGAATAGTGTAATGTTGCAGGATTTATCTTTGATACCCTGTTTCCGATTCTAAAGATTTAAATGTTTATCTTCTAATATCTTCAATTAAAAAATTCTTAACTGCTTGCTAGTTGGATTTATTTTCCTTACCTTTTCTTCTGTCCATCATTTTAATTACTAAAGATCCAGTGAGTGTATTATCTCGCCCTGTGAAGGTTTTCTTTGGCATTTCTGGTTGTATCTAATATCTGATTAAACACAGACCCCATATCCCAATGGATGTGTAGACCGTCTCAACCAATTTTAAAAACTCTTTTACAACAAAACCAACAGTTTATATACCTAGCCTAATACCCGAAATTAAAAAAAACAAAGTTAAATCTTATAGAGAGATCCCTCTCTGAAGCTGGAAGGGCTAGATTCCAACTTTAAAAGCGGTTGGATAAGGTTACCTTAGTAGATTTATTCTCTTTCAACCTCTAGGAAATTTACCAAGTGCTAACATAATTGGTGACTCCACTGGGGACACGAACTAAAACTGATAATCTCACGTTTTCTTTCCCTTAAAAAGAACGTTCAATTCTGAGAAGAAAGTAATGTTTAGAGGTTGATTAACTCTGTATATATTATTTTCAGACTCATAAAATATATATATATAAACCAAAAAGAGTTATGGCTCCCAAGAAAGTTCACACTCGATCTCATCTAGACCCAGAACCCTCTACAACGATAGATAATCCCGAACAGTTGCTCAGGCGAAAGACCTTAGCCACCAGTTCAGTGAGTTATACTCCCCTTCATAAGTCTCCTTCTTTTTCCGGAGAACCAGATATCTTTCAAAACCTTGATCTTGATCTTCTTCTGCCACAAAACCTTGTTAGAACACGGTCTGAAACTTTTGTGTCTAGGCTCGTCTTTGACCCAACTGTGTTGCAACCCCGAACCCCCGAAGTCTTGTCTCCTACGACTAAACTACAAATCACTATCTCAGCACCACCCAGTCCTTCATCGTCCTCATCTTCCGTCGCTACCTCTCCAACCACCCAGGTCGTCGTCCCACCTCCTCCGCCCGTCATGGCAGCTCGATATGCCCCTTTTGTGCTGGCTGCACCACTACATGCCATGCCCCAAGACTACCAGACAAGACTTCCACAGTTTGATGCAACCGAACCTTTAAACGCACAACAACATGTGGATAAAATGAACGACTACTTTGATTTGCAAGAAGTTGACGAAGTTGACGTTCAAATGAGATTGTTCGCCCAGAGTCTAACATGGGACGTCAAGAAATGGTTCAAAGTTTTACCTACCGCCTCAGTTCCTGACCTTGTTGTGTTCCAGAGAAGTTTTCTTGACAGATGGGAGGTAAATAAAAACCCTCTCCAAATACTATCAGAATACGAGAATATAAAAAGAAATCAAGGAGAGACGGTACAAGATTATTGCACCCGTTTTAACAATTTGTATAATGCAATCCCAACTAAAATCAAACCTCCCCAGGGTTTGGCATTGATTAAATTCCCTGATGGATTCGATGCTGACATGTCTTACCAATTAAGAGAAAGAAATGCTGCCACCCTTGAAGACATGCAGAAAAGTGCTATTAGTGTGGAGGCTAATCTGTTGGCGAAACGGGCCTGTCAAAGGTCAGAAAGGAGAGTCACGATCAAAGAAGAACCTTCCACGTCAACCACTGATTCCAAATTGGATTCTGTGGTCAGAAATTTGGAATTATTGATAGAAAGAATGAGTATTTCAGATAGAAATCCTCCGAGAGACAACACACCTGCCCCTTAGATTCGAAACCCCAATTTCAGGAGAAACCCTCCTCAAATCAGGCAAAGAGATCAAAGAGATCAAAGGGATCAGAGAGGTCCTGATCAACCAATCAAGCCTCCCCTGCAAGAAAACTATGTTGATGAAGGGGGGGAAGTAATTGAGGAATTGGAGGACACTCATATCAACCTCATGGGCATTCACGACAATGAGGCCATTTTCCTTACTCAAGAAGAGCAGGAACTCTTTCTGCTAAATCAAACAAAGGTAAGTGAGGAAGCCGAAGATGCAGAACAACGGGCCTTTGAAAACGCTATTTTAGAGGTGCACCATCAATGCAATTTGCGAAGTAAGAAGACAAAAGGGAATTTCTCGAAGAAGACGACTGAAACGCAGAAGGTAGCTGAGACTGAAAAAACTCCTGAGAAGACCACGGCTGAAAAGTCTTCTGAGAAGGGTAAAACCGATGCCCCGGTGAAGAAAAACATCACCATACTGAAAAGGCCAGCACAGCCCGAAGTTCCACCTATTAATCCACCCAGTACTTCTGAGCGGAAGAATATGGTGGACCAACCAGAATCAATGAGTCAAACCAAAACTCCTGTGCCTTTTAGCCTGGAGGGAAAATTGGCCAAAATTAAAATTCCCATCCCACTTATAGAGTTGATGAGCAGAGGCGGTTATCGTTCACAGGTACTAAAAGAATTATCCATTGAACCTGACATAGGCACCAAGGACTTGACTATTGGATCAGTGACTCATTCTGACACTGTGAACCTTACTGACGATCGTCTCGAACTCCTTTTCGGACCTGAAGTAGATGGTCGAGACGATACCGGTGATGTAGCTCCCTTTTACATCAGTTTGAACATACACGATTTGATATTGCATAACGCCATGCTAGACTCAGGTGCCTCACATAATCTGATGCCTAAAGCAGTAATGGAAAAACTAGGATTGGAGGTCACTAGGCCTTACAAATATCTACACTCGTTTGACTCCAGCAAAGTCAAATGTATTGGTCTAATTAAAGATTTGTGCATCACTCTGGTTCAGATCCCTTCGAAGAGCATGGTAATGGACGTGGTGGTTGCAGACATCCCGCCAAAGTATGGTATGTTGCTATCCCGGTCTTGGGGAGCTAAGTTGAAAGGAACCCTGTAGCTGGATATGTCTTACACCACTATCCCAATGTTTGGACAACAAAGGAGGTTATACAGAGAAACACTGATGAAGTATATGGTCAGTAGTCAAGAGAAACCTCATAATTACCCCCTTTACTCTGCTCATTCTAATTTAGATTCGTTCATCTTGTACAATGATGGTGATATCGAAAAGCCATATATTCAGCTGATGGAAGATGTAGCTAGTCAAGATGAAGGCCCAGAAACCGGTGAGGCAGCGAAGATGAAAAATGTGATCACTGAAGATTTCCCTGCTGATTTCTGGAGTATGGATTTTGATGGAGCTGTGAGTAAAGAAGGAGAAGGAGCTGGATTCTGGCTGCATAATCATCGAAACAGGTATTCAGAGAATCATTCCTACAAACTGAATTTCCAATACACTAACAACATTGCTGAATATGAAGCTTTAATGCTCGGTCTGAAGCTGTTGAAAAAAGTTGGTGCTAAGCAAATAATGGTAAGGGGTAACTCTAAATTAATAATCAAACAAATTAAAGGTGAGTATGCTGCTAAACACCCGCACCTTAGAGCCTACAGGAATGCTGATCTTGATGCTTTGAAGTGTTTTAATGAGGTTGACTTGCAGGAAATGCCAAGGGGACAGAATATTCTGGCTGACGGATTGGCTACGTCAGTAGCTTCCTACAAGATTCCTTTCCGCCAAACTCACCCATACACTGTTGAGGTGAAATGCAGACCAACGGTGCCCGATAATATCAGGTACTGGCAAGTGTTTGGAAATGACGATCAGATAGAGGATTTTCTCCAATACAAGAACGATTTTGAATGTACAAACATAGAATTAGAAAACGAAAACGAGAATGTAAATAATTTTGAGTTTGAAATAGATAGTGTTAATACTGTAAATACAGTAGATACAAAAGATACAGTAGATTCAGGAGAGTTAGGGGATGACGAAATGGATGCCGATGTTTTACAATTGAAAAGCAATGTTTTACCTAGAGGGCTTGTCCCTTTAGAAGATCTGTTTGACAGTGACGATGTAGCTAAGAAACCAAAAATAGAAGCCCATGGGCAAGAGGTAGAGGACTGCAATATAGGAACCGAAGAGAAGCCTAGGATGGTTAAACTTTCCAAATCTTTACCCCCAGAACAAAAGCTTAAATACATTGAGCTATTCAAAGAATATTCAGACGTTTTTTCCTGGGGCTATGAAGATTTGAAAGCCTATGACACCAACATCATACAACACAGGATTCCCATAAAGGAAGATCAAAAACCGTTTAGGCAGAAACTTACGAGGATAAATCCCAAGTTGCTTCCCCTGATAGAAAAAGAGATTAAGAAAATGTATGATGCCAAGATCATAGTCCCACTACGTTTCTCTAAGTGGGTTTCAAATTTAGTCCCTACACGAAAGAAAACAGGGGAAATCAGACTCTGCATAGATTTCCAAAATTTGAACAAAGCATCCCTGAAAGATAATTACCCCTTGCTTAAAATGGATCACCTCCTGCAAAGGGTGGTTGGGTCTAGTCGAATTTCTCTGTTAGATGGTTTCTTAGGCTACAACTAGGTCCTAGTTCACCCAGACGATCAAGAAAAAACCGCTTTTACCACACCGTGGGGAACTTTCATGTATGTGAAGATGCCTTTTGGTTTGATGAACACAGGAGCCACATTCGAGAGGGCAATGGATATCGCCTTCGTTGAAGAATCAGGTAAGTTTATTGTCGTTTATTTAGATGATGTGACTGTATTTTCCCAATCTGATGATGAACACCTGCGACACCTTAGACGAGTTTTCGAAAAGTGTAGAAGGTTCGGGATTTCTTTAAATCCCAAGAAGTGTCTTTTTGGGTTAGAAGAAGGAAAACTGCTGGGACATATCATCTCTAAAGAGGGAATCAGAATCGATCCCAGCAGAATTGAGGCCATACTAAAGTTAGAACACCCAAGAAACCTCAAAGAACTACAGTCTTTTATAGGGCAAATTAACTTTCTTTGAAGATTCATTCCTAATCTGGCTGAGCTCCTCCGAAACATCACAAACATGCTAAAAAAGGATGCAAGAATAAAATGGGACTCTGAGTCCAGACAATCCTTCGAACAGGTCAAACGAGCACTCACAGAAGCCCCAGTTTTGATTAGTCCCAATTTCACTAAAGATTTCTATCTTTTTTCTTTCGCCTCTGAACATACTATAGTAGCTATATTACTGCAGAAGAACAATGAAGGGTATGAACAACCCATAGCTTTCTTCAGCAAAGCTTTAAGAGACGTTGCCCTGAACTACAATATTATGGAGAAGCAGGCTTTTGCTTTGGTAAAGGCTATAAAGGACTTTAGGGTCTATATTCTCCATTCCCACATCATAGATTATGTTCCAAACGCGGTAGTAAAAGATATCTTGACACAAGACAAACCTGATGGGAGAAGGGGAAAATGGATTGCAGTTATTCTAGAATATGCCATAGAAATTAAGCCCACAAAACTGATCAAAGGCCAAGGCCTTGCCAAACTGATGGCTGAATCTAACTTTCAGGCTCTTGACATTAATTTTCTAGATGTGGTAGATGAACAGGGAGAGATGGCAACTCCAAACGTTAGAGAGGTTTTTCTCAACTCTCCATGGTATGCAGACCTTATATTTGTTCTACAAAATTTACAAGCTCCCCCTAGTTTAACTAAGACTAAGATGGATTTTTAAAGTTGAAGGCATTGAAATTCTGTATTCTAGAAGGAAATTTGTATTGGAAAGACCCTGCAGGTATTCTTTTAAATTGTTTACTAAAAGATGAAGTTGATAAAGTGTTGCAGGAGTTTCATGCAGGAGAATGTGGTGGTCATTTGAACTGGAAGGTTACAGCCAACAAAATACTCAGAGCTGGATTTTACTGGCCCACCCTGTTTGCAGATGTACATCAGAAAGTAACATCATGTCACCAGTGTCAACTGTTTGAGGGTAAAAAGAAACTCCTTCCTCTACCTCTTAAACCAATTTCAGTTGAGGCTCCTTTCCAGCAATGGGGACTCGATTTCATTGGAGAAATACACCCTCCGTCTTCATGCCAACATAGGTGGATTCTTACTGCCATTGATTATTTTACCAAATGGATCGAGGCTATACCAAGCAGGCAAACCACTGACTCTGTTATTATCAAATTTCTTGAAAATAATATTTTGTCTCGTTTTGGTTGTCCTAGAAAGATCATTACTGACAATGCAGCTGCCTTTCGGTCAAAGAAACTCATTGATTTATGCAATCGTTACCACATTGGCTTGGGGCATTCCACAACCTACTACCCTCAGGGGAATGGGTTGGCGGAATCCTCAAACAAGACTTTGTTAAATATCATCAAGAAAACATTGCAGGAGAATAAAAAATCATGGCATGATAAGCTGGTATTTTCTTTATGGGCAGATAGACTGACCACCAAAAGGTCAATTGGTATGTCACCATACCAGCTGGTCTATGGTACTGAGGCTGTTTTCCCAACTTCTTTGGGAGTCCCTGTCATGAAGTTACTTCAAGAAATGCAAGTTGAGCCAAATGACTCCCAGAGACGAATCAATCAAATGATTCATTTGCAACAGACTAGAGAAGATGTTTTCAACAAAACACAGGTCGTCCAAGAGAACATCAAGAAGATCTTTGAAAAATGAACCAAGGAGGATGATTTTGAGCTGGGAGACCTGGTGTTGAGATGGGATGCTAGGAACAAGGACAAGGGAAAGCATGGGAAATTTGACAATTTGTGGACAGGGTCCTACATGATCCAGGCTTTCAGAGGAAACAATGCCTTTTTGCTAAGAAATGCTGATGGGTCAGATCTGCCAGGAGCACCTGTGAATGGCAGAATGATGAAAAATTATGTCCCACCTCAGTAAGAGATTTGAAGAACTCACTCTCCATTGTACATACCAGTTTTAATTTTCAGTCTTTACTTGCATTTTCTGAGTGAAGAAACATTGGTTAGTTTATTGAAGCCCGAAGAGAAGGCCCTAAGCTACTGATCACTGTTTTTTGAAGTTTTCCTGAGAATAAGACCAACGAAGGCTACTAGACAGATATGTTCAGAATGACAGGAAACTGGATTCTTGGCACTTAACAGGGCAAGTACCATCCCCAGGTGGAGCCGCTGTTATCACCCCATAAATTATGG
>ML785001.1:352930-369810 GCA_009831015.1 Picea engelmannii
AAGTGTACACAGGGTTGTCCTTAAGAGAAATATATTTTTAGAGCTTGGCCATTCACTGGATAGGTGTCTGGCTATCCCTCTAGACTCTGTAATTGGAAGGACCTGGGACCTAATTTCTCAGCAATTAAAAACAATTCTAGCCATAAGTTTTGAAACTTCGTGTGCTCTCCCTTTCCCTCATGTGTTTTGTCCCATTTTAAGACAAGGTCACCTACTTCAATGCTCCTGTCAGAGGCAGAGTTGGAATCAAACCAGCTTTTAACCACTAGTTGATGCTGATCCAACTTTCGTTTTGCTTGAGCCCTTACCTCTTCTAGTTTTATTGATGCAGGAGCATCACTCACTCATCATGCGAGCCAGCGCGTGGAGCAAAGAAAAGACAGCTGGGGAGCGCCAGCATTTCAAATTTTGAAACATTGTGATATTTGTTGCACCAAACATTAATGCGTTGATGTAATGAAGCGCACTTGTATTGTATGTAGATAGGAAGGCATTTAATGGTTTTAATGTTGTTAGATAGGAATTTATTGTAGATTTGATAGTTGTAGTTTTTGAGAGGGCAAACGGAATATAGGCACCCTCCTTTGTATTATTGTATTATCATTCATTCATACAGGAGCAAGAGAAGAGAAAAGAACTTGTTGAGAGCCCTCATGTACAGATTGAATTAATAGAAGAGAGTTTCTGATTCAATTTCATGACTGGTGTTGGTTTCTCTGTGTATGTGTTTATGTGCTCATGAATGTCTTGTTTCCTTTGCATGCATTTGCTTTGAGTATGCTTTGCAGGTGATTTCAGGATTTGACTGAAATCTGAGAGATTGGGAAAATAAGTTTCAATTGTTTCTCTGTCTGAGATGAGAGATTCCTGCATAGAGTGCAGTTGAATTCCTCTGCATAGAGTGCATCGAGGAGGCTCACAGTTAAACTCTTATTCTTGTCGACCCAGAGTTGTGTTGGGTTATTTGAACTGTGCAGGTAAAGTGCAGGTCGGATTGAGGTCTCAGTAGTAAGTTTGAGAAGGGAAAGGCCGGGGTTGCCGTAACTG
The DNA here is from genome assembly GCA_009831015.1 of Picea engelmannii. Classification (NCBI taxonomy): domain Eukaryota; kingdom Viridiplantae; phylum Streptophyta; class Pinopsida; order Pinales; family Pinaceae; genus Picea; species Picea engelmannii. The sequence goes on from ML785001.1 coordinate 353,978, forward strand.
TGAGTGCACAGGACTTGGAAGACTTCAAGCACTATTGGGAGTGGTTGAAGGTCGAGCACAGGGAGCGTGCGCAAAACCTCTAAAGGAGTCAGAGTGAGGTAAAGCTCATGAGAGATAGTTCCTTGTTCATGTGAGGGAACAAACCTGGTCAAAGATTCGAATAGAAGCGGAACTTTGGAGCGGAGGAGATCTTCATAGAGGAAGAGAATTGATGACTCGAAATTGTTGAGCAGATTTTCGAAACCCCGCAGACCGTCAGATCGCAGAGGAGTTGCGAGGGGGTTAACTCACAGGTGCATGGAGGAGTCCGTTTGCCATCACATATCGGCATATCGGAGGTGGCGATTGCAAGAGTTTCATGCACGTCAAAATCGCGAGTTGCGATTCCCCGAGTTAATCGGGACCGTCAATCATCGGAGGGACAGGTGGCACGAGATCCCGGGAAGTTGGGACTCGGCGTTCGGAGTTTTGGCGTCAATGGAAAAGTGCATCGTGGATCCGCGATCCGTGAAGTCCCGAGGTGACGTGGTCAAGTGGAACCCCATGGAGCGAGTGTAGTACAAGTGGCCTCATGTCGGAAACTCGGCACCTCGGAGCTCGGGGTTTGAAAGCTCAGGAGGCTGACATCACGAGTGGAGATATCCTGAGTCGTCGACTTTGACCATCGGCATTCGGGGTTAGGCGTTTCAAGTGGCACGAGAGAAGTACCATGAGGTTCGCGAATCTGCGAAACCCGATTTCCCGACTTGCCAAAGGGAGATTGCCGAGAAGTGTACTGTGGGTAAAGAACTCCCGAGGGAGTTGGAAGAGCTGTCGACTCTTCGGGCCGGTGAGAAAGAGAAGGTCCTGGTGGAGTGACCGTCCGCTGAGGGGCAGGTTGCATCATTTATTAAAGCATTAATTCGATTCTCCAAAGGGGGGCAGTTCTCTTCTTGTATTTTCTGTGATAGCTGCAGTGAGGGAAGAAGAATATGTGGTGGCAGAATTGCTTCTCTGCCATAGACGAGAAAGAAGGGAGAGTTAACTACAACCGTTTTCAGAGTTACTCTATCATCCCAAATTGCGTTTAACAGTGCATTATGCCAATTTTTGTGATTTTCAGATACCGTTCTCTTGATGATTTTAATCAGATTCTTATTAGTTGATTCTACCAATCCATTGCCCTGAGGGTAATAGCTGGCATAATATTTTAATTTAATTCCCTTTTCTAGAGAAAACTCACTCATCTCAAGAGATGAAAAATAAGAAGCGTTATCAAATACTAAACAATCAGGGATACCAAAATGAGTAATAATATTTGAATTTAAAAAGGCAATTACCTTATTGGTATTTACAGCTCTTAATGGGGCAACTTCAGACCACCTGGTGAAGTAATCTATGGTTGTTATGATAAACTTATGCTTCTATGAGGATGGCGGATTGATTGGACCTATAATATCAAGACCCCACTGCTGAAAAGGGGAGTCTACCGACTGCTGAAAAGGGGAGTCTACCGAAACAGGATGCAAAGGGAAGGCAGGTTTCTGTAACTGCACGGATGCTTTTTGACAGATAATACACTTGCGAAACAAGGCATGAGCATCTCTAAAAAGTGTAGTCTAGTAGTAACCTTCTCTTAGTACTTTATGGGAAGTGGTATCCCCACCAAAATGCCCACCAGCTTCACCTGTGTGCAATTCTAATAAGACCTTTTCAGCTTCATCTTTTTCAAGACAATGCATTAGTACTCCATCAAAATTTTGACGAAGCAGAATACCATTAACCAACTAAAAGGAGGTGGATTTTAATCTTAACGCTCTTCTTTTAGTGGGATCCAGGTGACGGGGGGTTGGCCCATGTTCAAGACAAAATTTTATATCGTCATACCAGGGACTGACAGAGTTTTGTGCACAACAGATTGAATTTTGATTGTGTTGTCCTGGGTTTGACATATCATTTTCTTTTTTCTGTCCTACCGCGGAGTCAATGACTAACTTACATAGCCCTTGGCCTCTCACTATTTGTGCTGGGGTGATTTCTATGTCATACTCTTGTAAGGAGGTGACCCAATTCACCCTCTTTTCACCTAGTTCTTTCTGAACTAACAGATTTCTGACGGCCGGGTAAGGGACAATAATTTTCATCCTAGATTTCAAAAGATAAGATCTGAAGTGATTTACTGCTTTAAAAATAGCATAGGCTTGCTGATATACCACTGAGTAATTAAGTTCCGTGCCTTTGAAAGAAGAGCTCATAAAGGCAATTGGGACTTCATTGTTTTCAACGTTCTTTTGAGTTAGGACAACAATGTAGGAGCGGTCAAAAGCAAATGTGTAGAGCGTGAAGTCTTGCGAAAAGTCGGGGCTCATGAGAGAAGGAGCGTCTATTATGGCCTTTTTTATTGAATTAAAAGCTTGGTTTTCTAAGGGTCCCCAATGATATTGTGCGTCCTTTTTTATTAAATTCTGTAAAGGTCTCACCATTTCTGAAAAACTGGGGATGAATCTCCTGACAAAGTTTATCTGGCCTAAGAAAGACTACATAGACTTTTTGGACAAGGGAGGGGGGGAGTTTCGAGATGAATTGAGTCCTTTCAGGGTCGATAATCATCCCTTTGCTTGATACAATAAATCCTAAGAGCTTACCTTGTTCTACTGTGAAGATGGATTTTTAAGGATTCACGGAAATGTCGTACTTACGACATCGCTGTAGAACGGATCTCAAATGAGATAGATGATCAGAATTTGTTTTTTGAGAATACAGTAACGTCATCTAGGTAAAATACGATAGATTGATTGATTAAGCCTTGGAAATCGATGTCCATCGCTCTCTGGAAAGTGGCACTAGCATTAATGAGTCCAAAGGGCATTTTCCTATAAGCGTAGGTGCTCCATGGAGTGTGGAAGGTAGTTTTAAGTTGGTATGGAGGAGACATCAGGACTTGGTTATACCCTGAAAAACCATCCAATAAGGATAATCTTTCAGAACCAGATACATATTGAAGGATCTGTTCCATGGGTGGGACAGGGTAGTTGTCTTTATCAGACGCTCGATTAAGGTTTTGGAAATCGATGCATAGTCAGATTTCACCACTCTTCTTCTGGACATGGACCAGATTAGAGACCCATTGCGTGTGCCTAATGGGGAAAATTATCTTAGCATTCAGTAGTTTATTTAATTTTTTTTTACGGTCGGTTCGAGCTTAGGGTACATTTTTCTTAACTTTTGTTGAAAAAATAAGGTTTGGGGTTTCATAGGAATGACGTGTTGTATGATGTTAGGGTCAAAGGTTTTTAGGTCGTCATACGTCCATGCAAAAACATATTTGAATTCCTGAAACAATTTAATAAATGTCGCTTTCTCTTGTTTAGAACACCCCACCCCTAAATTAATGCACCGTGGGTTGTCATTAGTTCCCAAGTTTACTTTTTCAAATGATAAAGAGGAACTATTTGTTTTATAGTTGACTGATTTTTTGAATTTGTCTTGAAGATCATAAAATTTTTCTAATCTAACTACATATTTAGGGATATAATTTACCATGTCCGATGAAGATTCATGAGATCTCGGATCTAGTATTACCATGAAATCGTGTAGGTTCTCGTCATGAGTGCATTCGTCGATCACTGGGCCTTGGAAATTTTCTTCCATATGCAGGAAGCTAATAATTTTTTGATCATCGTCGAAGACTCTCCAATTTGTGATGTTTTCAGGAACGGATGGCCTGAACAATAGTTCGACGGAGAATGCATTTGGGGACAATCCTTCTGCAGGAAAGAGTTTCGAAGCTACGTTAGCTAATAAATTGGCCTCCGAATTATTCAATCTAGGAATAGAATTTATGTTGAAAGCAGAAAACTTATTCATCAAATTCCATACCTCAGATTGGTAGCTTTTAAGATGCGGAGACAGACAGTGGATAGAATCTCTTACCTGTCTAACCACGATTTCTGAATCGCCAAAGACAGTCAAATTTTGAATGTTCATATCTAACGCTTTTCTGAGGCCTTGCAATAAATCCTCATATTCTGCTATTTTGTTTGTACATTCAAACTCTAACCTACATGCAATCATGGTTTTGTCACCTGCTGGATCAATAATAACGCAGCCCGCACCAGCTCCTTCCTTGTACTTTGACCCATCAAAGTAAAGAGACCATATTTGATTTTTATCGGGTGCGTGAGACCATTGGGTAGAAAGTGTTGGTTGCATATATGCCACAATCTCGGAATACTGTTCCAGGTTAGTGATAGCTCAAGTCTCGGCCATGAATTTGCCGAAAAAGGTATCCATCCCTTGTATTTCAGGTGAATCGGCAGAAGGTGTAAATGGTTCATTAGGATCATTTAAATATGTCACTTTGAACTTTAGGTAATGTTCACAATTTACCTTGATTTTGTTGGGCTTTCCATTCTTAGGCAGCCACAAGTGAGACCAATCTATCGTGAAATAGCTGTGTAGCTGCTCTGATCAGTCTCTGCTTAAAAACAAACCATAAACTTCTGGAATATCCACAACAATAATAACAATCACTTGATGAACTTTGGGGTTAGATGATAATCTTATAAGAACATTCCTTAATTCATCTATAACTTTAACACTATTTCGATCAAGTTGGATGATCTTCAAGGTGGATGGTTCAACTTTAGCATTAATCTTCTGACACACAGACCATGGAATTACATTGGATGATGCTCATGAGTCTACCATACAATTGTGCACATTCCTATTAAATATTTCGAAAGTTAACAAAAATGGAGGTACATTTCTGCGAGTACTAATGGTGGAAGCTTGCGGCTTTTTACTCGCAGCCTCTAAAGCCAATTTATCTACATTTGTTACATTATTTACAGGAAGGCCTCCCTTCTCGTGAGGATCAAAATTGTTCTTAGCGGAAGCCTTCTGAGGAACTTTTGGGTTCTCAAAATCTTTATTACTGCTTGGGTTACCATTTTTGCTATTCTCTGCGATATTCTGTAACATTTTTTGTAGTAGAAATGGAAATTTTAATAATTCATAAACATAAATGTTAGCCCTTAACTTTTTTAGATCTTCAACTAAATCATAATCTAATTTTGGGTTTACGTGACTCTGTTTAGTCTCAGCTGATTTAGAATATTTTGGGGGTGAAGTCATGGTGTTTTTAGAAGATGGTTTTTTTACTGTCTTACTCCTAGTATTGTAGGGATGTACTGTCTCGAAATTAGCTTGAAAAATGTTATCCAAGAAGTGTCCAAAGATGTTTGGAGAATATTCATATTCTTCAACTGTCTCTTGTTCAACTACCTCCTCAGGAATCTCATGAGGCATCAAGTTATCCTGGGCTTCTAGAATTGTTTGAATAGCGAATTGCAAACTTTCTAGGTTTAAGCCTTCGGTATTCAAATTAGGTCGGTTGGTGGGAAAAGGATTCCTAAACGGGGGCTTGTAAGGCCCTTTGCTCGAAGAAGCTTCTTCGGCCGTCCTTTTCAAATATATAACTTGGTTTGACGGTTTTCGAATGACTTTTGTTAAGTTTTCTAAATTTGAGCTTTCAGGTTGTGTTTTATTTTGAGTAGGTCTAGGGAGGATTTTGATTTTCTTTTTGGAAGATGAACTAGGCTCTATTTCGTTGCTAGTAGTGTCTTTCTCAATCTGATTGGCCTCCTCAAAGGCTTCTAACAATGTGGCTTTCTTGGATCTCTTTACCCAAATGGCTATACTTTGATGTAAGGCTTTCGTATAATAAGCTATGATAAGATTCTCAGCAGGCATCGAATCTATAGGGATTCGGTTCTTTAGTGTTAAGAATCATTGGTTAAAGTCTTTGATTTTCTCTTTGGGGTTCATTCTTAAACTTGAAAGGTCCATGACTAGGAATTATGGGGACTTATCGTCTCCAAACTTCTCAAGAAAGTAGGATTCAAACTTCTGCCATGACACGATGGTATGGGGCTGCTGGGAAAAGTACCAGGTAGAGGCATTGCCCTCGAAAGTATAGGGGAAAAATCTACAGACTACATCTTCGTGCTCGACATTACGGAGTCTAATAGCTAACATAAACTTTTTAATGTGCTCTTCGGCGATCTATTTAGAGTCCGGGTCAAACTTGGGGAGCCACTTCTCTGGATGTTTGGGCAAAGGATGCTGAGGCCCGGGTACGAATACTGCATCTTGCTCAAGCTAGGGTCTGGAGAGATTGTTCTAATTGGCCATTGGTGTGGGCGGTGTCAAAGGTTGGGATGAAGAGCTGCCTTCGTCAGAGGATTCTTCTCCAGAAGAAGAAGGGGATGATGGAGGTGGTGAGGGTGGTATCCCAGATCCTCCTGCTGCAGGAGTGAGGATTGGATCTGTAGGGTTTAAAGTGAGGTTAGTGCCTCCAAGTTGTTCTCTGATATCAGAGAAATCTAATGGTTGGTCCAAAGGTCGATTTGGTTGCCTTAAATGGGTGAAGGCACTATGTGTTCTTATGAGAGATTGGTGGACTATCTCTTGTACATCACCACCTGTAGGATTTGGGGTTACTGGTTCAACTGTGATCCGTAGATCGTCGTTTGATGTGGTTTTTGTTTGAGGGATGATGTTTTCGTTTGAATGACTTCTTGTCACTATAGATGAGCGGTTGGGTGGTGGAGGAGTCTTACGACCACCTCGTTCCATTAATAATTTTCAGGCCCTCCTTCTAGCACCATTTGTTGACGGGTGAAATAGACCGCTCGTCAACTGGAGGAGTGAATCCGGTGTGAGGTTGTCTAAATAACCCAATCCGTTTGGATTAATCCACTCTGACGGGTTTAGCGGCTCTGTTAGCCGATCCAAGTCCTAGGAAAAAGAAAGAAAAAATAATCTAAAGAAACTAATCTAAGTGAAAAAAAAGTGCTGCAAACTATATACAAGTCTAATATATATAAAGTTTGCTAACTAATATTATAAAGCAATAATTCTACTTATTAAATGTTCAGTTATCAATATAATTAAATCTCTGTTATACATACAGTATTTACAAAATACAAATTTTGATCGAAATCTGCAAAAATCATATATGAATTGTCTTATGACAGCAAAGCTAGTGTTTTTGGATTTTTATAACTTTTATGAAAAAGAAATGAAACAAGAGCTATCTAACTAAGCAATAAAAGTAATAACCTGTACTGTATATCTATCTAAACTACAGAGAATTCTCAAATTAATTGACTATTAAAATGAAAATAAAAAACTGACTTGAAGTAGCGTTTCCCGTTTGTCCTATGCATACTACTCGATTTAGCTGTTTGATGGGGGAAACCCACACCAGATTTTCCAAAAGCTTCTCGTAAATAGGAAGCAGTGACGATTGAATACTTAATGGTAGAACAAACAAGACATATAGCAACAACAATTTTATATTTTACAAATAATCACATTAAGATAAATCCCTCTACAAAGATTTGTACATAACTGCTCATTTAACAAAGAAGGTTAACCTTCTATTCATTAAATTAAAACAGGATAATTGTTGTAATGTAAAATAAGAGACAACAAATATGGACACAATTTAAATGACATCACATCAACCTGTAACAAATTTTGATATCTAAAGTAGTCAATAATTTGATTACAAATTGAAATGAACAAAACTTGAAATAAAAGTATGATATATTGAAAGCTAAAGCCGTACAAACATCCACTTTCATTCCAGTCTGAAACATCAATCCATAGTCTCTGCCTCCAAGCAACGATGGTTTGTTTACAAAAAATAATAGGTATATAAAGGCCATAGGATGAAAACATTCCTTGTGGAAATCATCAAAACTATTTGCAAAAATATGGGAACAATCTCCCAAATTCCTATTTCCATCTAAGACTAACAACCTAATCCAAAACTGTGTAAAACAAAGCATGTTTAAAAATGCCACTATCAATCCAATTCCCATTGAAATCCATGTGTACCTGTAGATGCATAAAAATACACGATTTCAGATTGTGTTTAGTTGTAAAATCAACAAAAATTCAAATTTTATGACTAGCTACATAATCTCACGATTCTGTAGCTAGTTATTATTTACAAACAGAACCGTATTATACCAATTCAATCATAACATAAATATATGGGATTTATCAAACAAATCCTTTATACTAATTCAAAGCAAACAAAATCATTCTGAAATCATTGTTGAAACACCATACCTTGGTTTCAGGGATACGATTCGATCAGGCTATTTTTGAATTAACAATGGCAGTGTCCACCTCTACATTTTTCAAAATGACAGAGCCTGTGGTCTTTTGCCTTTTATCGTTAGTTTGCAGTCTGTCATTTTCCTTGGTTAACATATTTACTCGGTCCTCCAAGGACTTGATTCGGGATTGAAGCAGAGGGACATATTTATAATATCGATCGATCCATGAGTTGCATTCATTGCACTGTGGTTGATTAGGCCGTGTCAGTACAGGTGGAGAATCTCCTAACTTACTAGCAGTTCCACTATCGAGCTTGATCCTGAGGAAGTTAGGGTCATCTTTAAGGCACGGCGGGAGGTTCAATATGTAGTCATAGGGCTTGACAGAACAAAGGCCGTGTGAGTATGGATACTCCTCGGTCAGAAACGCTCGATTTTGGAATCTGAATCTTCACTCAAAACAATTGGTTTCTGATCTATGTTTTGTTTAGGTTTATTGCGAGCACACCTTGATACCCAATGCACAACCTTCTTACCCTTACTATTGGCATCGCTATTACCCTTACCCTTTTTCTTTGCAGACCTCTTGATAGGCTTAGCACTGTCTTTTAGGCATGAGTCAGGCAGGGTGTTGGGTAGGTTATCGTTCGGGTAGGTCAAGGGTTCAACAGCGGGTAAGAGTGTAGGTGGGGGCATGACAGGCCCGACAAGGGTTTCAGTGACCACAGTTTTGTCCACTTGACCAAATTTAGGACTGGCAAAGCCATTCCTAAACAAGAAAGCTTCCCAACAGTCACCACTCAAACTCAAATGATGGACTATAACAATTTTAATTAAATAGTGGTGGAAGAGGCTGGAGTCGGCCTTCTCCTTCTTGAATCGTTTAGCCATTTTATACAAACTGCGAAGGAGGAAATATGGCATATTTAAAGGGAAATCCATGAAAATCATAAGAAGTCGTAGGTGGTATAGGAAAACTAAACCATATCTACCTTCGTATGTAATGAATTTCTTAATAATGGCCAACAAATCATGCCACCTAGACTTAAGAGCTGTGACTGGCATACCTTTGTCACAACTATTGATTTTCCTTGAGGTAAACAGGAGCGGCCATGGCACTTCATCAACCTTTCAATTCTTAAACCATTTTTTCCCTTTGGCTGGCAGACCAGTGGCTGAGCTAAGGAATTCCTCGTTCAATTCGAGTTGGATGTCCCAAACTTTGGCCCTGCATCCATCGAATGTGACTGCAAATTTATAAGCGACTGCAAGGTTGAAACCCTCGAATTTTTCAATGAAAACTAACTAGCCATTCCTCTCCAGGTCCTCTCGGGCATTATCAAATAACATCAACGTTTGGACATCATTGGGTTTGATGCGCACTATAGGAGCCATAGCAAATAGCACACGGTCAACAGGGTAATCGGTGAGGGGGTTTGACAGGGTAGACACAGAACCATTTTTCCGCAAGTTTTCCCAAAACAAGCAGAGGCAGCCCGAAATGCAAGGCAGAACGTTAATGCTTATGCATGCGAGGGTGGTGTAGTAATTTAGGACCATGCCAAACTATCATGTCAGCTGTACAATTGACGGTGCCTTGGTAAAGAGTTTCATTCAAATCACTTTTGGTGTGTATCAAAAACATTGTAAACAACATGAATAACCATTGAAAACCATGACAAGTCGACCCGAATGTTTGAATAAACACTAGCATTTATATGATTTAAAAGAAAACAACATGTCGAATATTGCACCAATAATTCGACCCCAAAATTAATGTGTTCAAATAAAACCATTGCCCCAAGGATTTCATCAAAGACACCAAAATATCATATAACCATTGTTAAATCGAAACCATATTGACAATGGTCAAATGCAAAGTGAGTAAAGGTTTGGTGTTTTGATAAATGTGTGACCAGTAGTGAGTTGGAGGTAAAAGAGTTACGACCATATAAACAAAAGATTTATAACAATGCAAAAGATCATTTTAATGCAATCAACATGCCTTCCAACTCTAGATTTTCACGCTTGCAGTCATGAAAATGAAAACGAGAATCAGATATGCGAAAGAAAAGATAATAGTGTCGTTTTCTCTTGTTCAAAAAAAAAAAACAACGAGTGTTGAGGGTTCAAAACCCTTGTGTAGGCAGCTTGTAAGGAAAAGATAAAATTGCAAAAATGGCTGCCAACAGGTAGATCCTCTGTTGAATAAAGCAATACATCAAGTATCTAGAAAGAGAAGGACAAACAAGGAACTACACCTTAATGCTTGGATTGGATATTATGACATAGATTATGTGGTCCTCGACTTGGAATCGTAAGTCAATGTTATGATGAGGAAGACCTGGGCACTGATGGGAAAACCTAAGTTGATTTATTCTCCTATCAGGATCAGGATTTCTAATCAACAGGCAGTAAGCCCCTTTGGAAGACTAGAGCATGTCCCTGTGGAAATCAACAGGGTAAGGACATTTGTAGACTTCGAAGTGATTGAGATAGTTGATGATAGTTTTCCTTATCCTGCGTTGTTGGGCATTGATTGGGCTTTCAACAATTCGACTGTGGTTGACTTAAAGAAAAGAAGAATGACATTTGAAGGTGATGGCCTTAGGGTCATTGCACCTCTGGATCCTGATGAAGGTCGCAGATACATAGAACCCATCAGAGAAGAAGATCGCGCTTATGAACTAGAGAACATATATAATTTGACAACAAGACAATAGGACTACATTAATCCTACGATAGATGGAAACTTAAGCTGCCGAAGTGAGAGTGCATGCTCATCGGACTCAGAAGAAGCATTGGAGAACTGGAAGAATAGGAAGCATGAAGTCTCCACACCACAATGTTCCAGATTGACTAGGGAAGTTCACTGGACTGGCACATAAGTAAATAACCTGCCCACATTTGATTGTTTAAATCATTTAGAAACATTATTATTGGAATTTGAAGAAATTGTACCAGTACAACAGAGGTTGTTGGCACTGGACGAAGCCTTGAAAGAAACACCAACAAGATGGTAGGGAACACACAAGAAGGACATCGTGGAGTGGGTACAATGTCACACTTTGATGAAAATGCACTTTTTAGACCAAGTCAAAGGGTGCGTAGTTCGATACATAGGTCAGAGCTATCTGAAGGACCATGTGCGAAGTTGTGAGGAGTCCTGGAGAAACATTCCTCAAGAACAATGGGTGCATAAATTCATTAACACTTTGGACACAACGCCTATCAATTGGTATCTTCAAGAAGAGATGCGCCTCACCACTTCAGATTGGTATGGTATGACCTAGAATTTTGTAGCTACATTTTTATTTGAAAGTCAGTACCCCGTAGTAGATCAGGATTTACAAGTTGTAAGACAAAAATTCTTTGAGGAGGCACCTAACCTCCCTTTGGAGCAAGAAGAAGATGAATGGACTGCACCTCTTCAGAAATTATAGGGTTGTTAAAATATAAATGCTGATGAAGATGATGATCCTAGGAATGTGAACATTGCAGAAGCTAAAGGACAGAGAGACATAGAAGGGCCAGGGGTTGAACTACCTTTCATTGGACAACCAATTAAAATCAAGAAATTTAATATTGGAATAGAGCAAGCACCTAAGTTGGCAAACATTGGAGATTATTGGGATGATGCCACTATTGATAAGATTACAAAATTACCGCATGAATTCCAGGAATTGTTTCCAACCAAGTTCACAGACATGAAGGGCATTAAAGGGCCCATGGGAGAAATGAAGATCCCCTTGAAACCAGATGCAAGGCCAGTCAAGTAGAGACCCTATAGACTGAATCCCAAGTATAAGCAAAAATTTAGGATTGAATTAGACAGAATGTTGGAAGTAGGAATCATAGAACTTGTTGAAGAATCCGAATGGATCAACCCTATGGTGGTTCAAGATAAGAAGACATGAGAGATCAGAATCTGTGTAGACTTGAGGAAACTGAATGATGCATGTTTACATGATCCATTCCCTACACTGTTTACTGACAAAGTGCTAGATAATGTAGGAGGAAAGGAAGTTTACTCCTTCACAGATGGATTTTCAGGTTATCATCAAGTCAGGATTGCTAAGGAAGACAGACACAAGACCACATTTGCAATAGAATGGGGTTCTTTTCAGTACACTATGATGCCTTTCAGACTGAAGAATGCACCAACCATATTCTCCAGGGTGGTGGTTGAAGCATTCAAGGAATTTTTACATAAGTTTTTGGAAGCATATTTCGATGATTGGATTGTTTTTAGATTATTGAAAAATCATATTGAATGTTTGAGACTAATGTTGGATAAGTGCAAGCAATGCCAGATTTCCCTGAACCTAAAAAAGTGCATTTTCCTTTCACCTTTTGGAGTATTACTGGGACACATCATATGTAAGAAGGGGTTGTTGGTATATCCTTCCAAGATCACCATCATTGTTGATCTACCTCCTCCTACTTCGATTAGATAGTTGGGCACTACGATGGGACATACTGGATACTACAGAAAGTTCATCAAGGGTTATGCACAAATAACAACACCCATGGAAAAGATTTTAAAGAAAGATTGTCCATTTCAATGGTCAGAGGAATGCCAACAGAGCTTCGACACACTGAAACAGAAAATGGTTATTGTGCCTATTCTGGTGTTCCCAGATTGGAGTAAGGAATTCCACGTCCATGTCGATGCTTCATCTATTGTGTTAGGAGCAGTGTTGGCACAACCCGGAGCAAGAGATATTGACCACCCACTAGATTTTGCTAGCAGGAAGCTCTCTACAACTAAAATAAATTACACTACCACTGAGAGATAAGGTTTAGCTATGGTGTATTCGCTATATAATTTTAGATACTACTTGTTGGCAGGACATTTTAAGATGTTCACTGATCACTCTGCGTTGAAATACTTAGTCAACAAGCCATTGTTTGGGGGAAGAATATGCAGATGGTTATTCCAGGAATATGATTTTGAGATTGTGGTCAAGCCAGGAAGAATGAACAAGGGACCTGATCACTTTTCCAGGTTGGAACATGGAGAGGAACCTACCAGTTTGGAGGATACACTGCTAGATGCATAGTTGCTAGCCATCAGAAAGGTTGATGATCACTTCATCGATATAGTCCATTTCCTATCTACAGGAGTGGCACCCCGTGAGTATACAATTATTCAAAATAAACAACTGGTAGTTCGTGCTGTAGATTTTTTACTTATAGTTGGACAGCTATATAAGATGGGACCTGATGAGATCTTGAGGAGATGTGTTATGGAGGTAGAAATACCACTGATTCTGGAAGAAGTACACGAAGGCATCGCAGGAGGACATTATGTAGGAAACGTAACAACGCAAAAGTTCCTTAGAGCTAGCCTATGGTGGCCCACTTTACACAAAGACGCTAAGGAATACTACAGAGCCTACGATGTATGCCAAAGAGTGGGGAAACCTTCCAGAAGAGATGAGATGCCTTTAACAGATCAGCTAACTTTACAAAAATTTGAGAAATGGGCCATTGATTTTGTGGGACCCATTAAACTACCAGGAAAGCGCATAGGAGCGAGATACATTATCACTGTGACAGAGTATTTGACCAGATGGGTAGAAGCAAGAGAAGTTAAGGACTGTGGTGCAACTACAACTGTGTGATTCATATTTGAGTATATCATAACCCGATTTAGATGCCCGAAGATCCTTATGAGAGATCAAGGCATGCATTTTATTAATAAGACTATTGAATCCTTGACTTGGGAATTCTAAGTACACCGTCAGAAGAGCACACCATACCACCCACAAGCAAATGGTACAATCGAAGATTTCAATAAGATCTTGGAGACCGCACTGACGAATATTTGTAGTGTTAACAGAGATGATTGGGATTTGAGAGCATCAGCAATGTTATGGGCTTACACAACCACTTGCAAGAAGCTAACAATGCAGACTCCCTTTAAGCTAGTTTATGGCCTAGAAGCAGTGGTACCTATGGAATATTTAGTTCCTAGCTTAAGAATTATAGCATTCACATATATGGATGACACTGACACTATTCAAATCAGGCTTGCACAGTTGGTAGAACTAGAGTAAGACATGTTTATTGTAGGATTTCATTAGCAGGTACAGAAGGAACGAGAAAAGGCCTATCATGAAAGACATATCAAGAAGAAAGCATTCAAGCAAGGAGATTTGGTATTGGTATATGACAACAAGTTCATGAATCATCTAGGGAAGTTCATGACACATTGTCTTGGGCCATATGAGGTTTCCTATGTTACAGAAGGAGGATCTACGCAGTTGGAGACCCTGAATGGAGAATGGAAGGAAGGTTTAGTAAATGGGAGCTGGTTGAAATTGTATTATGAGAACCAAATGCCTCTCAACTCTCAGTAAAAGCAAAAGAAGAAGGGTCTAGGTACCAGGTGCAATTGAAACTGGGTACCAGACATAGAAAAGGCAGTCTGCACACTGTGGGGAGGGACAGAACATAAAGCACAGGATGATCTACACAGTTTGAAGTTGAATTTAAACAGAAGGTTCAAGAAGCATGTGATATATCTAAACCACCCCGATTATCATAGTGATTGTGAGCTTGATGTCCCTCAACAGATAATTGAATATGGTCCTTGGGATCTACCTTTCGCACAAGAAGATTGCATAGATTAACTACTTCCAAGGACATATAAATACAAATATAAGCTCACAAAATTCCAAGGGAAAGAGTTAGGAACCATCAAAATACTCAAGAAGGATGAAGATAAGAGAATTTTTGAAAGAGATAAAATCATCAAGAATATGGTCAAGGTGCAACCACCTGGACAACCTTATATTGAAGACTTACCCTATGTGGATTTTGATGAAGGATGCCTTTCACTCATGTGGGATAAGAATATGGGTGAGCCTTAGTATGATGAAAGGAATGAAGTTTTATGGTTCGACCCTTACATTGCCAAGAAGAAGTCTGAGAAGGGAACATATTACTTATCTACCATGGATGGGAGAAGGATGCCACTACTCGTTGATGGGTCTCTTCTCCGACCATACATCAAAGGAAATTGAATTCTTTAGGACCATGGGCCCCAGGTAAGTAGGTAGGTCATTTGCTTTCCCTTGCATTTGGATCTTGCTTGCTCATGATAGTTTAGTTGCATTTACTTATATTTTCATACATCATTTTTCATTTTTCTCTACCTGCATTATTGCATGGTTGCTTTACATAATTTACTTTCATCATATTACATGTAGTTTATAATTTTTTGAAAAAATGCAAAATTTTCTTTTGTTGAAATCTTGAAATTTTTGATCATATGGACAAGGGGTGAGTGAACCACCCTTGATATTCAACATTTTGTTTGTTTCAATGTGTGGAGGAACATGTCTTACCAAGATATATTGAGGTTCTTATGCAGTCTACGATGAGTATATGTCCCCGAGTAGGAGCCAAATGTTATCCCCCTTTCCTAGGGATAACTAAGGATATGATATCTCGAGGCCCTCAGGTTGAAGACATGGAGTACCGAGAGGGAAATGATAAACTAGGGCCCCCATCATACCACACATCACCATCTAATTGATGACAACAACATCCACCACACCCAACTTGGCTCACAGAGGAAAACAAGTCTTGATTCATGAGGTAACAATT
The DNA here is from genome assembly GCA_009831015.1 of Picea engelmannii. Lineage (NCBI taxonomy): Eukaryota > Viridiplantae > Streptophyta > Pinopsida > Pinales > Pinaceae > Picea > Picea engelmannii. The sequence goes on from ML785001.1 coordinate 369,709, forward strand.
TTGATATCATCGTAAGTGTCATTTTAATATTTGAATCATTTGAACATGTTTCAAAGGATCCTTTCTTAATTTTGAAAGCATTTTCTTATAAATTATCCTTTT
>ML785002.1:34121-44214 GCA_009831015.1 Picea engelmannii
TGTATAGAGGTGGGGTAGAGAGAGTGAGAGTGAGAGGAATCAGGGAGAGATACAAAAGGGGGTAGAGAGAGGAAAAGAGATAAAAGGGGGGTAGGGTGGGGGAAAGAGAGGGAGGGGGATACATTGACTGAGAGAGAAGGGGGATACAGAGTGAGGGGGAGAGAAGTGGAGATGTAAGAGAGAGAGAGGGAGGGGAGAGGTATATAAGGGGAGGGAGGTATAGATATAACAAGAGAAGAAGAGAGGTTAAAATTGAGATGGATATATATATATAATGAGAGAGAGAGGGGGGGAGATAGAGATGATGTGGCAGAGAAGGGGAGAGAGAGAACAAGAGTGAGATAGGGGAATATGAAGTGGTGGTAGAGAGGCAGGGATGATTTTAGGGGATAAATTTCGCTCATGGGCTAAGCATATAAAAATAAAGGCTTCGTACCTATTGAAGAAGAAACTCTTGGATCTTTTTGTTTCTGTTCGGAGGCTATTGTTTTAAAAAGGATTCTAGAAGACCTTTCTTCATTTCCCCTTCTGGTAAAGATTTGATTTGTGCTAGCATTTGAGCATCCTGATCACATATGTCTTGCCACATACATACTTTTATTTTTTTCTCTGTGCTTGGGAGAGTCTGATGTTGAATCTTCATGGAGAAGATGAACTTCTTCTCTTTTGATAAAATAAATAAATAGACAATTTAAAAATAAATTAAAAAATAAATAGACAATTTAAAAATAAATTAAAAAACATTAAAAAGACAAATAAAAACAACACACAAAAAAAAATGATATTTTATAATGGATTGGGGGGGGTGTGATTCTCGGAATCATGCCTCCCCCCTCCCCACATCCTTCATCTCCCCCCTCCGTCCTCCCCACCCCCTCAAATTCCACGCTACCCCTCTATTGATTTTTCAATAAGAATGGTTAAGCATGACGTTAATTCCATTTTAGCATTTGATAACCATTAATGTTGCAGTAGCCAAGATCACAAGAAGAAGCACCATGCACAAGAACAAAAGAAGTATCCTAGAAAACCCTTCTCAACAAGGGAAATAAACCCAACCAAATCCTTTTCTATATTCTTCAAGAGAAAGACCTTCACTACTAAGAAAACCTAGCACACAAGAAGGTGCTTAAACCCTAGAAGACTAGAGCCCAAGAGAGGTGCACACTTTTCCCAAGAAAGTGTACTTGCTGAAATTTCCAAACACAAACAAAAGATATGATTCCTCAATGGGGAATTTACCTTTACTTATACTAGACTGAAGCTGTGAACAAAAGTGTCTATTGGAACAATAGGGCCGGCCTCACTAGCTCATAAAATAATTAATATTAACTAGACTAATTATCTTTTACATTAATTACCAGTCACATTAAGGTGGGGCCGACCTATACCCTTTACATTACAATTAGGGTTACAGGCAGGTCTGAATCTTGAACAATATAGAAAGGGATATTATACACCCACTAGTGCTCATCCATTAGTGGCACATCTATAGGGATGTCCATATCACTGGCTCACTACATTACACAGAAGAACCACTTCTTCACTAGTGCTCAACCACTAGGATCACGTTCACCTGTTCTCATCCATAGACATTTCCACTTAACAGATCTTCTTTCCCACTACATTACACAGGAGAGTCATCTGGAGTTTCTCGTCAACTCTTCTACTCAGAAGAGGCTAATACATCATCTTCATTTCTGTTCTCGTGACGATGCACCCAACACTTTGGGATTTCACACGTTCACCTTGTGCTCAGCCACAGGCACGTCCAACTCAACAGATATCCTTTCGCACTGTGTTACATAGTAGAATCATCTGGAGTTCTTCTCAACTCTCTGTAAGGAGGATGCCATCTCTATGTTCCATATCTGTCTCAAATAGGAACCACACACCCCTCTAAGGGGATTTCTCTCAGGTTTTTAAGCTGGAAAATATCTCACATAGCTACAATCATCAACATCTCTCAGGTTTGTAAGTTGGAGAATGTCTCACATAGCTGCAATCATCAACACTCTCTTTCAGCTAGGGAGGCATTCTTCATCATCCCAAGTCTCACACAGATGTACTTTGAACATTTTTTTGATCGAATTCATCAACACTCCCTCTCAACTAGGGAGGCATTCTTCACCAAGTTAATTTGGTGAAGATGTCTGCAATCTTCTCATGTGTAGGAAGGTGTTGCATGTGTACTATTTACCTTTGCATCATATCTATGATATAAGGATATTTCATCTCATTGTGTTTCGATCCATCATGAAATACTCGGTTCTCGATTGAATCATGGATTGACTAAGTACATTCACTACATAGCATGAATTAGGTCTGGTGTTAACCAGATACATCAATGATCTAATCAGTTGTGGATTAATCTTACCTGAATCATCATCATTTTCTTCAAATCTATCATGGTGGTTTTACATTCTGTCATACTGAACTTATTTTAATATTTATGTTGTATGTTTTCCTTGACATAAGAAAAATCTCATCGGTCCTCTGTCATACTTCTTGTCCCAAGAAGTGGTGCATCATACTCATATCCTTCATCTTGAAATCAAAATCCAAGGCTTGCTTGTATATAACAATAAGGATTTCTGAATAAGTCATCAAAATAAGGCTCTCTTCACCAACACTGTAATAATATAGGTTTGTATCAACAACACTCTGGTTGAAACCCAAACTCATCAAGAATCAATCCATCTAATATAGTTTCCAAATCATGGATGGTAATACGGATGGAAGTGTATTGGGTTTACTGGATCAAGTGTCTCATCATAGACAACTCCCTCTATTTGTCAGAAACCTCTGGCTGTAGATCTTGCTTTGTATTTCTCGACACTTCTATCAGCTGCATGCTTGATCTTATAGATCCACTTGGAAGTCATCACAGAGTTCCCTTCTGGTTTCTGAATAATATCTTATACATCATTCTTTAGGATATATTGGTATTCTTCTGTTATGGCTTCTTTCCATACTTATTTCTCTTTTTGTTTCTTCAATGAAGTGGCTCATGACTGAAGGATAGTTTTGAAAACTATTTTTCTTTCTCAAGGTGTCCCTTGAGGGACTTGTATGTCTCTATGTCTTCTAGTAGAGTTTTTGTAGAACCTGGGCATGCCTTTTATGACCCACTATAATATCTTTGGTTATATCAATTGGAGCAACTGGATTAGTTGGAATAATGTATGTCTCCCTTTGAACTACTAAAGGGGTAGAAGATATTGTCTCACTGTCAATCTCAATCTAAGATTCTCTAGGTTTGTTGAATGAGTATCTCTTCTTTAAGGACAACATCTCTGCTTGTCTCGCATAATAATCAATCAAATATGGTTTGGAATCCTGTACCAAGGATAATGGTCCAAGTCTTTGAGGGATCCCATACTAGGGATAATATCCTTCATTTATTAAAAATGAAATCAACTATAAAATTAGAGATCAATTGATTTACCTGGTTCGTAGACAATATTTTAGAGGAAGTAATTCTCCTCTCTCTTATCTTCATTATTTTGAGGTTGATATGGATCAATGTCAGCGGTAGAAGCATATCGTCTTACATTCTTCCTGGTTGGAAAATTTCTGCATAGTGTCCATATTTTTCACATCTGAAGCACTGAATTTCTGAAACATATCTTCTTTGATAACCTGGATTTGATGAAGACTTTTCATCTTTGAATGTTTTTCTGAAATTATTTTGAATTTTCCTCCTTTCTTTGTATGAATTGCAAGATTATGATTATCTTCTGAGGAATCTTCCACTCCTCTATTTCTAAGTCTAAGTTCTTCTTGAGTACAATCTGTCCATAGACAATCAAAGGTTGGTAGAGCGTCTCTTCCACTGATACTCTAAATAAAAGGCTCCCACTATTTTTGAAGGTTGTTGAGAGTAGTTAAGACACGCTATCTATCAGACATGATTTCTCCAATGGTTTCTAGTTGTTCTTTAATCTATGGCATCTTCATAAAGAAGATGGAAACTGTGTCACCTTTCGTTATCTTGGTACTTTGAAGTTAGCTCTTCAAGGTAAGAGTTCTGAGGGTGTTTTCACTTTCAAACATTTCTTTTAATGCTTCATATATATCATAAGTTGTCTTCGGGTTGGAAATATGAGATAAGAGATGATCTCTTACTAATTAGATGATTAATTTTATTTCTTTGACATCTCCTTCCTTTCTTATCTTCTTCTCTACATTTGTAGATGTGTCTGATAAGGTTTTAGTTATCACATCCAAAACGTCATATTCTTCAAGGGTGACCTGAATCCTTGATTTCCAAGATTTGAAGTTGCTTGCTCCATCAAGTCTATCTTCTACTGAGGCTATGTTATTCATTTGTTTGGTTTCTTCAAACTCTCACCAACTGGATTTTGAAAACCTAATGATTAGGTCGAATCAGTAACCTTGGATTTTGTAGGACTTATGAATGCCAAAAATCAACTTGATAGTGTCACAGAAATGTTTAATGAATTAAGAAAAGCTTTTCTTCAAGAAGTTCCATAAATGTAAGATCAAGATTTTGCAGGAAAGTTTGGCACCTTAGAAACCCTAGGGTCAAAAACTCAAAATCCTAGGAATTTGATTTTGAAGGTATCTGGAGATGTGATGAGGAGGACCATACAACATGGTCCAAGTTTTATCTCCAACGTCCACTTATAAACAGGTAAAAGGGATGAACAAGTGAGGGTTGTACAGATTTATGTAGAAACCCTAGAGGTCGTACGAACTACAGAAGGAGGATAGTTTGGCCGTTTGAAAGCTTGTGCAGGGGTTCTTCAAGAACTATGCTCCGATACCATGTTTATTTTTCAATAAGAATGGTTAATAATGAATTTCATTCCATTTTAGCATTTGATAACCATTAATGTTGCAACAACCAAGATCACAAGAAGAAGCACCATGCACAAGAACATAAGAAGTATCCTGGGAAACCCTTCTCAACAAGGAAAGAAAACCCAACCAAATCCTTTTCTATATTCTTCAAGAGAAATACCTTCACCACCAAGAAAACCTAGCACAAAAGAGGGTTCTTAAACCCTATAAGACTAGCGCCCAAGAGAGGTGCACATTTTTTCCAAGAAAGTGTACTTGGTGAAATTTCCAAACACACACAAACGATATGATTCCTCAATGGAGAATTTTACTTTACTTATACTAGACTAAACCTGTGAACATAAGTGTCTATTGGCACAATAGGGATGACCTCGATAACTCATAATATAATTAACTTTAACCAGATTAATTATCTTTTACATCAATTACCAGTCACATTAAGGTGGGGCCGACCTGTACCCTTTACATTACAATTAGGGTTACAGGCAGGTCTAACTCTTGAAAAATATAGCAAGGGATATTATACACCCACTAGTTCTCATCCACTAGGGGCACATCCTTAGGGATGTCCATATCACTGGCTCACTACATTACACAAAATAACCACTTCTTCACTAGTGCTCAACCACTAGGATCACGTTCACCCGTGCTCATCCACAAGCACACCCACTCAATAGATCTTCTTTCCCACTGTATTACACAAGAGAGTCATCTGGAGTTTCTCATCAACTATTCTACTCTTGGGAGGCTAATACATCATCCTCATTTATGTTCTCATGACGATGCACCCAACACTTTGGGATTTCACACGTTCACCTTGTGCTCAGCCACAGGCACGTCCAACTCAACAGATCTCCTTTCTCATTGTGTTACACAGGAGAATCATCTGGAGTTCTTCTCAACTCTTTGTAAGGAGGAGGCCATCTCTATGTTCCATCTCTGTCTCAGATAGGAACCACACACCCCTCTCAGGGGATTTCTCTCAGGTTTGTAAGCTGGATAATATCTCACATAGATGCACTCATCAACATCTCTCAAGTTTGTAAGATGGATAATGTCTGACATAGCTACAATAACCAACACTCTCTCAGCTAGGGAGGGATTATTCATCATGCCAAGTCTCACACAGATGTACTTTGAACTTTGTTTTGGTTAGAGTCATCAACACTCCCTCTCAACTAGGGAGGCATTCTTCACCAAGTTAATTTGGTGAAGATGTCTGCAATCTGCTCATGTGTAGGAATGTACTGTATGTGTACTATTTTCCTCTGGATCATATCTATGATATAAGTATATTTCATCTCATCGTGTTTCGATCCATCAGGAAACACTGGGTTCTCAAAGAGATTTACACATGGCTCTTGGTTATCATCATAGGATCCATATCATGGTCAAGTAAATCTATTAGAAGCTTGTGAAGCCATATGGATTCTCACATTCGATGTTGTATACTCTGCTTCTATGGTACTCGAGGCCATAGAGTTTTGTTTTGTGTTGCATCAGGAAATCATGGAAAACTTTCATGGTAAGACAACAACCGGATGTTCTCTTCCGGTCCACTATACTATCTTCTCAATCTGTATCAACATATATTGCAAACTCAAGTTCACACTTTTGGCATATCTCAGGCCATACCCAACTAAACCTCATATATATATATATATCTTAATACATTCCTTACTGCTATCCAGTGAGTTTGTCTCGGTTGACTCATGGATTGACTAAGAAAATTCACTACATAGCATGAATTAGGCCTGGTGTTAACCATATACATCAATGATCCAATCAGATGTGGATTAATCTTGTATGAACCATCATCCTTTTCTTCAAATCCATCACGGGGGTTTTTCATTATGTCATACTGAACTTATTTTAATATTTATGTTGTATTTTTTCCTTGACTTAGGAAAAATATCATCAGTCCTCTGTCATACTTCTTGTCCCAAGAAGTGGTGCATCATACTCATATCCTTCATCTCGAAATCAGAAGTCAAGTATTTCCTGTATCTAACAACAAGGATTTATGAATAAGTCATCAAAATCAGGCTCTCGTCACCAACACTGTAATAATATAGGTTTGGATCAACAACACTCTTGTTGAAACCCAAACTCATCAAGAATCCACCCATCTGATATAGTTTCTAACTCATCGATGGTAATATGGATGGAATTGTATCGGGTGTACTGGATCAAGTGTCTCATCATAGACAACTCCCTCTATTTGTGAGAAACTTCTAGCTGTAGATCTCGCTTTGTATTTATTGACGCTTGCATCAGTTGCATGCTTGATCTTATATATCCACTTGGAAGTCATCACAAACTTCCCTTCTAGTTTCTGAATAATATCTTATACATCACTCTTTAAGATATACTGGTATTCTTTTGTTATGGCATATTTCCATACTTATTTCTCTTTTTTTTTCTTCAATGAAGTGGCTCATGATTGAAGGATAGTTTTGAAAAATATTTTTCTTTCTCAAGGTGTCCCTTGAGGGACTTGTATGTCTCTCTGTCTTCTAGCAAAGTTTTTGTAGATCCTGGGCATGCCTTTTATGCCCCACTGTAATATCTCTGGTTATATCAACTAGAGCAACTGGATTAGTTGGAATAATGTATGTCTCCCTCTGTACTGTTGAAGGGGGAGAAGATATTGTCTCACTGTCAATCTCCATTTGAGATTATCTAGGTTTGTTGAATGGGTATCTCTTCCTTAAGGACAACATATATGCTTGTCTCGCATAATAATCAATAAAATATGGTTTACAATCCTGTACCAGGGATAATGGTCCAAGTCTTTGAGGGATCCCATACTAGGGATAATATCCTTCATTTATTAAAAATGAATCAACTATAAAATTAGAGATCAATTGATTTACCTAGTTCATAGACAATATTTTAGAGGAAGTACTTATCCTCTCTCTTATCTTCATTATTTTGAGGTCGATATGTATCAATGTCAGTGGTAGAAGCATATCGTCTTACATTATTCATGGTTGGACAATTTCTACATAGTGTCCATATTTTTCACATCTGAAGCACTAAATTTCTGAAACATCTCTTCTTTGATAACTTGGATTTGATGAAGACTTTTCATCTTTGAATGTTTGTCTGAAATTTCTTTTGAATTTTCCTCCTTTCATTGTATGAATTGCAAGAGCATGATTATCTTCTGAGGAATCTTCCACTCCTCTATTTGTAAGTCTAAGTTCTTCTTGAGTACAATCTGTCCATAGAAAATCAAAGGTTGGTAGAGCTTCTCTTCCACTGATACTCTAAAGAAAAGGCTCCCAGTATTTTGGAATTTACCTTTACTTATACTAGACTGAACCTATCAACAAAAGTTTCTATTGGAACAATAGGGCTGATCTCACTAGCTCATAATATAATTAATTTTAACTATATTAATTATCTTTTACATTAATTACCAGTCACATTAAGGTGGGGCTGACCTGTACCCTTTACATTAAAATTAGGGTTACAGGTAGGTCTGACTCTTGAAAAATATATCAAGGGATCTTATACACCCACTAGTGCTCATACACTAGGGGCAGATCCATAGGGATGTCCATATCGCTGGCTCACTGCATTACATAGAAGAACCACTTCTTCACTAGTGCTCAACCACTAGGATCACGTTCACCTGTGCTTTTCCAGAAGCACTTCCACTCAACAAATCTTCTTTCCCACTGCATTACACAGGAGAGTCATCTGGAGTTTCTCAGAAACTATTCTACTCATGGGAGGCTAATACATCATCTTCATTTATGTTCTCATGATGATGCACCCAACACTTTGGGATTTCACACGTTCACCTTGTGCTCAGCCATAGGCACGTCCAACTTAGCAGGTCTCCTTTCTCATTGTGTTAAATAGGAGAATCATCTGGAGTTCTTCTCAACTCTCTGTAAGGAGGAGGCCATCTCTACATTCCAACTCTGTCTCAGATAGGAACCACACACCCCTCTCAGGGGATTTCTCTCAGGTTTGTAAGCTGGAGAATATCTCACATAGCTGCAATCATCAACATCTCTAAGGTTTGTAAGCCTGAGAATGTCTCACGTAGTTGCAATCATCAATACCCTCCGTCCCTCCTCCTCCCTGTCCACTACCTCCTAGGTTTTCCCGCAGACAACCCTATCGAGTGACAATATTTCACCTTTAAGAACACAGAGCTTGTTTAGCATGTAGAGTAACCCATCCTACATATGATAGTCAATCTAACCATCACCTTCTTCTATGTGAATTTGGCCCTATAGTTATTGAAATACATCTTTAGATTCTTGATCTTATGTATATGCCTCTTTGTATGAATCATCGATAAAAGGTTCCATGTGCATGAAAGTTCTCAAAGTTATGATCTTGGTCATGACTAGCCTTGAAAGAATTTCTACCAAGTTATTAATGCTTCAGTTCTTATTTTTAATGATTAAATGAAATTGTTGAAAAACCCCATCCACTTGTAGTGTCTGGTTTGTTAAATATTACTCTTGACTTGCAAATACTATAACAATGGTGATTAGTGTGGATGGTGTTCTCCTTTCCCATCAAATAGATCTTTCACTTCTTGATAGATTAAACTAGAGCCTAGAGTTCCTTGCAATATGCATGGTAGTTTATGAATTTTGCATGGAGCATTTCAGAATGATAGCATATCAACTTATGTGCTCCCTACACCAAGATTTTGTTGGATTACTAAGAGAGGGGGTGAATCAGTAATAGAGTAATTTAATCCCTTTTAACCATATAATCCAAGTTTTATATCAATGAAGCATTATCATCCAATAACTGCAGAGTAAATAAGAAATGAACAAATGAACAAACACACACATACACAGTACACCAGTGTTTTACATGGAAACCCAAATCGGGAGAAAACCACAGAATGATTTTTCTTATATGTCTTGAAGAATTACATTCATTGGAAGCACCAACTTCCTTTGTTTTCCAGCTGCAACTGTAAGGAGGCTCCAACCCCCTAGTTTCTTAGGCTACAACCTAAGGGAATCTCCAACTCCCCAATTCTCTGGCTACAACCAGAAGGAGGCTACAACCCCCTATGTTCTCTGGCTACAACCGGAAGGTGGCTACAACCCCTTATGTTCTCCGGCTACAACCGGAAGGTGGCTATGTTAAGCCCTAATATTGGCTCATTACCACTTAATTGGGGCATATTAGATTAGTAATGTTATTTTATTTATGTCGGCTTTAGGCCATTAGTTGTGATTTAGATTAGTAATGTTATTTTATTTATGTCGGCTTTAGGCCA
>ML785002.1:54062-69294 GCA_009831015.1 Picea engelmannii
ATTATTGAAATAATTTATTTTGTATTCACTTTGAATTATAATACACTCATTACTTCACTTTATTAATTACCTTTTAAAATCTCTTAAACCACTTTGACTACTTTGACCTTTTGGGGCTTCTAGATGACATATGAGGGTCCTCCAACTTCGTAAGGCCATAACACTCAAACCGTGAGGAGTTATGTGACATTCCAAATACCACCAAAAATGGAATGACATGTGATATCCATATAGAATAGTATTATCTGAAGGTATATCATAACTCATACCATTATCCATCAAACAAACTTGGGTCCATTACCCAAACCTGGGGTCTCCAAATTCTCATGGCCAAAACTCTCTAACCATGAGAAGTTATGTGACGTTCCACATACCAATGAAAATGGAATGAAAATCACTATCCATATAGGATATTTTACCTGACAAATTCATTTTCCTTCTTCTCATTATTCCACAATTAAGCATGGGTTCTCTTACTCTGCAAAGCATCTTCCTGTGAGGGATTTCACCATAAGGGGACCACTTTGGAGTTCATCCATCTTTACTTCTTATCAACCATGAAAGGACAATAATGAGTCATCTTTACATAAAAAAATATTGGGTCCATTACCGAAACCTTTGTGCTGCGGGGCTTTCTTCAAGGGTTGACATCAATGACAACCAACCTTAATCAACATATTTTTCCCATGTCATATCCACTTCCAAAGGCTCATGTAAATTAGTTAATGCCAGATATGGTGTTTGATTGATCTTTCCTTTTATCTTATTAAAATGTTTTTGTTGATTCTTTCCCCAATGGAAATTCTTACTACTAGTTGTTATGGCATGGATTGGTGTAACCATAGCTAAAAAGTATGCTATAAACTTCTATAGGTACTATGTTGCCCCAACAAAGCTCCTAACTTCAAAGAAATTTGTATGAGTTGGCCACTTGAAGATGGTCTTCGTCTTGGTAGGATATATATTAAGCTCCCCTCCACCAGTCACGTACCCTCAATACACCAATGAAATTTCGGAAAATTCACATTTCTTAATGTTTTCCAACAGTTGATACTTTTTTAGAGTTTGTAACACTTATATGAGACGTGAGATATTTTATTCCAAAGTAAGTTTATAACCAATATATCATCTATCTAAATTATTACTAATGAATCTAAAAATGGACACAATATGATGCAAGAGCATCATGATCATCCTAGGGATGACACGACAAATGTGGTTGCGGTATGTGGTAGTGTTGTTATGACAATTATTGGGCACTATAGGACATGAATGGATACAAAATGGGATAGGTTGTTGAAAATTGAAATTATGCTTCAGAGTGGGACAATGAAACAGATGGAAGCACTGCTACATGTTGGACACGTGGATACTTGTTGAGGATTAGTTTGTGTTGTTGCATATTGTAGGTATGGGAATTACAGTTCAGGAGGAGTGTAATGTTGGGTGGAATATGGAAGGATGTGATGCAAGAGAAGAGTCGTCGAGAAGAGGATGAACTAGAAGATGGAATATGAACATGCATGAAGAGTCCATTGGGAAAATGAAGAAAAACAATATCAAAAGAAAAATAAAAATAAGACAAGAAGTTGGGAAAGAGAGATTGCAGAAGAGATGAAATATCACGCGAGGAATGGGGAGAGAGGAATGGTTGATGTTGTCAGGGAATTCATCCTAGAAACCAATGAATTGTGAGCTCATATACGTCCATGGATTCGGTGTATTACACTTTGTATGAATGAATAAAGGAGTTTGGGTTTTACTGATTTAACCCTTGGGTGTGTGTATGGATGGATTTATCTATACTGTTATCTTGTTGTATTATTGGCATGTATGGAGGAAATTTAACTCTATTGTTGCAATGATTAATCTTTATAGAAAATAGTCTGTTGTAATATTGTGTTGTAGGTGGGAATGGGTCTGTTGAAGGCCATGTGCAGTATGTGGATTTGTGATAATCTGCAAATGTATGTGGGTCTGGGAGACACTGTCTGGTGGAATGATGTTTCTCTGCATATGTGTGAAGACCCTTGGATTTTTGAACTAACACTTGATCACAATGTTGAAAAGTACCTTGGTCTTATATACCTAAACAGATCTAAAAATATAGGATAGAATAATAACTAAAATCATTCACCAAAATACTAAACAGAAGAAATAGCGAAACACTTGACGTAGGGTAACACCATATATTATTCCTTGTGGAAGGAGTGCACTACGTGTTATAATAACAATATTCTTCACCATGCCTAATACATTTCTTACACTTATTTATATAGCATTCTCTATCTCCTAGGAACATTATAGAGAAGGAATCTTCAAGAAATCCTATTTATTATATCTAACTATCATAGTGGGCCTTATTTAATAATATAATGGACCTAGTCCACCTTACATGGAATGGCCCACTAATAATTCATAACCACATTCCCATTAGGTACCTCCCTAGGTACCCCATATTAACTCCCTAGGTATACTACATTCCATCCCCCTTTCATATGTTTTGTCCTCGAAACATGAGAAGAAACCATACAATATGATTGGATAAGCAATGTAGCCAACTAGTACCAAGTACGATAATGCATTCATCCTAATGGAAGATTAACATGACATCCACCTGTTTCTTTTCCACCTTGATCTTGCTCTGAATCATGTTGGGGTTGCCGTGGGATTTTTTCTTTAGCTTGATGTCTTCCTGCAGTGTTGGTAGTCCTCCATGCACCTCTTATTGGTTACCTTCCTAGTTTACTACTGGTGCATAAGTGTGTTGATGGTCACGCCCTTTCCTTTCTTACTGTTGTTTCTCTATATGATGTGGATGGCGATCTACAACAACTATAGAAATCGGTCCTTCTTGCTTCAATTCTACCACATGGTGTTCCTTTGCATCCAATATATTCTTGGCGTCACTATTTTGTCCTTCCTGGGGCTTTGCTTCAGGTCATTTTGTAGACTCAACCTTAGATTCCACTTCAGACTCTACAATAACCGTGTTTCTTTCCTCTCTGGGCCCTTCTATCTTACTAAGAGACACATCCTCAAGTGTGATTTTATTTTTCTTGTACCACAACTTCAAAAACTTATTTTGCACATTAATATGAATTGTACCCACTGATTATATCCAAGGATATCCCAAAAAAATATCCAAATCATCCATATCTATAGTATAAAAAATTGAATGCAACACATATTTGTCCATACTTATCTTCAAATATTTAAAACTTTGAGCATTTTCACCCTCAACCTGCATGCTTTGAATATTCTTTGCAGTAACTTGCAATCTATTAATCAACTGAATATTGATAAAATTTTGCATGCACTTGGGGTTAATAGAAACAATGATATTTTCTTTATGAATACAAACATTAACGTGTAATATAGATTTTCCACATGAAAATAAACCCTTGGTGATGTATTTATCCTACACTTTCTATGAGACAACTTGTGTAAATTTAGTTTTCAAGTGCTTCCTTGGAAAGTGACATGCATTCCCAGAAGTCAAATGATTGCCACCATATCTAAGAATCTCTCTTAAACTAAGGTGTAGACAAAATTTCCACTACTCTTTCCATTCTAACTTTTGGGAATTTAAGATGTATTCAATACGAGGGCCATCATATTTTCCTATAAAATACATCTTTCTTGGAAAAAATATTCAACAAAAACTAGGGCGTAAAAATAACTTATTGTGCAGATCATGCGGCTTTTTCCAAAAAAAACATTGAAAACTATCGTATTTAAAATGTTGATAAATTTACTTCCGGAACTCTGTTTTGGATGTTTTTTTTAATTGGGAATATTTTTGAGAGGAATTAAAATATCCAATTTGTTTCTGCAAATTCTAAGCGGAAAGTTTCAGAACTAAGTCTGAAGTGTGACGCCCCCTTTTTTCCCTTTAAAAATATATACAAAAAGAAGAAAAATGTTTCTTCCCTTCTTTGGCCAACAAAAGAGATACGATACCAAATTTTATGTACCTAAACATATATGAAAATATAATATAGAATAATAACTCAAATCATTCACCAAAACACTGAACACAAGAAATAGAGAAACCCTTGAGGTAGGGTAACACCATATATTAATCCTTATGGAAGGATAAAACTCAAGCAATCTTTGCTTGTACAATAATAATATTCTTCTCTGTGCTCCAATACATTGCTTACACTTTTTTATAAAGCATTCTATATCTCCTAGGAACATTCTAGAGAAGGAATCTTCTAGAAAGCCTATTTATTATATCTAACTACCATAATTGGCCTTATTTAATAATATAGTAGACCTAATCCACCTTACATTGAATGGTCTCTAGTAAGAATACATAACCACATTCCCATTGGGTACCTCCCATATTACTTTCCTAGGTATACTACACTTGGGGTGGTGAGATCTTAGTGTAATATGCTCTGGAAAATAAGTGTTGTTGTTGAATATTATTTTGAGCTCATAGAGTTTTGATTGAGCACAAAAGTGTGTGTCTGCATTTCATAGATCTGAGAGGTCTATTCTTGAGTTACAGCGAATGACGAGTTGTAGTAGAAGACAAGTTGTAGCAAAAGGAATGTTGTAGGAAAAGAAACTCGTAAGCGACAACAAAAGGAATGACTTTGACACTTGAGTAGTAGTAAGAGAATGTGAGGTGGACATGTTAGAATAGACTGGTGTTCTGTAGTGTCCATTGCTTGTACTACAAGGAAATAGACATGGTTGGTATGTGAGAGTAGATGCACAACCCTAGGGGTTGTGGCATGATCTGGTTGACAAAGTAGGGAGATATAACAATGAGGAAGAATTTTTAGGGAAGCTCTGGTCCCAATTATGCACAACTCAAGGAATGTCTCAACTTCATATGTACTCTGACAATAGGGGGTGGAGGCTCATTGAATAACAATACATCAGTAATTAAATGCATAAATGCAGTTGGAGCATTACATAAATTAAAAGGCATTACCGACCATTCATATAGACCTTACCTTGTCTCGAAAGAAGTATTCAAGTGTCTTATTTTTTGAATCATACCTAGTGGTAACCTAATTGAGATCAAAATTAATGAAGTACTAGGCATACTGCAAATGATATAGCAAGTCATCAATCTTGGGAAAAGGATATTGACTCTTAAGGGTGATAATATTCAAAGTTTTGTGTCAATACATATTCTTCAAGATCCATCTTTTTTGGGTGCTATGATGATAGGTGACCCAAAAGGTGAGGTGTTTGGTCAAATCACTCCCTACTCCAATAGTTACTACAACTATTTATTCACTTCATTTGATTCTAATATTAACTATTTATACAACCCTATATTTGGTAATGGGGAATTAGGAAACAACTATATCTTGTGCTCTAATTTCCTCTTGGGTGGTAACCATTTAGGATACTAGAATAGTTCTTTGTATTCCTATAAAATATCCTCCAAGTATTATATCTATTGTTCAATACATCCCTCTAGGGATGTCTTTATTTTACGGATTCATCTCCTTGTTGAGTCTCTCATAAGAAGAGTAATAGAAACTTCCCACTAGAACTTATGAATTTATTGGCTTGATTATCACTTACCAGAGAAATATTAAATTTACCTTTGTGTGCATTGATGATGAAGGACTTTCCATCCTTGATCACACAATAACATTTGTCTCTCTTCATGAATATTCCACCCCTCAAATACATGTAGGGGTTGCAAAAGAATAAAACAAACACATCAAGTGGTACTATGACTACCTACACTTTATCAATATAGTTTTCACTTGTTGGGCATGAGAAAATATTTCCAGTTGCATGATTACCCATCATATTTAGAAGCTAGTATTGCAGTATACCATCTTCAAGGAAAATGTTCTATGCGATGGGATGATCTTAAGTAGTTCAAGAATATTTATGAAAATATAATTTCCTAGAATTGATTCAAGAGATATTTCCAACAGTAGTACTTGTCAGAGAATTATTATGAAAAGAAGATGAAAGAGTTCTTTGAAATAAATCTTGGGAGAATGACACAGAATGAATATGAAAATAGGTTCTTTGAGTTGTTGAAGCATGTTGGCTTTATAAAGGATGAGAAATTAAAAATCCAAATGTTTCTAAGTGGGTTACCCTCCTTCTATAGTGACAATATACAATATGATATCCCCAAGACTTTGGAGGAGGACATAAGGAGAGAAAAGCATATTTAAGAGCAGAGCAAAGGGAGTATAGATTTCCAAAAGGATTGGGATGACAAAAGGAAAACAACTATGGATCATATAAAGAAAGGATCCAAGGCACCTTTTCTTCGGGAACAAATCTCAAGCATATCAATAGGGATAGTCAAAACAAGGTGAGCAGAAAATGACAGATTCCTTGGGGTAAAGGCTAAGGAAACATCCTATAAAGTGTTGAGGATTTGAAGGATACCACTTGTATAAGGATTGTATTCACAAGGGAGATAGGATGAGGACTATGCAAAATATTTAGGAAGTTAATGTAGTGGATTATATGGGTAAGATCATGCCAAGGATATATGCAGCCTTGGACAATAGACAAGCAGACTACCAAAATCACATGATTGTAGTAGAGGGTAAGATTGATAATCAACCCATAAATATTTTGATTGATTTTGTAGCTATTCATAGCTATATTGATCCAAAAATAGTTGAAAGGTTTAAATTGAAGAGATGTAAGAACAAAAATTATTGGTCAGTTCAGCTAGGAGCTAGAACCAAGAGGAAAATCAATGAATTTGTCAAGGATTATTCAATTGGAACTAATGGAGTTAAAACTAAGGTAGATTTAAAAACCATGCCACTTGGCTCATATGATTTATTAATTGGTATGGATTGACTGGACAAGCATCATTTTGTCCTAGATTTCTACAACAAGACTTTCACATGCCTTGATTAGGAATGAAACTCAAGGATAGTGCAATGTATTCCAAGACCTATATTTGTCAGAGAGATTTCAAAATTGTAGTTGAAAAGAAGTTTTAGGAAAGGATGTCAAATATATGTGATGCATATGGAAGAGACAACAAAAGATAAGGAGCCCAGTCTCAAATATTATTCAATACTAAAGGATTATGCAGATTTATTTGGGGAATTGCTAATATTTTTTTATTGACTTAATGTATGGAGCTGCCCTACTGTCCAAAAATCCCTACATAATAAACACACCATAGATGAAAGAATTGCAAATGTAGCTAGAATAATTTTTGAAAAAGGAATACATACACCCAAGTATTTTGATGATGATGATGATGGAGGTGGCATATCTCTTAATGCTTATTCTAGATCTATTCTCATGCAAAAACTTGGAATGCCATAGTTCTTGTTTCAAGTCTACAAGTTGACTGTGTGGTCAAACATAAACTCATAAGCATTTGAGGAATACCCCTCTTGATGAGGGGTACCTTCCATGCCCCCTTGTGGAGGGGAAGGATTTGTGGCAACCATATTTTGAGGTTGAGGTGGGAAAGGATGAGTTAAGAGAACATGCTACTAGAGGTCCTATGTTTGTGCCAAAAATCGAAGGATTTCATCCTTCCGAGGACACTAGTGAGTAGGATGCTCCTCCACACAAATCATGCAGGGAAACCAACTCTTCATTTTCTCCTTAGTGCCTCCCTCTTGGATGTTTTGGGTGGAGGCAATCCCTCTCTCATTATTGTAATTATTCTTCTTGTTCATCTTTTTCTTACCTTTGGGTTGTTAATGATTCTTTGGTTGCGTGGACTGCACCGAATTCACCTCATACGTTTGAGAAGGGACTGGAATAGTTTGAGCATTAGTGCCAGTTACTAACAAGTGTGAATTAATGGACATTTGACCCATTTGATCAACTCACTAGTTAACAGATGCATGTGAAATAGAACCAACCACACCATCAGTATGGGGTCTTGGGATGGGTTTTCATGTATAAGTTGATGGGCAAGGAGAATTTGGAATGATGTCATATAGAGTACCTGACTGAGAATAGATCAAATCCAAATGTTGGGTACACAAAATGGCTTTCTCCTCGATGGCCACCCTGACCATAGCTACATCCCTCGCAATGGATGGTAAGAGGAACTTGGTAAACCAATCCCTAAGGAGATTTTTCATCATATGAGTCTTAATCATCCTAGGTTGTCTCTACCACTCATGTATATGATCAAATATGTGAGTGGAATTGTTTTTACGTTCTTATATTGTACCGAATAGGTAAGTGGTAGTTCATTAAAAATGTCATAGCTAGGTCATTAAATATTCTAAAAGAACTGCCTTTAATTTCAATGTACCATTTGGTGGTGGCTCCTGTCAGGGATTTCTAGAAAAGACCCAGCCTCACACTATCATCCATTAACTAGTTGAATGAATACCACAAGTGGTAAGTCATGATGTGTGTAGAGGGGTTCTCTCCTGACTTTTAGTTGAACTTTGGAATATCTTACGGTAGCTTGGATGACATCGTCACCCATAAAGGGTCATGGGAAATAGGGCCATTTATTAACCGTGAAAAATCTGGTAAATATAGCATTGCGAGGAAAGGAAATGGTGAAAATGAAGACTGGGAGAGAGGTGAAGTCTCTGTTGTCCCAGATGGACCTTGCGGTCTCTCTATATTTGTATTATTGGAAGGTGTAGGGATTGTTGGAGAGTGAGTTTCCCTAGGTGTTATCACATAAATTTGTCAAGGGTTGCAGGTCGCAGCCATGAGCGCAAAGCACAACACTCAGAGTGACTCATTCCAGGCCCGAAATCAATAGTCAAAGCCCAAAATAGATCTGGATCGTTTAACTATCCAGAATGCCAACCGTTTAATGGAAAGACAGAGAAGGTCTAGATGAAAGAGATGACATCTAACAATAGAAGATAGTATGCACAACCTGACAGAGTAGGCATCGACTGAAGGCTTTGAAGGCAATGATCTGATCACATTCCTAGTGGTTGCAGCATTTTGGTATATATAGGCAATTTTGATATTTTTTTAAGGTTGAATGGTTGAGCTAGCCTCCCTGATATTGTAATATTTTGATTGAGAACAACTGGTTCTCTGGTTATGTATTTGTTTTTGAGACATCTTGGTTAATCTAAGTCATCTTTATTTCTCCATATTATTTTCCTCTGATACTGAGAGAGTTCATGTTTGATTGATTCACATGGATTGTTGTAACTGTATTATGATAAATGTTTGATTATAGTACTGTTATGATTTCTTTCAGCTTCCTTGAAATTTGAATCCAAGAGGACCTTATGTTTAAGTTTTTCCTCCTTAGGCTGCTGGAAAATCTGATGTTCATAACAGACCTCTACACCTTTCTCACTAAATATTCCACCTACTCACCCTTACTCCAACTTACTGACTGAAGTTGATTCAAGACCTCAATGGCTGGTGCATGCTAGTCTAGATTTATGAGTTAGAATGTTATTATTATTGAGTTTTCTCCATTTGACCACTCAAAACTCAATTACCCGTGACATATAAACTGATGGGTACTGGGATTATCCTCATTACAGTCTAAGGGTAATTCCTAGTGCTAACATAACTGGCACCGTTGTCGGGGATGTATTTGAGCAGATTGAAGAGCTCCCTGGGAAGAACGACATAGATCCAACTCTTTATGGTAGACAAGAGAGGGATACATAAAATTGAATGTAATCATCTACCTGAGGACTCCACAATTAGAGACTCCACTGGGGAAGATCCTATTGACAGAGAGATGAAGGGAATGACTAGGTATCAGCTTATGAGCTTTTTGCATGAACTTTTGTTATTCTTTATCATCTCATTTTTGTTTTTCCCTTCACATATAAAGAGGATCATATCTTTCTTTGTTTATTCGGTTGATCACCAACCTTCCTTTATATATCCATCCTTGGAGGAAGATGCCATACTTTCTGCCTATGTTGTAGATGTTGATCCTATATCCTCAGCTCAGCCTATTCATAAGGATAAACTTCATACTGAGATCCCTCCTGGATTCAATCACCCTTGCATCCCTGAGGAGGTTGAAACTGATCCACAACCTCCTCAAATCTCATCACATCTCGTTGTTACTATTGAACCTTGCCATCAGTGTGTTAAGACTCATATTCAGCCCACTAGTTTTTAAACTAGAATTAGAGACAGGTTGTTTAAGCCTTTAAAGCTTCCATATCAAATTCATCCTTATCCTCCTGATTTCTTTAAAAATATTCCTCATTTTTCCGGGGAAGATCGTGTTACATCTGAGAGGCATGTGGAGGTTTTTGAGAACGTTTTTGGTCAATTTGAGATTTCTCATGATGATGTTGCCATGAGATTGTGCTCAAATTCGTTGTTTGGAGATGTTGTTGTGTGGTTTAAATGTTTGGGAGCTGACTCCATTGGTTCCTGGGTTGAATTATGCAATGCATTTTTGAAGTGGTGGGGTGAGAACAAGTCCCTTGATCAGCACTGGGATGATTTTAATTCCTTGAGGAGAGGGGAAGAGGAATCCTTGGCCATCTTCAACAAGAGGTTTTACCGTGTGTATCATAATATGCCTATAGAGATCAGACACCCAGAGACTACTGCCATGGTGTACTATGTCATGGCTCAGCATTCAGAGCTTGACCTTCACCTAAGAGAAAGGAAATCAACATATTTATCTCAATTATTCATGGATGATGGGGAAGTGGAGGAGAACCTCCGAGCTTGTGGCAGGATTCAAAATCAGTATCATCTCAACTTTGAGTGTAAGCCAGTTTTTTCTTGAGGTCCATATGAAGGAAAAGTTGTGGATGATTTTGTCTTCGAAGCATGTATCAATGAACAACCCTATATTGATAGAAATCATGTGTATGAACAACTAGGAGCAACAATTACTATTGTTCCTGAAATAGACATTTTTAACAGTTATTTTCCTGATAAAATTAATGATTTAAAGGTTGATCATAGATATGAAAGACAACCCCTTTTTGATGAATATCCTAGTGATTATGATCAACAAGATTATCTTGTATTTGATCACTATGAGTATAGTAATGATGATGCAGAGGTTGGCCTTGTTACGAAATACATAAAATTTGACCAGGAGCAGCCCTTAGTTGAGGCACATGAAGAGGTCATTTATACACAGCCTAAAGTAAATCCACAGTCATCAGTGGATCAACAACCACCTACGTCCATCCTTCTTCGACTTGTACCTACAATTCGCAGTAAGAAAATTTTGGACCCACAGATTCTTGTGGTTGTCTTTCAATCAAGTGTGTCTGTAGGGGACATCAAGCAAGATATCAACAGCTTTAAAAAAGTGGAGGTAACCTTTCATAAGTTAACCATGCATTGCCTTCAGTTTCATGACCTTATCGATGAGTATATAAATTTACACTTTTCAAATGCTTTAGAGCATGCAGGCTTGATATTTTTATCAGCATTTGAAGGTAATATGGGTGATCATAAGAATGAAATTAGTCAGTTGTCATGCTTTCCTTGTATTTTATGGATCATTTGCAGTGAAGCGAAGGATTTTACTATCAAACATTTTGAATGGATATGGTGGAAGTTTTATTTCATCTAGAATTTTGTAAAAGTCAGTTAACTTAGGTTTTTTACATAAATAAGCTCCCTCGGGAGCAGGTGTGTTTGCTTTCATTTTTAGAATATTGTATGTGTCGGCCTATTTTCTTCAATATGATGTTTCAGAGAATGACTCCATATCCCTACAAATAAGACACTGGAACTACTTGTTCTTGGCAACTTGCAGGGAGCATGCCATCCCCTGTGGAGCCAAATGTTATCACATAAAATTGTCAAGGGCCGCAAGCCGCAACCATGAGCGCAAAGCACAACACTCAGAGCGACTCATTCGAGGATCGAAATCAATGGAAGAAGACTGAAATAGATCTAGATCATTCAATTATCCAGAATGCCACACGTCATCAGATTCTCATCTCCAGAGGTTTTTCTTTGAGGGAAATTTGGTTTGAGAATTGAAATTCCCAAAGGCCAATTCGCGAACCAGATCTCAGTCATTGATTCAAGGAGGGAAGATCTGATCCATCAAAATAAAGTGCCAGAGTTGGGTCATTGATCAGGAAGCCTCATTTGAGATCACAAGATCAACAGTCACACTCATTGTAGGGTCGAAAGGTGCGCATGTTTTAAAAATCTCAAGGGCGAGCCACAATCGTAACTGTGGTTTTTTGAAAGGGACGCATGGTGGTTCATGGTGAATTGCGGGGAAAAAGTCATTTTTATTTAAAACCGTCCTTGGTCGTGCCCACAATCACACAATTACGTGAGGTCATGGCCCGAGGTCACAAGCATGAAGGGGTGATGAAGAAGGAGCTAGCGCCTAAGGCTCGAAATTTTGGAAGCACAAAAGAGGAAGGTCACGAGTTTCATAGGTCATGCAGTAAAGAGACGCCAATAACACACAAAAACCCATGGGCATACTCTATCAGACTTCCACCTGCAAAGCTCGCATTGGTCATAGACCAAGACCATTCATGGCCTCGAGGCGTCAGGATGGACTCGCAAAAGTCATTGGCACCATATGAGAACAGTTATGGGTGTCAAGCCCGGTCCTAATCCTGATGAAGGAAGTTACTGAGAATGAGAGTGGTGGTTGAGACCTCGTCTCAACCCACAAATGGAAAGACATAGAAGGTCCACACGGAAGAGCTCATGTCTGAGAACATAAGATAGTTTGCACAACCTGACAAAGCGGGTGCTGACTGAAGGATTTGAAGGCAATGATCTGATCACATTCTTGGTGGTTGCAACATTTTAGTATATATAGGAAGTTTAAATATTTTGTTAAGGTCAAATGGTTGAGCTAGGCTCCCTGATATTGTAATATTTTGATTGAGAACAATTGGTTCTCTGGTTATGTATTTGTTTTTGAGACATCTTGGTTAATCTAAGTCAACTTTCTTACTCCATCTTATTTTCCTCTGATACTGAGAGAGTTTATGTTTGATTGATTCACATGGATTGTTGTAACTGTATTATGATAAATGTTTGATTATAGTATTGTTATGATTTCTTTCATCTTCCTTGAAATTTGAATCCAAGAGGACCTTGTGTTTAAGTTTTTCCTCCTTAGGCTGTTGTAAAGTCTGATGTTCATACCAGACCTCGACACCTTTCTCACTAAATATTCCTCCTACTCACCCTTACTCCAACTTACTGAATGAATTTGATTCAGGACCTCAATGGCTGGTGCATGCTAGTCCATATTTTTGACTTAGAATGTTATTATTATTGAGTTTTCTCCATTTGACCACTCAAAACTCAATTACCTGTGACATATAAACTGATGGGTACTGGGCCTATCCTCATTACAGTCTGAGGGTTATTCATAGTGCTAACACTAGGGATGGTTGCACTTCCAGGAGAATGACTGCTCCCAGAACCAAAAATTCCCCCAAGGGGGAATATGGACCCTCCAAGAAAGATATTCCCAAAGTTAGTCATAGGGAAGAAACCCCCAGGACCAATGTGTTGACAAAGGGAAAACTCAAGTTTACCCCAAGGGATGTTCCCTTAGGGAAAGGTGTGCTAACCCATGAAAAAGGAAAACCTCTAGAATTACTTATTATCACAAGCAGACTGGGGAAAACCCCAAAACCACTAGGCATAATCCATTTGAAAAGTACACCCACACTTGATGATGTCCAATTACTCATAGGATTGGTGGAGGTGGAAGGAGCTCCACTTTCTATGCTAAAACCAAAGCTTTCCCCCCACTGGAAAAGAATCCGGAAGTGGAAATTGATGTAGAATGGATGGGGGTAGGGACACTAGGTATATTAATGGATGGAAATGACGACACAACTGGCATCTGCCAAATTGAGGAACTGAAAGAAAAAGTTATGGACAATATAGGTCCAGTGGATCTAAGGGGTGGAAATGTGGGCATTATTGGGATGCCCCCAAGGGAATTCCCCCCTATCCCACTTGGGGATGGGATCGTATGCTCAACTACACTAGACAACATAGTGGGTCCGATCATGGTGGGAGGTTGAATAATTAAAGAGATAAAATCACTAAAAAATTCCCTTAATTGGACAAGTAAAGGGTCGTTTGGCTCAATTAAAGGTGGATCAAAATTTGGTGGAGTATTTTTATCTACCACCTCTACTTCAACCAAACTAGTCTTTTCAAACCAGAGATAAGACCCTTCGAAGCATTTTTCACTTATTTTTCACCTCTTTAGAGGCGATTGCACCTTTGTAATAGGCTCAATTCCTTGTAATCGATGGGATTGGCATGGTAATTCAGCCACGGTGAATAAACTATGTTACTAACAAACAAAAATCAACCTATGGTCATCCTAGACTCAGACTCAATGAGCACACCCCTAATCAAATATAGGAAAACAACAAGAAAAACAAGTGGCTCAGGGCCCTTTTGAAGACCAACCCTATGGGGGGGGTCAAGTCCCCCACAATATTAGCTAGCGGAGGTGTGAGGATTAGTTATGATGATCTATGTGAAACAAACCCAATCAGTGAAAGTTGTAAATTCTAACCTTGTACAATATCTACTGCAAACTGATATTCAGAAAAGAACAGAAAAGATACAATGGAAAATACAAACATTACACAGAGATTTTTCCCCTGGAAACCCAAACCGGGAAAACCAACATATATTATATTCATACATTTTGTTACATTGTGTACAATACAATATACATATAGGATCCAGCGGCATCCAAAACCCTAACCCAATGACCTGGATTAGTCCAAAACCCTAATTCCTTAATCGGAAATAGAAAACCATCGGCAAAAAACCATGTGCCGAAAAACCACCTAAATATCATGTGGTCCTGGAAATATGTCGTCCCGGTGAAAAAACAAATTTCGGGGGCGCTGCCCCAGAAACCCGTGTGGGGGGCTCCGCCCCCTTGCACCCCCTCTAACCCCCCTGTGCACCCGGCGCAGACGCTCAGACACTACTACTCATGCAAAGAATATAACACATACCCAACATTCTCCCACTTGTTGTTTTCTTTGCACACAGGGGGTTACAGGGTTACATAGTCAACAATCCAGGGCAACAATGCCCATGGATCCTCTACACCAAGAGAACTTCTCAATGCTCACAGATTTTTTTAATGAATCTACAACATTCTTCATAGTGTCCACCTTCATCAGTGATACTATCTTTTGTTCAATCATGTCTCTCACAAAGTGATATTGAACATCAATGTGCTTTGTCTTTGAATGATAAGTAGGGTTCTTTGCCAAGAAAATTGCACTCTGACTGTCACACTCTATCCTTACAGCTTCTTGTACCAACCTAATACCTGAAC